>CM052661.1:108809631-108891056 GCA_028533165.1 Leontopithecus rosalia
ATGAAGTTTAAGGTGTTTTTTTTTCCCCAGTTCTGTGAAGAAGGTCATTGGTAGCTTGATGGGGATAGTGTTGAATCTGTAAATTACTTTGGGCAGTATGGCCATTTTCATGATATTGATTCTTCCTAACCTTGAACATGGAATGTTTCTCCATCTGTTTGTGTCCTCTCTTATTTTGTTGAGCAGTGGTTTGTAGTTCTCCTTGAAGAGGTTCTTTACATTCCTTGTAAGTTGTATTCCTTGGTATTTTATTCTCTTTGTAGCAATTGTGAATGGCAGTTCGTTCTTGATTTGGCTCTCTTTAAGTCTTGTATTGGTGTATAGGAATGCTTGTGATTTTTGCACATTGATTTTATATCCTGAGGCTTTGCTGAAATTGCTTACCAGTTTCAGGAGATTTTGGGCTGAGACGATGGGGTGTTCTAGATACACTATCATGTCACCTGCAAATAGAGACAATTTGGCTTCCTCCTTTCCTATTTGAATACATTTGATTTATTTTTCTTGCCTGATTGCTCTGGCTAGAACTTCCAGTACTATATTGAATAGGAGTGGTGAGAGAGGGCATCCTTGTCTAGTGCCAGATTTCAAAGGGAATGCTTCCAGTTTTTGCCCATTCAGTATGATATTGGCTGTTGGTTTGCCATAAATAGCTTTTATTATCTTGAGATACGTTCCGTCAATACCTAGTTGATTGAGAATTTTTAGCATGAAGGGCTGTTGAATTTCGTCAAAGGCCTTCTCTGTGTCAATTGAGATAATCATGTGGTTTTGTCTTTGGTTCTGTTTATGTGGTGAATTATGTTTATAGACTTGCGTATCTTGAACCAGCCTTGCATCCCCGGGATGAATTCTACTTGATCATGGTGGATTAGCTTTTTGATGTGCTGTTGCAATCAGCTTGCCAGTATTTTATTGAAGATTTTTGCATCTATGTTCATCATGGATATTGGCCTGAAGTTTTTTTCTTGCAGAGTCTCTGCTGGGTTTGGGATCAGGATGATATTGGCCTCATAAAATGATTTCGGAAAGATTCCCTCTTTTTGGATTATTTGGAATAGTTTCAGAAGGAATGCTACCAGCTCCTCTTTGTGTGTCTGGTAGAATTTGGCTGTGAACCCATCTGGACCTGGGCTTTTTTTTGTGTGGTAGGCTCTTAATTGCTGCCTCGACTTCGGACCTTGTTATTGGTCTATTCATAGTTTCGGCTTCCTCCTGGTTTAGGCTTGGGAGGACACAGGTGTCTAGGAATTTATCCATTTCTTCCAGGTTTACTAGTTTATGTGCATAGAGTTTGTAATAATCTCTCATGATGGTTTGAATTTCTGTGGAATCTGTGGTGATATCCCCTTTATCATTTTTATTGCATCTATTTGGTTATTCTCTCTTTTCTTTTTTATTAATCTGGCTAGTTGTCTGTCTATTTTGTTGATCTTTTCGAAAAACCAGCTCCTGGATTTATTGATTTTTTTTGAAGGATTTTTTGAGTCTGTCTCCTTCAGTTCTGCTCTAATCTTAGTTATTTCTTGTCTTCTGCTAGGTTTTGAGTTTTTTTGATCTTGCTCTTCTAGCTCTTTCAATTTTGACAATGGGGTGTCAATTTTAGATCTCTCCTTGCTTCTCTTGTGGGCATTTATTGCTTTATATTTTCCTCTAGATACTGCTTTAAATGTGTCCCAGAGATCTGGTATGTCGTGTCTTCATTCTCATTGGCTTCGAAAAACATCTTTATTTCTGCCTTCATTTCATTGTTTATCCAGTCAACAGTCAAGAGCCAGTTGTTCAGTTTCCATGAAGCTAAGTTAGTTTCTGAATTCTGAGTTCTAACTTGAAGGCACTGTGGTCTGAGAGACTGTTTGTTATGATTTCTGTTCTTTTCCATTTTCTGAGGAGTGCTTTACTTCCAATTATGTGGTCAATTTTAGAGTAGGTGTGATGTGGTGCTGAGAAGAATGTATATTCTGTGGATTTGTGGTTGAGAGTTCTGTAAATGTCTATCAGGTTTGCTTGTTCCAGGTCTGAGTTCAAGTCCTGGATATCCGTGTTAATTTTCTGTCTGGTTGATCTGTCTAATATTGACAATCGGGTGTTAAAGTCTCCTACTATTATTGTGGGGGAGTCTAAGTCTCTTTATAAGTCATTAAGAACTTGCCTTATGTATCTGGGTGCCCCTGTATTGGGTGCATATATATTTAGGATCGTTAGCTCTTCTTGTTGCGTCGATACTTTTACCATTATGTAACGTCCTTGTTTGTCTCTTTTGATCTTTGTTGCTTTAAAGTCTATTTTATCATAGACTTAATTTTTGTATTTTTTAGTAGAGATGGAGTGTCACCATGTTGGCCAGGCTGGTCTCAACCTCCTGGCCTCAAGTGATCCACCCTCCTCAGCCTCCCAAAGTGCTGGATTAAGAGTGTGAGCCATTGTGCCCAGCTTCGTAATCTCATCAGGTTCTTATTAAATGTTGCTTTATCTTCTGAATTTACATAATAATCTTTCTCTTTTTTTCTCCCTTTTTAAAAGGACCTTAAAGGTTTTGATCCGGGAGAGAAATACTTCTATAACACGTCATGGGGAGATGTTTCTCTCTGGGAACCTTCTGGAAAGAAAGTGGTATGTATTTTTTTGTATTTGGTTTTCGTGTTTCCTTAAAAGTGAGGAATGAATGTAATTGTGGTCTAAAGAGCATCACATGTATTGGGGTTTCCTGGTGAGTGAATGGGGAGGAGGCATAATGTAGTCTTTCAGGGAAGTGGCAAGAAACCAGTGCAGTATGTGGTCAGGCAGGTTACTGATGCTCTTGAGAGTTTTCTGTGTAGTGCAGAGTTGATACAGTGATACGGTGGGACTGTTGTTTGTCCTTGATTTTAAGATTGCGTTGCTGTATGAAGAATGTTTGATTTAATAACTGTTCTGAGTAAAACAAAATGCCACTACACTAAGTGCATACAGTACATCCTGATTTCAGAAACTAAAGTAAAAATGTAGACTTTTGAATCAAGGAAGAACATTTTAAGTAATTAGAAACTTCAAGCTTTTAAGCAAATTCAGGCTAAAACATGAGCCATACTGCTAAGTTCTCATTAAAGTGTTTCTGGGACACCTTTTCTACCAGTTGTTAGCACCTTCCTTGGTATCAAACTCAGCTCATCTCAGACTTGATTTGGCTGTTCTCTCTCACCAGCTTCTGTTTTCAAAGTCATGCTGGCCTTGGGAATTTGTTCTTTAAAATATTTCTGTAATTAGTTGTTGTCAGAATTTTTTTTTTTTTTTTTTGGTGGGGGCACAGGATCTTGCTATCACCTGGGCTAGAGTGCAGGGGCATAATCTTAGCTCACGGTAGCCTCAACTTCTTGGGTTCAAAGTGTCCTTCCACTTCAGCCCCTGAATAGCTGGGACTACAAGTGCATGCCCCCATGACCAGCTAATTTTTTTTAATTTTTATTTTTGTAGAGGTGGGATCTCACTGTGTTGCTCAGGCTGTGCTTTGTCAGAATTTTCTGTGTAGGTATTTTGTAGCCACTTTCCTTGAGTCCCATTTATCAGTTTTTGCCCCAGCACTCTCCTCTGAACCACGAGATGCAAGATTCCTTGAAACCGCTGTGATTTAGATGTAAGATTCCTTGAAACCGCTGTGATTTAGATGCAAGATTCCTTGAAACCACTGTGATTTAGATGCAAGATTCCTTGAAACCACTGTGATTTAGATGCAAGATTCCTTGAAACCGCTGTGATTTAGATGCAAGATTCCTTGAAACCGCTGTGATTTAGATGCAAGATTCCTTGAAACCGCTGTGATTCAGTCCTTTTCCTGAGCATCACTCGTGGCTGCTGCAGGATGCCTCATTTAGCTGATCTTGACTTCATGAATCTTAAGCCTCATTGTTTTTCTTATCTGAATTCTTAAAATATCTTGTAATGTAACTCACAGTATGTATAAAATTACATACTTCTCATTAAGAAACACTTTTTGAAATCCTGCTGCAAAGCAGCTAACAATTTTTGAGTGTTTGGTATAAAGAGGCAAAGTTACGATTCTTTTCCTCAAATAGTTTATGTTCTTGTTGGAGTGAATAGGGCCTTAGGCATAAATAATTTAAATAACAAAGTTATTAATAACACAAGGATAATAGAAATATTAGAATAGAATAGTAGAAATAGATAATATAAATAACTGAATAAATAACAAAGGTACATAACAATTTGAAATACTAGAAATTGAATGTATTGGATACCACAGTCAGATAAAGTAAAAGCACTGTCGCCTGGAGTGATGGAGACTGTGGTATCTGCTAGTTTTCGGGTCTTCTTTCCTAATTGGTCCTCCTGCTTTAATTTTTCCCTGTGGACATAGGACTTAGGAACAGAGACATTTAGGGAGACATAGCAGGAAAGTTGTGTAATCAGGTTGGATTATGAGGCTCACATTACAGTAAGATCCTCAAGGGCTCATAGAAACAGTGAGACTTTGAGATTTTGAGGGCAGAAAGGCTAAATAAAAGGTGATTATGGGACTTCCTTACCGTGGGAGTCTAGAGGAGCAACATGCAGGTGTGATGGAGAGATTACATACACCCTAGTCAGCAATCATTGTTTTTTGACAGCAAAGAATTATGACTCCACCACTTCTTGTTAATTATTTCTTCTTCCTCTATTACCAGTGAACTAATGTCTCACACTCAAGATTGTTTATGATTAGTCACTGTATTAGGCCATTTTTGTGTTGCTATAATGAAATACCTGAAGTTGAGTAATCTATAAAGAAAAGAGGTTTAACGAGGACATGATTCTGCTGGCTGTACCAACATGGCACCAACATCCGCTCTGCTTCTGGTAGGTTCTTCAGGAAGCTAAAATCATGGTGTAAGCTGAAGCAGGAGCAGGGAGTATAAAACTCACCAGTGTTAATGAACCACTCATAAAACCAAGTGATACATAAACTATGTTGCAATATGAACGATCAGTTGTAAGGTGCTTCCAGATTTCAGAGATGTTAAAATATGAAAAAATGTGTCTCTTAGAATCAGTGAAATAGGTTTTTATTTTAGTCTATGTGGTCTGATATTGTGGCTATTGTCCTAGGCTTATTATATGTCCTACCAGAAGTACTAGAACCTAAGATTTTGTGAACTGCTGATAAGACAGTAATGTGTTTGGATAATTTTTCTGATCTGTGCCCCTAGAGGAAACGCTACATGAATAGGGAAGAGATAGGATGGCAAAATTTTGAAGAGGCCAGGGGTGGTGGCTCATGCCAGCAGTCCCAGCACTTTGGGAGGCAAAGGTGGGCAGATCACTTGAGATCAGGACTTCGGGACCAGCCTTGGCCAACATGGTGAAACCCCACCTCTACTAAAAATACAAAATTTGCTAGGTGTGGTGGCCCATGCCTGTAGTCCCAGTTACTTGGGAGGCTGAGGCAGGAGAATCGCTTGAACCTGGGAGGTGTAGGTTGCAGTGAGCCAAGATCACACCACTGCACTCCAGCCTGAGTGACAGAGTAAAGACTGTCAAAAAAAAAAAAGGGCCGGGCGCAGTGGCTTACGCCTATAATCCTAGCACTTTGGGAGGCCGAGGCGGGTGGATCACGAGGTCAAGAGATCGAGACCATCTTGGTCAACGAGGTGAAAATACAAAAATTAGGTGGGCATAGTGGCGCGTTCCTGTAATCCCAGCTACTCGGGAGGGTGAGGCAGGAGAATTGCTTGAACCCAGAAGGTGGAGGTTGCGTTGAGCCGAGATTGTGCCATTGCACTCCAGTCTGGGTAACAATAGTGAAACTCCGTCTCAAAAAAAATAAAAGTAGAATGGGAGTGTGTGAGTGATAATGAGCACACAGATTTAGGAAAGGATGAGAATTAACCCTTGATCACTGTGATGGTGCACAGCCAACTCTTGGGTCTTAGATGAAGCTAGGTCTTAGTTTCCTAGTTTGTGGAACTGGAGTGCAGGTGTTTTGTGGTTCACCAGCTCTGGGTTCTCAAGACTCTATCATGAGACCAAAGACTTCAGTGTGCTCTCAAGTTATTGCAAGCCAGCAAGTCTTACGGGATGTTAGAAAAGATTGCACCCTGTTGTATGAATGTCTGTTTTTAGTACCTGAACTTGTAAAATTCCCTGAAATGTGCCTTAAATAAAAATTCCATATGGTCAGTGTTGCATTCTGTGGCCCTACCCTTATCTTAGGGTCATCTATAGTGTGAGTTTAGTCTTACTCAGACTTTCTTTACTGTTTATCAGATAGATTATTGGGTGCCTGCATGGGCCAAACACTGTCCATTTCACTCCTACCTTCTCTAGAAATGGGGGAAATAAAAAGATAGTAATGATGGGTTTAACAGTTTGAAAGCTAGGTTAGTTGTAGATAAATTCCGGAGATTTTAGAATTTGGAGCAAAACGAACATTGGAATTAAGAGAAATGGGATGAGGGGGAGAAAATAACTTTTTGTTGTAGAAAATTAATGAAGCTTTTAAAATTAATGCTGTTATTAATAATTCAAAGTTCAGGGCTAAGTAATTATATTTGTGGTTTTAGTGGATGACTTAAAACAGGGGTCAGCAAACTACGAGTTGTAGGCCAAATCCTATATTTGTATGAATTAACCCATGAGCCATGTAGCCTATGAGCAAGGAATAGTTGTTAGGCTTTTAAATGTTTAAGAGAAAAGTGACAATACTATTTTGTGACATGTGGAAAGTATATGAAATTCAAATTGGTGTCTATAAATAAAGTTTTATTGGAACATAAATTAAAAATTATTTTGGGGACTTTTGTACAACAATGTCAGTGCTGAGTACTTGCCACAGAGACTGCACTGTATGGCACACAATCCTAACATACTCAGTCTCTGGCCCTTCACAGAAAAAGCTTGCCAAACCCTGGGTTAGAAACACTAAGTCAGGTTAAATGCCTAGCACATTAGGAGTAAAGGGATCAAATCCTCAGGGACTGTGGAAGGTTGGCATCTCACAGTTTATTCAACTATGCTTAAGACTTTCTTTTCTTTTAACAGAGATATCGAACAAAGCCATACTGTTGTGGCCTCTGTAAATACTCTACAAAGGTGCTTACTTCATTCAAAAATCATTTACATCGCTACCATGAAGATGAAATTGACCAAGAACTGGTGATCCCTTGCCCAAACTGTGTATTTGCATCTCAGCCCAAAGTTGTGGGAAGGCACTTCAGAATGTTCCATGCGCCTATCCGGAAAGTCCAGAACTACACAGTGAACATTTTAGGTGAAACTAAATCATCTAGGAGTGATGTGATAAGTTTCACTTGTCTAAAATGTAACTTTTCAAACACTTTGTACTATAGCATGAAGAAGCATGTGCTGGTCGCCCATTTTCACTACTTAATTAACTCCTACTTTGGCCTGCGAACTGAGGAAATGGGTGAGCAACCGAAAACTGACAATACTCTTTCTACAGAGAAGATGCCACCACCTGACAAATACTACTGTAAAAAGTGCAATGCCAATGCCAGCAGCCAGGATGCATTAATGTATCACATTTTGACATCAGACATACACAGAGATTTGGAGAATAAGCTTAGATCTGTGATTTCAGAACATATTAAGAGGACTGGACTCTTGAAGCAAACACACATTGCTCCAAAACCAGCGGCACATTTGGCTGCAGCAGCAAATGGCAGTGCTTCCAGCACTCCAGCTCCGCCGCCTTGCTTTCATCTTGCTTTGCCACAGAACAGCCCAAGCCCAGCCTCCGGGCAGCCAGTGACTGTGGCCCAGGGTGCCCCTGGAAGCCTCACTCATTCCCCGCCTGCTGCTGGCCAACCCCACATGACTTTGGTCTCCAGCCCTCTGCCCGTGGGCCAGAACAGCCTCACCCTGCAGCCCCCAGCACCTCAGCCTGTCTTTCTTTCTCACGGGGTCCCACTTCATCAGTCTGTGAATCCTCCCGTGTTGCCCTTGAGTCAGCCAGTTGGACCTATCAGTAAGTCTGTTGGAACTAGTGTCCTCCCCATAAATCAGACGGTCCGCCCTGGGGTTTTACCCCTCGCCCAGCCTGTGGGGCCCATAAACAGACCTGTTGGGCCTGGTGTTCTTCCTGTGAGTCCCTCTGTCCCCCCCGGGGTCCTGCAGGCTGTCTCACCAGGGGTGATTTCCGTCAGTCGGGCGGTCCCGTCTGGGGTTCTTCCTGCAGGCCAGATGACTCCTGCAGGGGTTATCCCTGGGCAGACAGCAACTTCTGGGGTTCTTCCTACTGGCCAGATGGTCCAATCAGGGGTTCTCCCTGTTGGCCAGACAGCTCCATCACGGGTTCTTCCCCCTGGCCAGACAGCCCCATTGAGGGTTCTCGCTGCAGGCCAGGTGGTCCCATCCGGGCTGCTTTCTCCCAACCAGTCAGTTTCCTCCTCAGCTGTTGTGCCTGTAAACCAGGGTGTGAATTCTGGGGTTCTTCAGCTTAGTCAGCCTGTCATGTCAGGAGTTCTTCCTGTGGGCCAGCCAGTGAGGCCTGGGGTTCTGCAACTCAACCAGACTGTCAGCACCAGCATTCTGCCTGTGAACCAGCCAGTGAGACCTGGCGCTTCGCAGAACACCACTTTCCTAACATCAGGCTCTATTCTTAGACAGCTCATCCCTACAGGGAAACAAGTGAATGGGATTCCGACCTACACGCTGGCCCCCGTATCTGTCACTCTGCCAGTTCCTCCTGGAGGCCTTGCAACTGTGGCTCCGCCCCAGATGCCCATCCAGCTCCTGCCGTCAGGCACTGCTGCACCAATGGCCAGTTCCATGCCCGGCATGCCCTCTCCTCCAGTGCTGGTGAATGCTGCTCAGAGTGTGTTTGTTCAGGCTTCCTCGTCTGCAGCAGACACAAACCAGGCGCTGAAACAGGCCAAGCAGTGGAAGACCTGCCCTGTCTGCAACGAACTCTTTCCATCCAATGTCTACCAGGTCCACATGGAGGTGGCACATAAGCACAGCGAGTCCAAGTCTGGTGAGAAACTTGAGCCTGAAAAACTGGCAGCGTGTGCACCATTTCTAAAGTGGATGAGAGAGAAAACAATGCGATGTCTGTCTTGTAAATGCTTGGTCTCTGAGGACGAGCTTATACACCACTTGCTGATGCATGGCTTGGGGTGCTTGTTCTGTCCATGTACCTTCCATGATATCAAAGGTCTTTCAGAGCACAGCAGGAATAGGCACCTGGGGAAGAAGAAGTTACCTATGGATTATAGCAACAGAGGTTTTCAGTTAGATGTTGATGCCAATGGCAACCTGCTCTTTCCCCACCTTGATTTCATTACCATATTGCCAAAGGAGAAGCTTGGGGAGCGGGAAGTCTACTTGGCAATCCTGGCTGGGATACACTCCAAGTCACTGGTGCCTGTCTATGTGAAGGTGAGGCCTCAGGCTGAGGGCACTCCCGGGAGCACTGGCAAGCGAGTGTCCACCTGCCCCTTTTGCTTTGGCCCCTTTGTGACAACTGAGGCCTACGAGCTGCATTTGAAGGAGAGGCACCACATCATGCCCACAGTCCACACGGTCCTGAAGTCTCCCGCCTTCAAGTGCATCCACTGCTGTGGGGTCTACACTGGGAACATGACCCTGGCTGCCATCGCCGTCCATTTAGTGCGCTGCAGAAGTGCTCCTAAGGACAGCAGCTCAGACCTTCAAGTCCAGCCGGATTTTATTCAGAACAGTGAACTGCTTTTAGTCAATGGTGAAGTGATACATGATTCCAGTTTTTCTGTTAAGAGAAAACTGCCTGATGGCCACTTAGGGGCTGAAGACCAGAGGCACAGGGAGGAGCAGCCTCCCATCCTAAATGCTGATGCAGCCCCAGGTCCAGAAAAGATGACGAGTGTTGTGCCTTTTAAAAGACAAAGGAATGAAAGCAGAACCGAGGGACCGATTGTCAAGGACGAGGCTCTTCAGATTTTAGCATTAGATCCTAAAAAATATGAAGGCCGTTCTTATGAAGAAAAGAAACAGTTTCTTAAAGATTATTTCCATAAGAAACCATATCCTAGTAAAAAGGAAATGGAACTGTTATCCTCACTCTTTTGGGTGTGGAAAATTGATGTGGCTTCATTTTTTGGAAAAAGAAGGTACATTTGCATGAAAGCAATAAAAAGTCACAAGCCTTCTGTGCTTTTAGGCTTTGATATGTCTGAACTTAAAAATGTTAAACACAGATTGAACTTTGAGTATGAACCATAAAACTTGTTAAAAAAAAAAGTAACTCTAAAGTAGGAGATTTTTTCAGTTGAAATTTCACAGTGTTTTCCTCACTGTGCTGGTGAATCAACCTCAGTGGTTGCTGTGCTGCTCTGCAGAGTTATTTCAGGTGCTGGAGAGACCCCTGTTACCAGGAAGCTAGTAGTTATTTCACATCTATTGTTTCCTGCAGTTTGATTTGTAACAGTTTTCAGGTTTTTTTCTCTGTCCTGTAAATGAAATTTTTTTATATTTTATGCACGCCTTGTTTTCCTCACAGTGTCAGTGTCATATGATAAGAAGTTGAAATCTATAACTTTTTTCATTTAAGGAAATTTCAGCCTTTTTCAGAATACTTGATTTAACTGCGAGTGGAAGCATGGATCTCCTTCAGCTTTCTCTGTAGCAGGAGATGATACAGTGAGTGTTCAGCGATGTAGGTGCACATCCCTGTGATGTATAAGGCTCCTTGCGGATGCATTGCATCAACTTACGCTGATTTCTTTGTCAGATCTTTGCTTATAGATTATCATTTTGCTCTGTATTTTTTTAGGGTTGTCCTGATAGCTGCCTTTGTTTTTTTCTTTTAACCGTAACTCATAGAAAATCAAATGTTTTTATTTGTTAAAAGTAGACTGAATCTGCCATCTGGTATGCTGGTATGTAGCTCATAAATTCAAGAGTTATTTTAAAAATAAAGTTATTCTGTAGATGCAGAAATATTTTTCAGTGTAGATTTTCCCCTTCTTTTGATACGCTAAGTCATTTCTCCATTCAGAGGTAAAACAATGAATTTTTAGTGCCTTTAGAATAAACATTGAAAAAATACACCCAAAAACTCTTCTCCTAACCTAATTACTCATAAACTAGTGAAAGGGAAGGACAATGATACTCAGGAATAAAATTATTGCCCCTGAGTATGGATATTAACTTAAATTGTAGCATAGATTTTCAGGGGACATGGCGAAGTTTGCAGACTATGATCTGAGTCTCCATGGTTGGTACAGTAAGTCTTTGACCACGTTTTCTGAAGGTCATGTTTGGTAGGGAAATGGGCTTTTCTCTGTCTGGTTTGGGTAGGAAGCTGTGTCTGGGTGGATGGGATAGCATATTGTCAAAGAATCTCCATTGTTGTCACTGTCCTGTGGATGGCAAACCTCGTTTTCCCCCCACACGATATAAAAAAGACTTAAAGCACCAGAACCAGTCATGGAGACCAGCCAGTTTAGACCGTAAGTCATATTTCTGGTGATACACAGCAGAGGAATCCCTTTACTTTAGGTAGAAATATTTGGAGGATGTGACAGCCTCTCAGAAACATGATGTTACAATGTGGATTTTAAAACATATAATACTTGCATGTAATTGCTATACTGTGCACATTTGAGGCAGTTGTGAAACTGGTTTGTGATTGTTGGTGTACTCTGTTGTAAATGCAAAGAGAGCTTGTTGAACTTTATTATTTTTTTTTACCTGTTGTTTTCAGAGTGTCTATTTTGAATTAAAATTTGTTACACCACTGCAAATAGAGAACTGTTTAATTCTTTTAAAAGTTAAAACATTATTGTGAATCATAGGAATAACCTGAGTATGGGAATAGATACATTTATTTTCTGAAAAACATTACTTATCATTTGTGTGAAAATAAGAACATAACCCTAAAATGCCTAATTACTGGGTCACAAAATAGGTGTGACTAGAGCGTCCTGATGCATCTATACCGATAGCCCCCAAAGTGCCAAAGAAGGTGTGTAACTGGGGTGCCGGTGCTATGTGGTTTCCTTCCTGTGACTGTGTTCAGAGTCAGTGTGGAGGAGGTGCCACGGCGGAGGCAGCTGCTGTCTGATGTGGTTTAATCCTCACTTTCTTTTGTTGTGTATGTTAGGGTTTCCCAGCCTCAGCACTACTGACATTTTGGGTCAGGTAATTCTTTGTTGTGGGTGAGTATTTTGTCAGTGCAGGATATTGGGCAGTGTCATTAGATCCTAGTAGCACGTGTGCCTCTGTTCGCTCCCAGTTGTGGCCACCAAAAATGCCATTGCCAAGTGGTCCCTGGGAGGGCAGGATCTCCTTGTCAGAACCCTGGTAAAAGAGTTCTGATTACTTGGTGCAGTTTAGCCATGGTAGAACTGTTCGTGCTGAGTCTTTAATATCGTGCTACTTGCTGGTTACAAATTTTTTAGGCTTATAGATTAAAATTTGATAGAAGCTGAGCTTCAAAAAGTACATGTAGGAGTTCTTGGAAATGTAAAAAATA
Organism: Leontopithecus rosalia; assembly: GCA_028533165.1. Lineage (NCBI taxonomy): Eukaryota > Metazoa > Chordata > Mammalia > Primates > Cebidae > Leontopithecus > Leontopithecus rosalia. The sequence continues at coordinate 108,822,080 of CM052661.1, forward strand.
AATTTGTTTTTGGAATATGAAAAAGTAACAGATTAATAGTTGTGAAACAACTTTAAAGTGATATTAAATTCCAGAAGAAAAGAGTTTTTGAAATACAAACAATTGTGAACTTTATGTATTTAATCTACCTATGTAGCAGCAGCTTTAAAACTACTATACACTTGAAGTCTATTCAGGTAAAACACATTTAAATATAGCCTACTATTTTAGCTTCTCTGAATTTTGTTGCTCTTTTGTTTTTTGAGACGGAGTTTCACTCTGTCACCCAGGCTGGAGTGCAATGGCACACTCTCAGCTCACTCCAATTATTGCCTCCTGGGTTCAAGCGATTCTTCTGCCTCAGCCTCCCAAGTAGCTGGGATGACAGGCTCACGCCACCACTCCCGGCTAATTTTTGTATTTTTGTAGAGATGGGACTCCACCATGTTGGCCAGGCTGGTCTTGAACACCTGACCTCAGGTGATCTGCCTGCCTCGTCCTCCCAAAGTGCTGGGATTACAGGTGTGAGCCACCGCACCTGGCCTAAAATTTTTTATTGTAGATGGAATCTTGTACTGGTGCCCATGCTGGAGTGCAGTGGTGCGATCATAGTTCACTGCAGTCTCAAACTCCTGGGCTCAAGCTGTCCTCTTGCCTCAGCCTCCTAAGTAGCTGAGGTGCATGCCCACCATGCCCGGTTATTTTAAACATTTTTTGTAGTGGTGGAGTTCTGCTGTGTCACCCAGGCTGGGCTCAAACTCTGGGCCTCAAGCCATGCTGCCACCTTCCATCCTTCCAAAGTGCTGGGATTACAGGGATGAGCCACCGGTCTGGGCCTCTGTTACCCGTTTTTAGCAGACATTTTAGTCTGATGACTGTTGTGTGCAGTTTTATATTTTTTAGAGTCACTAAACAAAGCAGCAGTTAACTCACTAAGTAAGAAAAGTTAGCCCCCAAAGTAACCTGGTTTTAAGGTCTTAGAAAATTGCACACGTGTATTAACTGCGTGGTACTGCCGGGAAAGGGGCTAAGTACTGCATGACAGTCATCCCTGCTGCCTGCTGTGCCTGTGGTGTGGCCATGAGCATAGTTCCCACAGTTAGTCTTAAAGAGTGAGTGAGAATCTCCCCTCTCTGACCTGGAAGATTGAGGCTTGGAGGTAAGTACTTACCTGAGGCGGAGGCCTGTGAGGGTGGACAGTGCCAGAGTGATAGCTGAGTGGCTTCTAACATGTATTATCCCATTTAAATTTTACAGTAACCCTGTAGGTATTCAGTTGTCTGTGTTTTACAGAGGAAGAAACAAGCTCAGAGGCAGAGCAAACTGGCTAGCTATCCCAGTTTGCTAAGAACTTGAGCAATTTCTCTGGACTTTAGTGCTAAAAAGGAGCCTCTTAGGCAGGGGGCAGGCTTATCACTCCACTTAAATTTCCGTTTTCCCAGGATGACATGTTGCTTAGCAGTGGTGCAATGCTGTCATTAGACCTGTACATTGCCCTTTGGGTACCAGGGTGAATAGGGCATCCTGATCCTAGATATCCTTTGTCTGGTGGTAATGTCAACAATAACAACATAAAGATGGTTACCAGAGCAGTTCCTGTGTGCCAGATGCCATTCTGAATGTTTTGCGTGTTAAATTTGATGGTGACAATATAGATATTAGTGACGAAGAATGATAGTAGCCCTGGCTGAGTTCGTGAAAACAATAAAAAATGCGTGCGTTTTGCTGTTTAGATTCTCTCTGTTGAACGTTCATGAACTAGGCAACAAAACTTCCAACTGTCAAGTACTGCTAGAAATTTTTTTAAGCTTTCAACACTTGAGCTGAATTTCTCTTACGGTTGTTATATGTGCAATAAAGTAAACGTTAACTGGTTCTGATTGTAAAGGGTTACTGTGTAGCACACCCTCTAACTCAGGCTTTTGCGATTGCTTTCCATTATGCAGAACTACGTCACAGCTTTAGAATTCTGATTTTTTTTATCTTTTGTCCTAATTACTTAGTCTTTAATATTAACTACAAGTTTAAATATCATTTTGGCCATACGGAGGGAAGCTGTTTTCATACTTTGTAAATGTGCCATAAGAGCACACTGCCTACAACAATACCCGGCAGACACTTTGCTCTCTTTCAGAGAGAACTCTCCTACACTCTGAACTCTCCTAAACTCAGGAGTTTCCTAATTAATGATCAATGAAAAGTGTAAATGTGTGACCTAGAAGGAAAAATGTTGAAGTCTAGAATATTATCAAATCTTTCATAATATACAGCTAAAATGAGAATTTACATACACGACCAACCTCAAAGACCTCTGCTTATATGGGGACTGCTGTCTAGGAGGCCACCTTACAGATAAACGCCAGAGCCCCTGGTGTCATCATGGTGTCAAGTTCAAGATGATTCCGATGTGCATTTTGAGAGGAGAAATGTATGTATCGCTGCTAAACAGTAGCTAGTGTTCTTCATGGCCTTTTAAATAATGGCTTCGGACCCACTTACCTTCATTTTGCTCGTAAGATCACCAGCAACATGATTTCTTTTTTTAGCATGCCCATCTCAACTAAATATTACTTTTTTAGAAAAAGAAAATACATAGGGAAGCTTTTCAGAAGGGAAGCTTTCCAGTAAGAGTTTAAGATATTTCAAGTCCAAACTAAACGGCAGCCACACAGACATGTTTGCTGTGTACAAACTAAGACTGTGAGGTCAGACTTACAAATTCAGAACTAATTGCAGTGAATCAAGGTATTTTTTTTGGAAATCATGCAGTTCCTACAGTTTTGAACCCATGATACGGAAAGTTTAATGTTAAATACTTTGCCATTCACCTAAAAGTACACTGGGAAAAAACAGAATATTAGCAATGAATCATAGGCTTTAATGGTTCAGCAGTTTTTCTGAAGGTAATCTTTCTGTGTTAGATGTATGTATATCTTGAAAGGCAGAGCCATAAAATTCATAAAAACATCCTGTGAGAGTTTCAGTTCCTGGCCTTCTACCAGGCAGCTTGTTTAGAATGGGAAGACTGAAGATACAGAAAAACCATACAGGACAGTTTGCTAAAGATAAAAACAATTCACACTTCAGACATCACAGTATATATAAATGGGATCTTAAATTTGGACTCTCATAAGCTACAAACAAATGCTCTAAAGAGTCCCTGTGCAGGCCCAGATTGGAGGTCGCATTACAAGGAAAGTGATATTTGATCCTATGAAGGATGGGAGATTCATCCACCATTTATATTATCTTGTGGAAAACAACTTCTGAAAATAACTGGGAATTTATAAGTAATTTTAAAGAGATTAGGCATTTCTTAGGGAAGATTATTTTTGGTTACTAAAGCATTTTTATAGGTTTTATATGTGCTTTCAAATGATTCGGTGTATCACGACTACACGAAAGGAGAGGACAGAATTGAAGGTGAGGGCAAAGATTTTTGGAACACACTTGGGAATCCCAAGTTTAGCCCTGCTCTGTCCCCTGCTCCCATTCCAGCCCCATGACCCCTTGGGATGAAGCAGCTTGGGCGTCTAATTGTGTTGGTTCTGAGGCTGGCCCTCTTCTGGTGATGTCTCACATGTTGTTAGAAAATTGGTAACCTCTTCCCAGAACTGCACATTGCATTTACAGTGGTTCTCTGTGCCCCCATTTCCTAGTCACAAACTATTTCACTTCTTTGTTTTTTATTCATAGGTGTTAGTAGTGATCATCTTTGTCTAATAAGCTCCTAATTTAGAAGTGAGCAGAATACATATGTCAGCACTCAGTGCTGCACATTTTCTAGCCATTTCCTAGCAATTTATAGCATCAGGTTTGGTTTTTTTTGCTTTGATATGATATTCCATGTTTAATTGGTTTGATGAAAGAAGGTAAAAGTTGAGATACTAAAAATAGATGTGTTGCTACTGAAATGCTAAACATGGTTTCAATTCAGTATCTTATAACATGAAAAAGTTCAGTATGAAATCTGTTCAGTAATAAAGTTAGACTGTCTAGGGACATCACCATGTCTATCAGTTCTTATCTATTTGAATCCTACTTAGAAATCCTTAAAACCATTTTAGAATGTACATGGTTTTATCCAAATGGAGATTCTAGTTTCCAGGGTCAAAATACGTATCCATAGTGTCTGAAGGACTTGGTATCATTTAACAATATCCTCAATCTAATTTCTCAATGCCAAAGGAATTCTGAATATGACTACATAACCACCTTCTACATCTGAGACCCCGTGCCAAGTTCTTGCCCCACTATGCCTTGCTTTTCTCTTTACAAAAAGGTGGGGGTGGGAGCAGTAGGATGATTCCTTCTATGTTTCATAAAAGATGTTCTCCATATAATCGTGTTTTATTTTCTATGTGCTAGAAGGGGAGAATGGATCTTTGCCATTTCTTGAACAGTTAATTAGCAAGCTGCTTACCCGAAGTGATCTGCAAATTCATTGACGCCACACCCTGATCTCCTGAAGGATTGTCCTGGTGGCAGCAGGCCAAGACTCCACAGATTCAGATTCAGAGTTAAGAAAACAGCATATTCCTGAGCAGGACTAGATGCTTTTTGCGTTCTAATAGAAAGTCCATCTCAATCCAGATCATTTGAACTCAAACTACAGAGATTAGTGTAACTGTCTTGTTTGAGAAGTTCTCTTTACACTTCTCTGTAACAAGGTGTTTCTGTATGTGGTTGCCCCTGGGAGAAGTGATGGGCAGAAGAGACTACCAGGAAGAACATGCCAGAATGATTGTTTTTATTTAAAATCTACCATCCATTAACTTAAAATTTAAGCTTCCACCAACATTTGGCAATGTTATATGCTTCTAACAGTGTTTTCTCACTGTTAAAACATTTGTGCATATGATTTAAGATTATAGAGGACACATACTCTTTTACCAGCAATAGTATAAATATTTTACCATAGGGCACAATGGTACATTGTGCCATTTCTTCCTAAAGCAGTGCAATATCTTGGACCAAATTTCCCTGGTTATTATATTACCACATATATTTATCTCCTATTAAAGTTTGTATTGATTTTAGAGAACATTTCCAGTAGCAGAAAGATGCTAATGAAAATATAAAGGGCAACTTGGGGCCCGATAACACGATGAGGTGCTTCAACTGTTGAACACAGTGAAGTAATTGCTGAGCTAGTTATGTCCCTTGTGATTTTACTTGTATCATTTGAATCTTTCTAAATATGTTACATACCCCCAAATTGGCCCCTATGTGTCTACTTTGTTTCAGCGGCCTTAGCCTGGGTGTACAGTACCCTTTCATTTGTGAGATTAGGAGTACCACAAATCTAAAACCTAAGAATAAAGGGTGAGGTTAAAGCAGGTGACTCTGACTCTACATCGTTTTGGGTAACGTAATGTTCATTACTACTGTCATATGTATAGGTTTCTAAAATGTGTTGAAATCAGTCATTAATGTTGGACTGTAAGAGTTCAGGTGGATTCATCTGTCGTCACTGTGGGCTCCTGTGGGTATGGCTGGCTTGACTCTATTTAGATTGCTTCCAAGCCCTTTCCGTTGATTTTGTCCATTTTCACTACAGCCCCATGTGAGTTGCTAAGGACCAAAAAAGCATGAACTGCCCTAGAGATTTAAATTCTAGTGTTTGTTTACTTGCCAGGCACTAATGAAGAAAATCATAACCCTAAAATAAAAATTCAGTAAATAGATCAAATAGCTTTTTTTTTCTGCTGTGAATTCAGCTGGCATCTGGATGTTTGAATAGCCCAATTAAAAATCCAACGATTTTAGCGGCAACTTCATTGCTACATTTTAGTGTTTAAATTACGGCGGTATTAGAGATAAAAACCAAACACACCTTATCTAATATCCCCCAAACCCATCAATTCTAGTTAGAAAGTCTTCAAGACTCCTACCTAAAACTTTGATTTGTAATAAATAGGAATAAGTAAGTTTGTGCATTTATGAATAGAATTTTTAACATTTTTTTTTTTTTGAGACGGAGTTTCGCTCTTGTTACCCAGGCTGGAGTGCAATGGCGCGATCTCGGCTCACCGCAACCTCCGCCTCCTGGGTTCAGGCAATTCTCCTGCCTCAGACTCCCGAGTAGCTGGGATTACAGGCACGCGCCACCATGCCCAGCTAATTTTTTGTATCTTTAGTAGAGATGGGGTTTCACTATGTTGACCAGGATGAATTTTTAACATTTTTAAGGACTCTGCAAAGAATAACATTGGTTATTTGATAATTTCATTAAAAACTTTTTTTGAGACAGGGTCTTGCTGGGTCGCCCAGGCGGGAGTGCAGTTGTGTTGCCTCCGCTCACTGCAGCCCCGCCTTCCCGGCTCAAGCGATCCTCCCGCCTCGGGCTTTCCAAGTGCCGGAGCTACACGCCTGAGCCCTGCGCCCCGCCAACGTGGTAATTTCAACAGCAAACGGTTCTCCTACAGAATGCTTGTTTCTTAGTTGGCGTAAGCTTCGAAGTAGAAGTAACCATTGATCCAACTCGATAAACTTGGTGGTTTCATGTCATCTGTGAAGCCCGACAGGAGTGGAGCCCGCGTTGCGGTGCTCGTGTGCGTGCGTTTTAAAGCGTGTTGGAAACGCCTGTAACTGCAGCGCAGCCGGCAGCGACGGCCACGCGGCCCTGGACGCGGCCAGAGGGGACCGGCCAGGACTGCGCGGTAGCCGGACGGCGGGTGAGGCTTCTTTCAGCAGGGCGAGTTTCAGTGAGAAATGCGGGATGCTTCTGAAGTTTCCGCAGAACACGGTTTCTGAGAGTCTGTGTTTTGCATTTTGGGCACTTGCGGGGGCGCCCATCGTTTGACTGCTATCGAGGTGGAGGCGGGACGGGGCGGGGGAAGCAGTTTTCCATAAGGCCCACCCCCTAGGGACCTGTCAGTTTGCCGTTGCCGTGGCAACGCCCGGAAGTTACCGCCCCTTTCCATGGCAACAACCCGACGGCCTGAAAGTTACCACCCTTATTCTAGAAATATCTGCATAATCCGCTTAATTTGCATATAAGTAACTGGGTATAAACCTGAGCGCAGCCCCGCCCCGCCCCCAGCTGCTCCCCCGGGCGCACGGCCTGAGGGGTTGCCGTGGTCGCTCCTGCGCTTCAGCCGGCCTCGAAGCCGCGGCGCGGCAGCAGCGGGGAAGAAATCATGCCGAGAAAAGCCGTGGGCCCTCCGAGGCTAAGCCGTCGTTTGGGGGCTGCCCTGCCCTGCATCATTCTGGGTCCTGTTCAGGAGGCAAATCAGGCAGCATCTCCAGGGCAAAGGGCTTTTCGTAGCTCGCGGGGCCTCGCTGGGAGAGGCACGTTAGGCTCTGGGCTCCGTTCCCAGCAGCTGCTGCCGCAGGGCGGAGACGAAGATGCCCTGGAGTGTTTAAGTGCATGATGATGACCCTCGTGGGAAAGGAAAGGGAGCGCTCCCGAGGAAGCCCAGTGCGCCCCACCGAGCTCCGCACGCTGGGGGGGCTGAGCCGCGCTGGCGCTGCCCTCGCTGGGGGTGAAACGGGCTGTGATTTCCGCAGGTGTCAGGAACCAGGCAGTGATTCAACTCGTATTCGGCTTTCACATTCTCCAACAATGTTCTTCAATCTGGGAAGGGTAGAAAATTCTGTAGAAGGAAAAGTCAAAGGTAAGGACAGTTAAAAAAGGACATCATTTCAAAGTGGATGCCGTCTTGAAGCCCACATGAATTTCACGCTCCAGCTGGAAAGCTGCTGCAGCTGTGACTGCAGAATCACACGCGGTGGCCCCGGAGGGGAACTGCTGCTGAAAGAGGCCAGAAGGAGTGGGGACTGAATTTCAGGTAAGAGGACGCCAGTGTTCTGGAGCCTTTGGCCTTGAGCTTTTATGCCCTGCGTTCACACCTATTGACATCTCTAAGCCCACCCAAGCCAAGGCAGTGCCAGCCTCTCGCTCCCCCAGCTCAAAGCCTCTGGGCCCCCAGGACAGGGGACAGGAGAGGAGACAGCCCCTCCTGGCTCAGGGGTGCCTGGAGCCCCTGATGGCTGCTCTGCCTCCCCTGAGGTGCCCGGTGAGAGCTGAGACTTCTGTTCCGGCTACACCAGCTCCGATTGTCTCCAGGCGGTGTCGGTCTCGTTCTTTAAACCCTTCTGACTGCAGCACAGGTCCTGCCTTTCACTGGAAAGGCTTGTTGCCTTGTGTCTGGGACTTTTTATTCTGTGCTTTTCTTTTGGATATCAAATCTCCTATCCACTCTTGCTTGTCACTCCGATCTTACTGCCCTCTCCCTCCCTTTGGAGCACTCCAGTCATTCCTGTTTTCAACGAAGAACCAGACACATTCATGTGGAGAAATTAATGATCCCTGGGTGTGGTCAGCAGACAGTATCAAACCATGCAGTCTTTTAAGGTCCATTCAAACACACACCTCAAAATGATTTATTGTTCCACAGATTCTGGTCCTAAGGTGTTTTAAAATCACAGGCAAACGGAGCAGTGTGTGTATGCAAAAGGATTGTGCCCAGAAGTCTTGGTAAACAGGTCAGCTAAGAGTCCAAAACATATTTCTAGAGTGCTTACATCCAGAAGTGAGTACTGATTTGCTTTTAATTAATATTTGGAATGTATGGGGTGCCAGGAGGACCCAACTATGAAGTATGTATGTGGTGGTGAGACTAGGAGTGATTTTGTTGTGTTTTTTTAATATTTTACAAATTTTCTAAAATGAATGTGTGTTTAGTCCTCTAAAAATGTAAGTGGTGTCCCAGTTAGCAGTGCTACCAGTTGGAGAAAGTGATTAACCCATTCACCCGTTAATTTATTGTATATAAAATTGTCATTGTTGAAATTAGATGCTGTTAGATTGTGCAAGTATCAAAGCTTCAAGTTCAAGAAACAAAAAAAGTGGGTTATCTGACTGGTTGTTGGTCACTCCAACAGCAAAGTTCTAGGCAATTAATATTTTTGTTACTTTTGAAACACAGGGCAAGGAATTAACAAAAGTGTGCAGGACAGGGACAGCTCCTCCCTCACCAGCCTCCTAACAATGTTCTTGAAGTCTGCTTTTCTTCCCTACCACTGTACTCCACAGAACTTTCTACTCCACAGTACTCTGTACTCCACAGGAGTGGTTCAGAGGCGTGGCTGCCCTGGCCCCAGCAACCTGAAGGGAGAAGACCACATTGGGGCAGGCAAGGGGCCAGGAGACAGCAAGCAAGCATTATTTTTCCTGTGTGTAGACTCATATTTAATAATCGTTGAAGAAAAAAGCCTTAACACCACACGTAGCATGTTTGAATAGAGTTGTCTGATGACCTGGGCCCCATGGCTGACCGGTGACCGCCGTTAGCCCGCAGAGATGGGATGCTGAGCCATCGTTTCTTTTTCCTCTTTCCTGAAATTAGTTCTGATACCATCAGTGGCTTGGTCTCTGAGATCCTGCCTAATGCTGGGGATAAAACATAAATGAAATGGAGTTACCCTTCAAAGAGCTCCTAGCTTTGAAGCCATGACCCTGTGCTCCATCAATGTGCAGGAGCAAGGGGAAGGCGGACATTATGGGAAGAGCAGAGAATGCTTCACAGGGGGAGGCACCACAGCCGACCTCAAGTGTGAAGGGAAGCTGCAGGGGAAGTGCAGAGCACAAGATACCTTTGAGATGTAGACATGAGAGGCACAGCTCGTTTGAGGACCATGGAAGACTTTAGTGGCACAGAATTGGACTTCACGGTTAAATTCAGGATTTGGGATCAGAGTCTGATAAGTTTAAACGTTCTTGAAATAATTCTGGTAAATAAATAAACGTGGTAAGACAGTGCAGCACTACAGGTGCAGAAGCTTCAGAAGTCTTCCTTTTTCTCCTCTCATCCTCTTCCTTCCCCCTTAGCCCTAAACTGAGGCAGAGCGAAGAGGGCTCCAGCTGGCAGAGGGAAGGACTAATGGTGCTTGGAGTTGGCTGTGGAGCCAAGCAGGATGAGAAAGGGGCCCCAGGGGAGATGTGAATGGCCCCTCTCAGTGTAAGTGGGGCTGGGAGGTTGAGAGGTACCTCTGAAGGGGCATTGAGCCTGGAGATGGGGAAGGGCACCTGCATGGGGAAGAGGGAGGCCATGGTGGTGATGGGAGGTTAGTGGTTACATTCAGCACATAAGTATATTAAGGATAACGGGAGCAGGTTTCTTACAAATAAGGAACAATCGCGATGTAAATGTATGTGTGCACGTTTGTGTGTGTGTGTGTGTGTGTGTGTGTGACAGAGAGAGAGAGAGAGAGAGAGAGAGAGATCATCTCCAAGACTACCCTCAGGTTTAGTGAGTTTCACAGGCCTCAGAAGTCATTATACTCATGACTATGGTGTTCCTAAGGGGAAATGGCACAAGGCAAAGGCTGCAGGAAGCCCGTGTGAGTTGTGAGCATCCTCTCCCAGGGCAGTCATGCAGGATGCCCCTAACTCCTCCAGCAGTGAGCTGTGATGATGTGTGAGGTGTTGTCTACCAGGATGCTTGTCTGAGCCTGAGTTCCTGTGTGTTGTTTGGGGGATTGGTCCCATAGACACACGGGAGGCTACAGAACCCTTGAAGAAAGTCAGGGGTTCATTGTAAGTCACGTGATTTATATGAATTGTCCAGACAGAAGGGTACAGGTGACTCAAGTTTCTAAGTGTACAAAACATTCATGCTATAGTGTCCAACTTTTTTGGCTTCTCTGGGCCCCAATGGAAGAATTGTCTTGGGCCACACATAAAATACACTAACACTAATAATAGCTGATAACATTTAAAAAAAAAGCCTATGCATAATTTTCATGATAATCTTATTAAAAACTAGGGGAAGGACATGAATAGACATTTTTCAAAAAAAGACATGCATATGGCCAACAGGTATATATAAAAATGCTCAACATCACTAATCATCAGAGAAATGCAAATTAAAACCACAACAAAATATCTCATCCAACCCTAGTCAGAATGGTTGTTATTTAAAAAGTCAAAAAACAGATGTTGGTGAGGATGCAGAGAAAGGGAATTCTTATACACTGTTCGTGGGAATGTAAATTAGTACAACCTCTATGGAAAACTGGAGATTTCTCAAAGAACAAAAATAGGACTACCGTTTGATCCAACAGTCTTCCTACTGTGTATCTACCTGAAGGAAAAGAAATCAATATATCAAAAAGATATATACACTCATACGTTTAACGCAGTGCTATTCACAATAGCAAAGATATGAACATGAGCCTGAGCGTCTGTCAGTGGATGACTGGATAAAGAAAATGTGGTATACTTAGTAGAATACTATTCAGCCATAACAAATAATATTGTCTTTAGTGACATCATGGATGGACTGGAGGTCACTACCTTAAATGAACAGGTCAGACCCCAAAAGACAAATATCATGTGTTCTCTCTCATAAGTGGTAGCTAAAAAATGTGTACACATGGACGTGAAGAGTGGAATGACAGCTCTTGGAGACTTGGAAGGGTGAGAGGTTAGGGGTGGGTGGGTGATGAGAATTTAAGGAGTACAATATTATTTGGGTGACGATATCCCAAAAGCCCTGACTTGACCAGCACATGGTGTATGCATTTATCCAGTTATGCACAGACCCCCACCCCCTTTTTTAAAGATCAGCTGTCGTCAGTGTTAGTGTATGCATGCTGAATAGGGCATCAAAAACTATACTTGTACCTCACAGATTTATACAAATAAAACAATGGTTACTAGTAAGGATGACTTTGAGGTTTCTGCTTAGATGATTATTATAGTAGCATTCATCTAAGATACTGTTTCTCCAAAATACTTTCAAATACAAAAATCATGATTCCAAGAAGGTGAAGAAACAGGATGCTCAGAGAAAGGATTGCCTGTTTCTCACTGATTGTCTTTCTATGAGTCAGTGTTCCTGAGCAGGGAATATTCTCTTTAGTATTTTCAACAGCAACTTGAGTGACCCTTTACATATAAGGAGACTTTTAATTCTAGTTTTTGACAGAGAAATGAAGTCACTTGCACTGAATGACAGTCTGCCTATTGCTGGCTAGAACAGATAGTGAAGGTACATTCCAGAATAAATCAAAGGTGGTGGATGGTGTCTTTCCTTAGCTAGAACTGTGTGGATAAACATTGCATTTTTAGTTTAGTTTTTTTTTTTTTTTTTGAGACAGGGTCTCACTCTGTTGCCCAGGCTGGAGTGCAGTGGTGTAGTCACAGCTCACTGCAGCCTTGACCTCCTAGTATCAAGTGATCTTCCCACCTCAGCCACCTGAGTAGCTGCGACTACTTTTTTTCTTTTAGGCAAAGAGAATACACTTGGCTAATTACAAAAAAAAAAATTGTAGAGACAAGGTCTGTGTTGTCCAGGCTGGTCTTGAATCCTTGGGCTCAAGAAATCCTCCCACCTTGGCCTCCCAAAGTGATAGGATTGAGCCACTGCACCTAGCCTGCAGTTCTAAAAACAGAAGGGGTGAGAAAAACATCACAGTTGTGAGCTCTGAAAATTATGTGATACTAGAAATATCAGTCTGCCTTCATTTTCTCATCTGAAAACTAATGGTAAATGGTGAAAATTTACAATATCATCTTTCTGGCTGTTTTTCTTCTCATTTATTGATAAACAAATTATACTGTTTGTTGCCTGTTTCTGAAGCCTGAGCTCAAAGGAAACATTGTTCTACTCATCCACAGTAAGTAGGATCATTAGTAACTGAACATCAGGGAAAATACACACCCTCTGAATAAAGCACTTATGTTGGCATGGGAAACAAAACGCAAAACCGTTGTGGCAAGCAGAGGACGTGAAATGGGGTTTTGTTACACGGAAGTAGATTTGGGACTCTGGTCATCAGTGTCTGTGGTGCTTCTGCGGCGGCCTGGTTCTGAGGAGGTGAAGTGGGGATCTGCAGCCCAGTAACTGAAAGTAGATTTGGGGCTCAGATCCCATTATCCATGTATGTGGTGCCCTCTGCAGTCTGGTTCTGTGTAGTTGTCTTTTCATGACTGGTAGTCTGTGGCCCAGTCCTGTGATCCCTGGTTCTCTCTTCTGTGTGTGCTGGTCTTTGGAGTCTGGTTAATTGGAAATTGATTTTGGATATTATCCTTATTCATGTGTGGGGCTCCCTATGGTCTGGCTTTGTGGCAGATTTTGGATGCTGTTCCTGTCATACATTTGGCATTATGCAGTCTCATCATATGAGGTATGTTTGGCCCTGTGCCCCTCTTAGGCTACAGTCTTTTCATGAGAAAGGAGGTTCCATATTCTGATCCTCTCATCTATACGTTTGGGTCTCTGCAGTCTGACCTCAGGTGGGTTTCACATAGGGCGTGTAATTTGGCTCTAAGGTGGTAAGACAGACTTTTCTGTCATCACGTCCATGTTGCTTAACAGCTCACATGACAGTCTACCGGAAGTGCAATTCTAAAAGAGCTTTTCCTGGCACTTGTTTTGGGAGCAAGGGGACTCAAATCAAGAAGTAATGTGTTTACCTTCAAAGCTCATTGGGAAAGCAAATTTGGAAAATGGCACTCATTTTCTGTGTTGCAAGAAGAATGTTGAATCATTTTGTTTGATTTTTATTACCATTTTAGAGTTTATGTCTCTCCTTGGGAATGTGTCTCAGTATTGAAAACATTCTCAATACTTTCAAGTTCTTTTCTTTCCATGAGGATAAAGGAGAATAAAGCACAAGATAATTGAGGAAAGGTAAGAGGGAAAAAATAACTTGTGTATTGATTTGGAGTGTCTTCAGGAATAAATAGATGTTTAAGGCAGAAAGTAGAAAGTTAAGACGACTAGGTATTATAGATGTGGCACCAGAATGGTGGTGGTGGGAGATAATTCAAAATACAGTATTTGTGCATTTAGGAAATACTTTTGCAGGTTACCTGATGTTAAATTACAATATTGATACCAGCACATAACATCCTAGAGGGAAATCCTATGTGCTTGTTGGATAGGGTCTTGGTCATCAAGTCCAAGCTTATAGGCAAGTCCTATAAGCTTGGGGAATTAGCCAATACTTCTCAAATGTGATTCCTGCACCAGCAGTGTCAGCATCTCCTGGGAACTTGCTAGAAATAAAAATTCTCAAGCCCCACCCAAGATCCTTAAATCAGACCCTCTGGGGATAATCCAGGCACTCTTTTTTGTCTGTTTGAGACTGAGTTTGCTCTGTCACCCAGGCTGGAGTGTAGTGGTGTGATCTTGGCTCACTGCAACCTCTGCCTCCCTAGTTCAAGCAATTCTCCTGTCTCAGTCTCCAGAGTAGCTGGGATTACAGGCACATGTCACTGCACCTGGCTGGTTTTTTTTTTTCCCATCTTCAGTAGAGCCAGTGTTTCACCATCTTGGCCAGGCTGGTCTTGAACTCCTGACTTCAGGCGATCTGCCGGCCTTGGCCTCCCAAAGTGCTGGGACAACAAGCATGAGTTACTGCGCCCGGCCAGTAGGCACTCTAAACAAGCTGTTTGAGGGGACGAGGGTTCACCCTCTGATCTGTTTGAAACAGGAAGTCCCTGAGTTTACACTGAGCAGCTTACCTTTCCAGAAAAGAGCAAGTTGGAAATCAGCTAAGTAGGTTCATACTTTCAGTGGGATGGTACACATTAAGTATTTTAGTGCTTTTGGGAACTGTCCATTAGTACAGCCTTACACCTTTTTTTTTTTTGAGACGGAGTCTTGCTCTGTCGCCAGGCTGGAGTGCAGTGGCACAATCTCAGCTCACTGCAACCTCCGTCTCCTGGGTTCGAGTGATTCTTCTGCCTCAGCCTCCTGAGTAGCTGGGACCACAGGTGTGCACCACCACACCTGGCTAATTTTTGTATTTTTAGTAGAGATGGGGTTCCACCATGTTGGCCAGGATGGTCTTGATCTCTTGACCTCGTGATCTGCCCACCTCGGCCTCCCAAAGTGCTGGGATTACAGGCGTGAGCCACCGCACCCGGCCAGCCTTCCACCTTTTTAATAAACGATTCAGACCAGGTGAGTTTTAGTGCTGCCATAAAAAACTTCATACTAGTGCCAACTTTTAAAATGCAAGGATCAAAAGTTGACCCTACCACTCTTGGTTCATACTTGCATCCTTTGAAAACACTCCACAGAAGTACAGGTAATTTATGTGGCCTTCTGTTGGAAAATTTAGATTTTGGCTAAAATGGATTTTATAAAACAATCATCGCATTTTCTGAATACTTTTGCACCTTGCCATAAAACTCCCACTCCGTGCGATCATTTCATGTGAAACCATAAAATATTAAACCCTCACCGAATTGTGAATAAATTCACAATATCACTGCATACTCTGGGGTTTATGAAGTGGATTATCGGGTCAGGGAAACCCAGCCCTGAGGCCACACCTGGCCAGCAGCCAGGTGCACATGTGGCCTCTGCTCACACTTAAGCCTTGCATCTCATCCTGCGCCATGTGTCTCTGAAACTGGTCATTAGTTTTCGAGGGTGTACCCAGTGCTGGCACTTGACCTTTTTGCCCCATCAGCTCTAGCTCATCAGACTGGGGGCGGGGGGTCAGCTATCCAGCCACCGGTTTCCTCTGAACTGGAAAGGCTGCCCACAGTCCAGAGTTGCTGTTCGGACTCAGCAGGTGGCGAGTACTTGTCAAGCTCCTAGTGGGGTGCCTGCGCTGCTTCCAGGGTGCTGATGCCCCATGAGATCTCATCTGTAATTTGCTGAGTAATCGCATTTGTCATTGCAATTTGAATCTTGGTGCGAGAACAACAGTGTTAATGAAAACTCTGCCAACCAGGGCATATTTAGGAAGTACTGTATAAATATTCAGAAAAGCTTTTTGAAAAGACTAGGCTTCTGGACTGCCATCATCTGTCTATCTGAGCTTGGGCCCATTTTCTCATCTACTTGCCTCAGAGAATGCGTGCAGATTCAGTGAAAAAAGATGGCACATGATAGGCACTTGATAAATCTGCCATTCTCTTTTTGAGGGATTACTTTATCTCTGGTATTCTCTTCCACTTAGAACACAGCTGAAGTATATCATTAATGCATTCTGTTTACTCAAAAGTCAAAAAAGTTTTTATTCTCTGATATATAAAACCAAGGAAATTTTAATACATGATATGACAGTTTTGTTTAAAAGGAAAAAGTGGCAGAAGTACAGTCCTGTGTAGAAAAATACACTCAAGCAGCTGCTCTAAGCAGTTTGTAATTTCTAAAATTATGAATAGCACACAATTCTCAGAGAAAGCCTTATTTCTTTAAAAAAAATTCACATTTGCTTAAAAACTTAAAATGTGATAAGAAATATAACTTTCCTTCTTGATAGCAGACCTGGTTATATAACAGACATTCAGTAATCAGCAATAACTTAGTAAAAGAACATTTCCTTTGTGAGAGTAACAGCATTAGTTTTAGTTCCACAAAAACCGCTCCCGACTGCTGGGGCACCGAACATGCCTTTCCAGTTCGTCAGAGAGCAAGTCTGGCGGGATGTGGATCCTCACTGGAGAGGTCACCGGGAGGCATCTTTGGTCTTCTCTGTACTTAAGAACAAAGGGCCAGCAATCCATTGCATACAAATAACATCAAACACAGGTGCAGGAATTCACAAGTCCTCAGCAACAGCTATTTCTTACAAATAAATAGCATTCAAGAAGAAAATAATTTGCTTTTCACTTAATAATCAGAAACAAAATGCTGAGATGCAGTTTTCCCTGCTAGCAGCCCCATGTTCACGAAGTCAGGACAGTTCCGCCACTGACCAGCAGGTGGTGCTGGGCCACAAGGAGAAGCAGCAGGATGTAGGTGGCTCTGACAACCTGGAGAAATACTTTTACCTGTATCTGTATGAAAGATTTGGTCAAAGTTCTCAAAGTATGAATGTAACATTTCATTCCCAACATTGTATTCGAGCAAAACACATTATATAAAATTTAATTTTATCAAATATGAACTTCTGAAATTACTAAATGTATAAATGTTGCTGGAAGAACATAATGAGGATGAATTTAGTATTTGTTAAAAATCACTGAGTTCCACATGACTTATTACAGTTAAAAATAAGAACTGCCAGTGACCATCTAATCTAGAAATGAAAATTAGCATTTATTAATTGTGACTTACAAAAAGCAATGTCTGTTTCAAAAACAAAGATGAGAACTCACATGCAAACCACTGCGCTGATCAAAGCCCTTGCTGGAGGTGTGTGATGCTTACCCTTCATTTCTGCTGAAAACATTTCAGAAATTGCCCTCAGAGTCAGTCAACCCACAGAAAAAGACTGGTTGTCATCTCAGAGGCAACAGAGGCTTTGATCCCGAATGGGACTGCTGGGCCCTGCCTTCCAGTCCAGCAGAGCCACTGCTTCCCATCATGGATTCCCCCTTGAGGCTGAATGGGTCACCTGTGTGAGTCACAAAAACAGTCCCTGGCCAGGTGTGGTGGCTCACACCTGTAATCCTAGCACCTTGGGAGGCCAAGGTGGGTGGATCACCTTAAGTCAGGAGTTGGAGACGAGCCTGGCCAACATGGTGAAACCCCATCTCTACTAAAAATACAAAAATTAGCTGGGTTTGGTGGCACGTGTCTGTAGTCTCAGCTCCTCCGGAGGCTGAGGCAGGAGAATCGCTTGAACCCAGGAGGTGGAGGTTGCAGTGAGTTGAGATTGCACCACTGGCCTGGACAGAGCAAGACTTTGTGTCTCAAAACAAAACAAAAAACAGCCCTGGGGATAATATCACAGCTGTGGGAGATCTCCTGCCCCGGCTGAATTATGACTATGAACAGTGTGAGAATCTGGAATTCATCTCCATGGTTGTACCTATGACAGGTTTGGGTGCATTCATTCGTTTTTTTTTTTCTCTTGAGACAGTCTTGCTCTGTCACCCAGGCTGGAATGCAGTGGCACAATCTCAGCTCACTGCAACCTCTGCCTCCTGACTAGCTGGGATTTAGAGACGACCTAGCTAATTTTTGTACTCTTAGTAGAGATGGGGTTATCAGCACAGTCCTTACCTGCAAGTCAGAGCAGAAAGCACAGTGAGAATGCTGAGGCATATTTTGCGTGGGCTAAGTTAAAAATGTGAATTTGATACTTTTAAAAACTAATTTTAAAGCTTCATTTTAAAAACAAAGTATTTTTGTAAAATTTTAAAAAGCATTTTTTGCATTTGGTCAGATCTTTCCTATCACTTTGCAAAGGCGCTAGGACCTGCACTCAGGCCTGGTACAGAGTGTGTCTGCAGGCGTTCATTTTAAGTTCTGTGGAGAAATTCTATAAAAATAGGCAATATTTGTGTTTTCTATCCAGAAGTGGAAATAAAGAGCAGGGTTTTTGTGGTCACAAAAACAAAATAGTAGGGGATGCAGTCTGCAGGTCCTGTCCCTGTCCTTACCCGGGAAGCGGAGCTAAGATTTGGGGGCCTCTCCGGAGTCTAGAGCGTGACTGCGGGCCCGTGCTCCTCCACGCCGCCTGGCGGCAGTGCCAGGCTGTGACGCGGGTCGGCCCGCAGGGAGCTGAGCAGCCGCTGGAGGCTGCCATCCAGGGCCAGGTCCCGCTGCAACCGCTGTGCCAGGCCCGCGCCATTGACCCGGGAAAGGCTGCCTGCAGGCGCGCCTGGGGCCTGGGGGGACCGCGCAGGCTCCAGCATGCCTTCGATGACCACGTCGTTGTCCTCGTCGCTCTCCGCCTCGTCGGGGTGGAAGTTCTGCAGGATGCGCGGGGTGGGGGGACCCCCGAGGCCTGCGATGCTGTCCGGGGGTGGCCCCGAGCTGCCCAGGGCGCGGCCGCCACGCACCACGTTGTTGCGCTGGTTGGCGGGCTTGACGGTGACGATGAGGTTGTGGCTGTTGGCGATCATCATGTCCGTGACCTGGTCCAGCGTCTTCCCGGCCACCTCAATGCCGTTCACCTCCAGGACCTCGTCATTCACGGCCAGCAGCCCAGTGCTCTCCGCCAGGCCCCCGGGTACCATGCGTGAGATGAAGATGCCCGGCACCTTCTCCAGCCCATGCGGGGTCACGCGCACGCTGGCACCATCGCGGATGTAGAAACCTAGTGGCTTCTCACAGCCGTGCCGGTGCAGCCGCACTCGCCGGTGCGTCTCGGGGACCAGGTCCACGTCGATGATGGACGACACGGGGCGGAAGTCGCGCGGGAGGCCAATGTCCAGGTGTGCGCGCCGCCGGGGTCCCTCATCGCGCAGCGCGCCCAGTGCCCGCCTCCGCCTGCAGAGTGAGCCCGCGCCAAGGCTGCCACGCTCGGCCTCCTCTGTGGGAGAGGGGACAGTTAGAGGGGACACACAACCCAGCCCCGCCTGAGCCCTCTGCAATCATACACCTGGCACTGCTGTTCCGTCCACGTGACGCGTAAACACCCCAGGTGCATGGGAGTGTTCCAGACCCACAGGCTGAGCTGAAACCAGGCAAGCTCAAATGCAATCCCCTAAAATTGACTCTCTAGCACTCTCCAAACTGCTCCACAGGCACCAAACCAAAGGACCTACAGGCTAAAAGGTGCTAGCAGGCACGTGCAGCAGAATCAATGGCAAGTGGAGGGTTTGGGGCATGGCGGACTGGCCACTGCCTCCACCTTCAGGGAGGCAGCAGGCTGGACTGGGGACTTAAGCTTTGCCCATTCACTCGTATAGTCCTTCTCTCAACTGTGAGACAGATTCGTTTAAGGTTAATCACAACTAAGAGAGACCCTTCTGCTTTCTTTTCTTCCTATGTGCAAGCCCCATACAGTGTCTGCTAGCCAGCATTCTAGGCCCCCTGAAGGTGAAACTCAGTCAGGCGTGTGAGCATTTCCATGCATTTTTGGTTAGCAGCTCATGAGAGGAGATGAGCAGAGGAAGGAGTGGGAGCAGAGGACAGCTGCTTCCCTTCTGTGAGGTCCTGCACACACCTGCCAGCGCGTGGCATGACATATTTGTGGCAGTGTGGAAACTTTACCCTAAAGTCAGGCTACTGCAAAATAAAACGAAAGTCCACTGAATAAAGCAGAAATGTAAGGAGCTTAGTCTAAAGTAAAATTTTAAGCAAAGAGACTGGTGGCATTTGGAAACTATGAAGAAGGCATTTTCCTCATCTCAGAAAAAAAAATATTGTTTTATCACTTTTATTTTTATATGAAGTCTCTTTAGTTTTTGACACACAAGGCTCTGTGAGACAGGCGTCTTGGGGAGCAGAGGGAAGGGCTTGCTCCAGGAGGGTTGGTCCTGTGGAGTCCGCTGCATGCACAGCAGCCTGCTCTTGGGGCTGGGGAGGCTCACATCTTTGCTTTGCCAGTGAAAGCCAGGAGGACTGGGAGCCCAGGTAGAAGCAACGTCATAAACAGGCGCTCCTCAGAGCAGAGACCTCCAGGCTCCAGGGGTCAGTCTGGCTTCTGCATTTCAGTGAGCAGGCATTATGACTTGCTTTGGAGATGGGGAATGCTGGTTGACAGTTCTGGAAAGGACTTCAAAGACAAATCACTTCCACCATGGAGGCAACATTCAGGCAGCTTAGAGAGGAAGCCAACACTCAGGCATCTCATCTCTCAATACAGCAGAGCCCATGGCCGTCCAGACAACGAGAAGGCCCTAGCACACGTTCTGGAACATGCTGCAGGCAGCAGGGTTAATGCACCCTGGAGCCAGGATGCCCCAGCATGAGGACTGTCTTCCTGGGAGCTGGCATCCCAGCCAGCACTCAACACGTACTGCTCAATGATGGAACCCATCCATCATCAGTTATCAGCACAATTTATTACCCACTGATGCAGTAAGGTCTGGAAGGACTTTTCAATTAAGATGACTTTTAAAAACAACATCTGTAAGCCCTGTTTACCCTGATGTGATTATTACGCATTGTATGCCTGTATCAAACTATCTCGTGTAACCCATAAATATATATACCTAATATGTACCCACAGAAATAAAAGGTTTTAAAAATAAAATTACACTTGTAATACTCCTCATCTGTGATCATCGGGGCTGAGTGTGCATATACCTATCGAGTCCTTTCCTGCACACTCACACGAACACCCATGGATATGGTTGTCTGTGGTTGTTTTATAAAAACGGGATCTCAGTTCCTGGCCAGCACCCAGCCTCTTCACACCTCAGACTCTGCAAATGCTAAGTTGGTGACTTCAAGGACACAGATGAGTCAATAAAGTCCCTGCCCTGAAGTAGCCGTGAAGCTAGTGGGAGAAAGAAATAGACTGAATTTTACATACGGCCACACGGAGAGCCCTGTGAGACTGGATGTGCCCAGAATGATGGGAACAGTGTGGCGGCATCTGGGGAGGCGGCACAGTTACACTGCCCAGGGGTGTGGGGACCAACACCATAAAGGTCAAGAGAAGATGTCAGAGAGTGAGGGGCACAGAGCCCCTCTTCATGTGAGCAAAGACTGTGCCTGTAGGGTCCATCTGGTCTGGCTGCTGCCGCAGATTGATTAACCAAGGGCCTGGGACAGAGTGCGTTCTCCCTGGGCTAAAGGCTAAACCCAAATGAAGGCATCTGCCTCGTGATGTGCTCTTTCTAAATAGGGATGTGGATCCACAGGGCCTAGATGGACGTGTGGCAGCTTCCGAGGCGCAGTGCTCTGCCTGGTTTCCATGACATGGGTTCTTCCCAAGGGGACTCCTTGGATGACAAATCTATACATTTTTAAGAGGGCAACTCCTCTGGCAAACCCATGCCTGCAAGAGCACTGTGGTGCACGTGGCTACCCACGTTTCTTCTTTGAGATAGGCCCTGTGCTCAGGGCCATTTGGGGTCACCAGCCCTGTCGGACCTGAGGCAGGAATTGGGGCCACCCAAGAAAGGTGAGGCCTAGGGAGGAATGGCCTAGGAGAAGAGACTGAGGTTTTATGCAGGGCAGGTGAGGCCTTAGAAGCTGAGGGTAGGGGAGTAGGAAATGGTGCATGTCCATGTGTGAAACAGCCCGGTCGCCTGTTTCACACACAGGCAGAATGTGGCGAGGCTGGGCCCGGGAGAAGTGACACTTAACTGTTCCAAGCATCCTCTTTCTCTCCACCATTGTCTCAGAGAGTTTTTCAGACTCTATTCCACCTCCCTCCACAAGCCACTTAAAGTCCCAATTCACGGCCAGCCCTCCTGGGAGCCCCACTGCTGTTCTACATGGTGCATTCCCTTCCACCAAAGCCATGAACCTGTCTGTGTCACAAGAACCAAGCAGCAGCATCTCACTTATCCCCACAGGGCAGCAAGTGCTCCGGTCGCGGTGCACAGTGGACCAGATTCAGGTTCAAGCCCAGAACTATGAGATACAGAGAAGGGCACAGTGGGGACCCTCCTCGTCAGGGGCTTATAAATCACTTAGGTAGACCAGGGTTCCCTGCACCAATAAAAGCAAGTGTGTGCATTTCTGCTTCCCAGAAGTCATGTAGTTCTTCCAATCCCTCCTGCAAAGTGCAACAAAAACCTTGGATGTTACATACAAAACAAACAAGATATGACGCAGGAGCGAACTCACACTACCTGGAGCCTCAGGACCTGAGAAGCAACATGGCAGCAGCTCCCTGAGTTTTAGCCTCCTCATCCCAGACTTTGGAACTGAAGGCACCAGCAACCTGGACGCACTAACGGGCACATACCGAATAGCCCCAACAAAAATCTGCCTGCTCTGTCTACACAAAGATCAGAGAGAGGCACCCTAAAAGGATGGAACACATGTGGACAATAATGTGTCCAGCAGCAGGGTGCCCTGCCTGCTGCACCCCACACACAGCCTGGACCCTCACCTCCTTGAGGCTGGAATGGGTGCCCAACAGCCCCTGACCTTGGCTCTGGTGCTACAGAGACTAAGCAGGGAGTGAGGACCTGGACTTTTGTCTTTTCTCCATGGGCCCCACAGTCCTGAGGGGCCTCTCCTGTCTCAAAACACTCAGGGGCCATCCTAACACCCCTTCCTCCCAGCCAAGTCCCAACGACTGCAAATCCCTTCGCTGCACTCCAAACCCTCCAAACCTTGAGGAGTGTTGCCTCCGTGATGTGCTCTCCTTGTGTCTAACCAGCTTTTAACTTTCATGGTTCGGTGTTTTCTGCTGGGTCCACACTACTCTTCACCTCACATCTGAATGTTGTGTCCACAGTAAGAGGATGAAACTATTGGGTGCTGAGCAGAGGGGAGCCTTGTTTACCCACCAAATGATAATGTAAAATATGATTCTAGCCAACTACAAATTAAACATTTCAAAGATACGTCTTTGCCTCTAAAACTTTAGTAAAGTCTTTTTTTTTTTTTAAACAAAACATGGTGTTGAATTGTCAACCTCCAGGAATTTGCCAGAAAACATTATAATTTGTCATTTTCGCTGGGCGTGGTGGCTCACACCTATAATCCCAGCACTTTGGGAGGCTGAGGCAGGTGGATCACCTGAGGTCAGGAGTTCAAAACCAGCCTGACCAACACGGTGAAACCCATCTCTACTAAAAATTCAAAAATTAGCTGGACGTTGTTGCATCTGCCTGAAGTGGCAGCTACTAGGGAGACTGAGGCAGGAGAATTGCTCGAATCTGGGAGGCAGAGATTGCAGTGAGCTGAGATCGTGCCATTGCACTCCAGCCTGGGCATCAAGAGCAAAACTCTGTCTCAAAAAAAAAAATTATAATTTCCACTGATTCCCTAACAAAGCTACCACTTTGTCACCACCTGGACCTGCAAACAAATGTCGTGACTGTTCCCTTGTATTTTTCTTTCTGAGATGAAGGCAGGCATGTCAGCGGCACACAGCCTCAGCTCATGGACACCATATGGTCAGGTTGGCACGTACACAGCACACCACCCCAATCATTAGTGTGTTCCTCTTCTCCGTAGCACCCGAAGCAGAACAAAGGCCCAGATGCAGGGCTGCGAGCATCTCTCCCAGCAGCCCTACCTGGGTGCTGGAAAGGCCCCGCTGTATTCTGCCAAGCAGGCAACACAGACTAGAGCATGTGTGCCATGGCAGACACTGCTGGTGCGACCCTCAGTCATGGGGGTATCAGGACACCTTATGTCAGTGGAAACTTTCCACCTCTCTTAGAATCTAAAGGCATCAACCAGTTCATCGAAAGCAATTGATTACAACCTCCCCAGTGGTCAGATCTAGTCATCCCATATGAAACACAAGGGCTTAGTGGCGGTTTTTTTTCTTTTTTGAGTAGTAGTTTAAATTTTCAGGTAAATGTCCCCTGTAGAGAGCTTCAGACAAGGAGGGGAGGTGCCTGCCCCTTTCATCTTTTCCTGGCTCCTTACATCCTGAGAGGGAGACAGCCCACAGGGCACTCACCCCACACTTCCACCTTCCCAGGGAACTTCAGGGGAGTGCACTGGCCCTCCCTGCAGACCAGGAAGGTCTGATCCTCCCCCTACCGTAAGGGGGCTGTTCTCAAAGAAGTCCCTTCAGATCCCCTTCTCCACACCAAGGCCATCTCTTTGTTTAGGTACCCCACAAATGCAAACACTTGAGGACCCAACAAACTGGAGCCCCCTTTGATCTTGGTCGTGCTAGCCAGACCCTAACATCCCATGCTGACCCCTCTGGCCTTGGCCCTGTGCTCCAAGGGAGTTTCAATGAATCTATAGGTGTAGGGCTCTATGTGTCACCATATGGGATAATTACCACTTTTCAGTGCAAGACACTAATCGATCAAAACAGTGAAAGTCAATAATTACAAGTGACTCCCACTGGGCCTCATGGGCCACACCGCCACTGTGGGTCCTCTGTGTGGTTCTTGCCTGAGAGCATCATGGACGTGTGTGCAGGATAACATACAGGCAGTTCTCAGGACAGGGCACAGCTCTTCATGCAGCAGCTCACTCAGGGCAGCAAGCTTGGAGCAGGTACTCCTGGGGACACAGGCTCAGGGGGTTCAGGGGACTGCAATGGCCTGGAGAGGGAGGGTCTTGTGTGGAACACCCATGACAGGCGAGGCAGCAGCAATGCTTCACCATGTTTCCAGACAGACTCGGGGTCCTGGGAGGAGGCGCTACAGAGGGTAAAGCTGGGGTTATGAGATGTGCCCAGGCCTGTCCTCTTTCCTTCCCGCAGTGTCTCTGATGCTGTGAGCCACGTAGGGAGATGATGACAAGCACGGGAACATGGCCCAGGATGAACGTGCAGGGAATTTTCGAGCAGCAGGGAAATGTGTCCCCTCATGGTGCAGCACCTCTCAGCAGCAGGCATGCAGACCACCTTGTGCAAAGGCAGGTTCTGAACCCCCGGGCCTTTGTTGTAGCTCGAGGACACTTGGGTGAGGTCGATGCTGTGGGTTCATAAACTAATTCTGAATAACAGGAGGCTAATGAGCTAAGGAATGTCTGTCACGGTCAAATGGCTGTGTAAGCTGAAAGATGAACACATCTGTAGGCAGGGGGCAGAGGAGCAAGCGGTGCAGTGAAGGAAACGGGCTGACACCCCACAATGAGGAGGGCCAGCAAGTGCAAGCAAGCAACTCTGGTCCTTCCTGAACTCTTGAAGAGATGAGCCGGCCATGGGCTGTACCCTGAACCTCCTTCCCAGCATCCAAGGGCCCAGAGTGTCTTTGGCTCCAACCACCCTGACTGCTTCCAGTGAGAGCTGCAGCTGGGGTGAGATAGAACACATCACCTCTGCCTGTCTGCCGAGGGAGGATGCAGGAAAGAGAAGCGCTCGGTGTGCAGCTGCTCATACCGCAGCTGACCGCTCACCTTGGCATGGGGGTGAGGTGATTGAATTTCAGACGACAGTCCATTTCTCCATCTCTTTAAATATAAACCATTGCATATGGACTTCATTAGTGAAACATCTCAAACTTTCTTAGCAATAAAATTTGTTTTAAAGAATACTGCATTTCTAAAATTCCAACTTTGATTTCTAAAATACCTTTTTACAAGAAAAAAATTGTCACTGCTTCTTTTTCAAGAAATATGATAAATCTGTTATTTTCCACAAAGTAAACAATTCGAGGAGTCACATTTTTTAGGCAACTGTACCACCATCTCCCCATATCCTGTTTTCAGTCAAATTAAATTATATGTATGTGTGTGTGTGTGTGTATGTGTATTTTTTTTTTTTTCTGAGACAGTCTCACTCTGTCACCCAGGCTGGAGTGCAGTGGCACAATCTCTGCTCACTGCAGCCACCACCTCCTGGGTTCAAGTGATTCTCATGCTTCACCCTCCTGAGTAGCTAGGATTACAGACATGCACCACCACACCTAGCCATCAAATTAAATTATATTTTCTTCTTCCATTTCTATTTTGAGGTATCCGAAACAAGAGGGGAAATTGAAGTCTGGTCCTATGAAGGTTTCACGGTTATAAATTTTCAAAGTAAAGATTTTCTAGGAAACACTTTCCTACAAACAACCCCTTCTGTCATATAAGGGCTTGGCCTGAATTAAAACTATCTTGACTCTCCAGTGAGGAAGGGTAGACCAATGGAACAGAACAGAGGCCTCGGAGGCAACGCCGCCACACATCTACAACCATCTGATCTTTGACAAACCTCACAAAAGAAATGGGGAAAGGATTCCCTGTTTAATAAATGGTGTTGGGAAAACTGGCTAGCCATGTGTAGAAAGCAGAAACGGGACCCCTTCCTGACACCTTACACTAAAATTAACTCCAGAAGGATTAAAGACTTAAACATAAGACCTAACACTGTAAAAACCCTAGAAGAAAACCTAGGCAAAACCATTCAGGACATAGGAGTAGGCAAGGACTTCATGACCAAAACACCAAAAGCATTGGTAACAAAAGCCAAAATAGACAAATGGGACCTAATCAAACTCCACAGCTTCTGCACAGCAAAAGAAACAATCATTAGAGTGAATGGCAACCAACAGAATGGGAAAACATTTTTGCAATCTACCCATCTGACAAAGGGTTAATATCTAGAATCTACAAAGAACTAAAACATATTTACAAGAAAAAAACAAACAAACCCGTTCAAAAGTGAGCAAAAGCTATGAACAGACACTTTTCAAAAGAAGACACGTATGAGGCCAACAAACATATGAAAAAATGCTCATCATCACTGGTCATTAGAGAAATGCAAATCAAAACTACATTGAGATACCATCTCATGCCAGTTAGAATGGCGATCATTAAAAAATCTGGAGACAACAGATGCTGGCAAGGATGTGGAGAAAAAGAAACACTTTTACATTGTTGGTGGGAATGTAAATTAGTTCAACCATTGTGGAAGACAGTGTGGTGATTCCTCAAGGACCTAGAAATAGAAATTCCATTTGACCCAGCAATCCCATTACTGGGTATATATTCAAGGATTATAAATCATTCTATTATAAAGACACATGCACACCTATGTTCACTGTGGCACTGTTTACAACAGCAAAGATCTGGAACCAACCCAAATGTCCATCAATGATAGACTGGACAAGGTAAATGTGGCACATATACATCATGGAATACTATGCAGCCATAAAAAATGATGAGTTTGTGTCCTTTGTTGGGATATAGGTGAATCTGGAAACCATCATTCTCAGCAAACCGACACAAGAACAGAAAGTCAAACACTGAATGTTCTCACTCATAGGTGGGTGTTGAACAATGAGAACACATGGACACAGGGAGGGGAGCATCACACACTGGGGTCTGCTGGGGGGGGACTCGGGGAGGGACAGCAGGGGGTGGGGAGGTTGGGGAGGGATAACATGGGGAGAAATGCCAGATGTAGGTAATGGGGATGGAGGCAGCAAACCACATTGCCCTGTATGTACCTGTGCAACAATGCTGCATGTTCTGCACATGTACCCCACAACCTAAAGTGCAGTAAAATATATAAAAAGTAAATAAATAAATAGATGTAAATTTTGTAGCTTCATGCAGCCAAAGACCAAAATATCTACCTAAATCAGTTAATAAAGTAAAAAAAAAAAAAAGATGCCACTTCCAAAGGTTTCCAGGGTTCTTTTCCTGGATGGAGCCTGTCCCAACTGTACTCTGGAGAAGGGAGAGAAACAGGAAAGCATCCCCTTCATGCTCCAGTCACTCAGGAAGGCAGCTCTGCATGCCTGAGGGCTTGCGTGGTGTGCAGGTAAGTGACTGGCAGCTCTTGGCCAAAGGCCCCTTGCTGTTTTCCATTAGCCATTCCTGGAGAAGGAGCACAATGTGCATCAAGAGTCTCTCTCAAATTGCCGCAGCATCTCACAGCTACAGATGGAAGGCCCCAGAGAAGCTGGCTTATTGGTGCTACCTTGTGCCCTGCCCTGTGAAATCGCCCAGCCAGGTGTCCAGCAGCTTGTCAGAGCTGCTGAGGACACTACTACTACTTGGCACCAACATCCCAGTACAGAATCCCCTTGACAACCTTGTCCTCTGCCACCCTGGGATCCTAAGCTGCATCAGACAATGAAACATCCAGAACCATCACAGACCACTGTCCAGGACTCACTGGAGCTCCTGCCCATTTGGATAAGCTGTTTCTAAGTGACTGGGGAGGTGTCAGGCCCTCCCCAGTTACTTAGGATGTAGGCTCTGGGGCACTGCCCCCAGCCCCAGCACCAATGTGGGCAAAGCAGGGGCTGTTTTCTGCTCCCCAAACCCTTTCTTTCTATTTCTCCCATGCCTGGTGAACTCTTCATGCTCAGTCTCCTGAGTTCTGAAGAAATATGAGTGATAGGCAGAGTTTGAGCCCACATTATCTCTAAGAAAGGGGCCCTCATGGTTCTGGAAGACTCATTTTGGATTCCACGAGAAAAAAACAAACCTGCATTTGGAGATTATCTGTTCAGCTGCTAGTGCTGTCCTAACTAGCAGTGGGTCAGACCAGCTGGTATACAGCATTACAGAGACCCAAGCTGAGGATACTCGGGGCCAGCCACATGGCCTGTGCCAGTGATGCAGACTTTGTTGTCCCTAACACAGGTGGGAGCTTTCTAGCAGGGAACATGCTCTTGAAAAACACAGCCAAGAAAGTTCAGCGGACTCAGGTTATGCCAAACACAAGCATGAAAACATGGGAGGCAGCAGCCGACCAGCTGTTCATTCCAGCCCAGCCAGGGCCTCTGCCCCCAACTCAGGACTGCAGGGGCCTCTGCTAATGAGTTTCATGCTTGTCCTTTTTACAAGAATAAATGGCTAGGGACCAAGCTAGAATGAGCAAATAAATTCAAGTTGGCAGGTGGTTCCCTCTAGGAAGAAGTTTTAGCAGATTCACGGAGGTGAGAAAAAATCATATACCTGCAGTTGTCCAAGATTTCCCAATGAAAGGTTGAAAAATTTTAGTTTTAACAGGTAGACTAGCTGAATACCTTTCTCTTTTCAGTTAGCTGGTATAGGAATGTTACAACCAAAAAAATGGCTTACAAGCGGCAGTCCAATCTACTCACTGTTCTGTGTCACAAAACACACTGATGTGGAAAAGGAGCACCTAAAGGCACAAGCTTACAGCTTGCTCTCAGACCCTGCAGGAACCCAGAGTGCCCCAGCCTTCTGGCCTGAAAGTCCCTCCATCAGGGTGGGGAGAGGCAAGGGGCCAGGGGTCCAAAGAAGGGGCTCCTCTTCCATCTGACTGGGATGAGCACTTGCTCAGGCCCTGACCTGAGAGGAAGGCTCATGCAGGGCTACTGGAGAGGATGGAGGAGGTTCCCACACAGGGGTGCAGGGAAGGCAGGCAAAGGAGGCAAAGACAACAGTGGGAGCATGAACCCCAGGGCAGGTGAGACCTCCACAGGAGGAAAAGGGGAGTAGGTGCCGGGCAGCCATCCTCTGAGCCCCAGGCCAGGCGTGGTGCATGGGACACTGCCTTCAGCCACCCACTGGGGCCCACTGGCCTCTCACCCTGAAGCCACAGCAGGGATGAAGCTCATCTAGTCTCTACCACCCAGCCACAGCTCTGTTGGGAAGGCCCCCAGGCCCAGGGGGCTCAAGGTGGGATCTTCAGTGGCCTCCAGTATCATCTACAAACACATCATGCAGAGTCCTCTATCACACTGGGATGTCTCAGGCAGCGCCCTCCGATATGCAGGGATGTAGCGCGTGGTGCTCTCAGATACCACACGGGTACATGTCATGCAGCTCCCTCTGACGTGGGATGCGTCACACGGTCCTCGGACATCATGTACAGATGGATGCCCCAGGCAACGCCCTCCGACATCATGCGGGATGCGCCCCATGGTGCTGTGAGACACCCTCTTCACAGCCACTCCCAGCCCAATTCCTGATCTTCCCAAGTCTCCTGGCTCTCAGTGTTCTTGTCAAACCACTCACGTCACCGCTCCTGATTCAACTTTTCATTACCGAAACTAAGAGATACGGCCTCTTTCTTCCCACTTAGGATCAGTTAGTCGGTTTTAACTCACCATGGAGAGGAGCAGGAAGTACTCACTCACCTGCCACACTTGATTTCAACAGAGGAGCAGCTGTGAGCCACCATGATCACCTGGCGAACCGCCCCGGGCCAAACGCCATGGTCTTGCTTGCTCATGGGCAAAGTGGCTGCCAGCTTAAAAGGCAAGAAATTAAAATAATAAAGGAAGGAAGGACGGAGGAAACCTAGGGGAGAGCACATCTCAGTTTCTCAGTGACGCCATCAGGACGCGCCATGCCAGACTTCAGCTGCCAGATCAGCATGGCCTGTTAGGGCCTTGTCTAGTCCCAGCTTGTCCTTGGGTGGTTAAGACCAAATTCCCTCCCCATAATTAAACAACATGTAGACACATACAAAAAATACTGCAGAAGAACTACACTACTGGATCAAAACACACGCCAGAACAAGATTTCATTTTTAAAGACAACATAAATGTTACCATTTTAAAAGTCTGCCACAAAAGGTGAAAAACAAAACATGTTGTGTGTTAACAAGAAGTCTCAGAACTCCTTGGTAGTTTTATCTTTTCCTCAAAATGTGAAACCATGCAAAACGTTCTGCAGCATGCATCCTCAGGGGATTCTTCCGGGCTCACCTGGCCATGATTCCCAGCACAGAACTGCTCAAGACCACCGTCTGCCCCCATCTGCCAGAGCAAATCCATTTCCCACCAAGACCAGGACTGTTGGCTCTCAGTCGTGAAGGGCGCCCAGGTTGATGAGGGACGTGACAGCACCTGCTCCAGAACCCGTGTGCACAGCGACAGGCAGCCTGCAGGGCGCATGCCAGAGGCCGGGGTCTGAGCACCACACACTGCGCTACCGAAGTGGGTTCTGTGCCCTTGCAGTAAAGGACAGCCTCAACCAATGAAAACACCACACACTCAAAGACCTACTTTCCATCTAAGAAGTGTTTTCTGTCACTTTAAGCAATGTTTTGTTTTCCACAAATACGGGAAAAAGGAACCCCATGGTGCATAATTCTTGACTTACTTTAGGGCCCTGTGGACTCAAGTATAGCCAGGTCCAATCTATGTACTTGCCTCTGGAATGTTCTGCCAACAATCTTCCCCCAGCAAGAGGCTGTGGGCAAGGAGAGGAGGATATTCCTGACTCTGACCCAGGAAGACAGACAGTAACGGAACGAACAGAATTGAGTTTAAATTTTCATTAGAAGTATTAAGAAACACTGCATGTTGGTCCTGGTTCTCTATTATTTCTCTCTATTAAAAATACCACCTCAAGTAAAACTGGAAGTAGAAACAATTCGAAAATCCCCAAAGCCATAACTCACTCCTAGGTTACTGCAGTCAACATTTGCTGTGTCTTCCCCAACAAGCTTGGATCACCTCAGGAAAGAAGACTTGGCCATGCCCACTGCCCTCCCTCCAAGCCTTCCTCCTGTGGCGTTCCTGGTTGGGCAGTGCTGCCTTTTGGGAGGTCACTCTGGGTGGGGGTTTCCACTCCTGGGAATTTTCTGCAACAAAAACCTTCCCCCAGTTCACGTGGGGCCAGCAGGGAGCACCACAACAGTCCAGCAACAGATACCTGGTTGCGGACATCACCGGTCCATGCTCATTCCCTGTGCATTTTGTTTAAAAAGATTTGAAAGAAAATTTATATAACATAAAATTAACCATTTTAACCATTATAAAGTGTGCAACTCAGTAGTTTTAGTATATTCACAATATAGTGGAACGAACCATCACTAATTACAGAACATTTCCATCATCCTAAAAAGAAACCCCGTACCTCCCAATGCCTTCCTCTCCCCTGCCTGACACCATTAATCTACTTTCTGTCTAGATGGACTTTCCTGTCCTGGACACTTCATATACTTGGAATCTTACAACACTTGGCTGTGTCTGATTTTCTTTCACTTAGCACCATGTTTTCAAGGTTCATGCACACTGTATAAGGAATTCAGTATTCCACTGTGTTGATATACCACATTTATTCAGCCACTGATTTAATTTGGGTTGTTTCTGGTTTTGGGCCATTGTGAACATTCATGTACATTTGATATGTGCATTTATGTACACTGTTACGTACATTTGATAAAGGGGGAAGAATGACAGCGTGGTTTGGATGTTTAGTCTGGGCTTT
This sequence comes from Leontopithecus rosalia, assembly GCA_028533165.1. Taxonomy (NCBI): domain Eukaryota; kingdom Metazoa; phylum Chordata; class Mammalia; order Primates; family Cebidae; genus Leontopithecus; species Leontopithecus rosalia. Next base: position 108,854,383 of record CM052661.1, read on the forward strand.
GCAGAGAAGCAGAACTAAGTTTTCGTGTGGACATATGTTTTCCTTTCTGCTGGATATATACCTGGGGTAAAACTGCTGGGTCATATGGTAACTCTATGTCGAACTTTTTGAGGAACTGCCAGACTGTTTTCTACAGAGGTTGAAACATTTTGTATTCCCATTAGCAGTGTCTGAGGGTTATGATTTCTCTACATTCTTGAAAATACTTGTTTTTGTTTTTGTGTCATTATCAGCCATGGCAGTGGGTGTGAAGTGGGGTCTCACTGCAGTTTTGGTTTGCATTTCCCTGATGACTGAATGGTGACGAGCATCTTTTCGTGTGCTTATTGGCCACCTGTATATCTTTTTCGGAGAGAGGTGTATTCAGATCCTTTGCCCATTTTCAATTGGGTTGTGTTTCTTTTTTTTTTTTAAATACAGTCTTGATCTGTTTTCCAAGCTGGAATGCAGTGAGGTGATCTTGGCTCACAGCAACTTCTGCCTCTCAGATTCAGGCCATTCTCGTGACTCAGCCTCCTGAGGCTGGGATTACAGGTGCCCACCACCACACCTGGCTAATTTTCGCATTTTTAGTAGTGACTGGGTTTTGTCATGTTGGCTAGGCTGGTCTCAAACTCCTGACCTCAACTGGATCTGCCTGCCTTGTTCTCCTAAAATGCTGGGATTACAGGCCTGTGCCCCCATGCCTGGCTGGGTTGTCTTTTCTATTGCCATGAGTATTCTTTACATATTCTGAATACGAGTCTCTCTTATAAGAAACATGACTTACAAATGCTTTCTTCCATTTTGTGAGGGGGTTCTGTTCATTTTCTCAATAGTGTTCATTGATATACAACAGGTTTTAATTTTGATGAAGTCCAACTTACCTAATTTTTCTTTTTTGCTTGTGCTTTTGGTGTTATATTTAAGAAATCGGCCTGGCGCGGTGGCTCACTCCTGTAATCCCAGCACTCTGGGAGGCCGAGGCAGGTGGATCACAAGGTCAAGAGATCAAGACCATCCTGGTCAACATGGTGAAACCCCGTCTCTACTAAAAATACAAAAAATTAGCTGGGCATGGTGATACATGCCTGTAATTCCAGCTACTCAGGAGGCTGAGGCAGGAGAACTGCCTGAACCCAGGAGGCGGAGGTTGTGGTGAGCCGAGGTCGCGCCGTTGCACTCCAGCCTGGGTAACAAGAGTGAAACTCCATCTCAAAAAAAAAAAAAAGAAATCATTGCCTAATTCAAAGTCACATCCCTGTGCCATTCTAAGTAAAGCAGCAAATAACATTATCTGTTGCTCTGGTAAAAACAAACCAACAAAAAACCAGAAACATATGTGTCACCATATGCTTGGGGCCGGGCTTACGAGAACATTTCCATCGGCCTTGGAGAAGAGAGCCCTAAATCCCAGGCACTATTAGAAGTTGTCTGAAACCAGCATGATATAAAACTGAACGAACCAATTATCCAATGTAGAAAGTCCTAATTTAAGAAATTAAGAACCACCATGTTAGGCCACCAGATTCCCAACATCATGAGTGTGTGAAGCACACCAGGAAGCATGTTGTTTGGGGCTGTGGGAAAAGTCTGTCACGGAGGACAAAGACAAGACTCAGAACTACAAGGGCAGGGGTCATGGCCAGACAGCAACCCAACCTGCTTGGAAAGGGGCAAAGCAGCTGGGCGTGGTGGCTCATGCCTAAACTCAGCACTTTGGGAGGCTGAAGTGAGTGGGTCTTGAAGTCAGGAGTTTGAGAGCAGCTTGGCTAACATGGTGAGACATCATCTCTACTAAAATGCAAAAATCAGCTGGGTGTGGTGGCACACCCCTGTGATCCCAGCTACTCGGGAGGCTGAGGGAGGAGAATTGCTTGAATCCAGCAGGTGGAGGTTGCAGTGAGCCGAGATTGAGCCACTGCCCTGCAGTCTAAAACAAAACAAAACAAAAACAAAAAAGGGCAAAGCCTGGGGAGACACCACCTAGAAAGGGGAAGAAGGCAAACACCGATGCTGTTATTTTCTTCTGTTAAATGAGTTTCTTCAAACAATGGCTCTTTCCTAAAAACCCCTCAAAGTAAAAATAAATCAAACTCAGACACACTTTTCTCTGCCCAAAGGTAATTGTGCCTCAGTTAGAGGTGGCCCCAGAACTGCTCCCCAGCAAGTTTGCTAAGCCCCCTTCAAAGCACACGGCTATTGCCTCACAGAAGCCACTGTGTTGTTAGTCCTGGGGCAGTTTCCAGGTCACAACAGGTCACTAATGCCCAAATTTCCTTGGCTTTGTGGCTTTAGGATGCAGGGAAAGGCAATCAGTCTGTAGAGTCAGGGAAGCTTAGCTTAATCCCAGAGCCACCATCTACTGCCTGGACCAGTTCTGAGCCCAGTGTTAATATCTATAAAATGGGATGCACCACCCTCACTCCCACAGGGCTGCTGTAAAACCCCAAGGCTGTGCCTAGAGCCCTCACCTTCTGCACTGCAGCAAGTTCAAAGCCAAGCCTTTTCTTTCCAGGCCCTGCATCCCACCAGGTCCACAAACCAAGGGCTGACATGGGGGATGAGCTCCCACCTCCTCAGGAAAGTCCCAGAGGCTCCGTAAAACTTTTCCACCCATTTCCTCCTTGGTCCCATACCTTGAGGCCAATGAGAACTTCCTTGGACAGAGCGGGCAACTGAGACTGGAGGCCAGTAGGTGACAGCAGGGTGACAGACACTCCTGGGCTCAAAGTATCTTCTCATCTCAGCCTCCCAAAGTGCTGGGGCTGCAGGCATGAGCCACCACGCCTGTCCACAAGTGCTTCTAATCAAGTTTTCCACTATGTCCACCTGGAGGAACCCAACACACTGAGAAAGGACTGATGGATGCAGCCCACATTTCATTTATATGCAGGGGTAACAGCAGGACCCAGGGGCTCTGACTCCTGTACTGGGTGATGCAGGAGGATAATCTCCCAAAGCCCACACCCCTTTGCCAAAGTAAAAAATGTTCATTGTAAAAACTCAGACACAATCTCTCATGCATTTGTCCTTTTCATTGCTAACCAATGCTCAGGGAGAGCACCCAACACAGGTGAGGCCTTCTCCCACGTGCTGGGATCAGAAGACTAGAGAAAATGGATTAAACAAAGCAGAAAGAAAATTCCCACAATCCTTCTTCCTAACAGTCTAGTACACACTTCCGCAGACTATTTAGTGCAACTAACACATACTAGATAGGAAACGCACCCTTTAATAACTGTTTTGTTGCGTAAGTATGAATACAGTGTGTGTCTTAGCTCCAGCTGCCATAACAAAATACCATAGATGGCATAAAGTATACACATTTATTTCTCACAGTTCTGAAGGCTGGAAAGTCTAAGATCAGGGTCTGGCATGGTCAGTTTCTGCTGAGGGCTCTCTTCCATGCTTACAGACAGCTGCCTTCTTCCTGTATCCCCACATGGCAGGGAGACAGAGATCTCTAGTGCCTACTCCTCTGCTTATGACACAATCTGATTAGGTCAGGGCTTCATCCTGATCTAATTTAACTAAAGACCCTGTCTCCAGATACAGTCATACTGAGGGCTAGGACTTTGACATAAGAACCTGGGGTAACATGATTCTGCGCACTACACACTGTTTTATAACCGTTCTCTTGCTGAGCATATCTGAGTCACGTTCTCTGTCAGGGCACATCCCTTGTTCCACCACTGCAGGGACGTGCCTCTAACGATTCAGCCCCTAGCAGGTAGGTGTTTGGGCTTTTGCCAAATATTCACCATCACAAAATAACACCACAGTGAACAACCACACAGACCCGCCGCTGAGCTCCAGGGTGATCACTTCCTAGATGCAGGACTGCTGTGTTTTACATTAGTGTTTTCTGAAGGACACTCTCAGGCTTGTTTCTGTGAGATTCTGCAGATGGTACCTCTAAGTCCAAAACCTCCAAATGTCCACCAGTTCCAGTCACATTGGAGGTGAGTGCCCTGCTGGGATGTCATGCTGGTAGGAGGGTGGCAAGTCCTGAGGGGCTTCCTGGAGGAGATGGCTTCCGAAAGGGAGAAGAGGCTGGCTGTACCGTGAGGGTCTGTGGTGTGGTGACCCAGAGGTGGAGGAGGAGAGAGCTCTAAGAGCCAGGATGAAGAGAGAAAGGTGGGGGTAGGGGACAACTGATACTTCCTGAGATAGATAGAAATTCACATGTTTTTCCCAGAAAGTATCAGTGGTATAGAGAAGGATGTTAAAGAGGAGGGAATAACATTATAAAATAGGAACTGGGGCAGATAACTCGATCAGGGTTAAAGTGCGCACATGTACTTCTAACCAAGTTTTTCCTTGTGTCTCTACCTGAAAGGACTCAACTCACTAAGACTGATGGACACATCCCACGTTTACATTACACGCAGAATATATACATAATTTTCAAAACCAGTACCTCTTTATTTCAACTCCAGACCTAATATCCAAGTAAGTGCCAGCTTACAGGGTATACTTCCTACGCCCTTCAAAATTAAAAACAGAACGAAGGCCCTGGAGCCGCCACACAGCAGCTAGTCCTGGGTCTCAGCTTCCACTCAGGTCTCAGCCTCAAGAGAAAGGCAGGCGATACTTAATGTTGGCCAGGGTGGGGAGAAGGGCCGCAGTTTGCTACGGACGCAGGTGGAGGCAAACATTTTTGTGTGGAACTGGAAGGGAAAAATGGGAAGGAATAAAAGTACAAACCAGCCTTAAAGAAAGCCTCCCCCACATTGCCTGCTGTGCAGCCAAGGCCAAGCTCCTAACAGGGCAAGCAGCTCACTAAAGTGGAAAAATGCTCCCCGCTGGTACCGTAGCGGTCACAGGCAAAACATGATCTATGTAAACAGCCCTTCACAATCCTTAAAAAACAAACAGGACATACACATACACACACACAATAAATTGCAGTCCACGTGGGAGTGTGCACACACCCCTGCATGGGATAAGTTACAGTCCAAATGGGAAGCACAGAGATACACACACACACACACACACACACACACAATAAATCGCAATCCAAATGGAAAGCACACACACATGCGTGAGCACACACCCACCTGATAAATCACATCCCAAATGGGAAGCACACATACACATATACACACAAACACAAGATAAATCACAGTTCAAATGGAAAGCACACACACACAAGTACACACACACATACACACACATACACGGGACAGATAGCCCAAATGGGAAGCACATATAGAGATATACACACAAACACATACACAGAATAAATCACAGTTCAAATGGGAAGCAAACACACATATATGCAAACAGACACGTGCATGCACACACACACACACACACACACACACACACACCACAGCCCAAATGGGAAGCACATACACATGGGATACATGGCCCAAATGGGAAGCACACACAGAGATATACACACAAACACACACTCACACAAACAGGATAACCATAGTCGAAATGGGAAGCAGACACACATGCACACAAACACACACGGGATAAATCAGTCCAAATGGGAAGCACACGCATGCACATACAAGGGATAAATCACAGCCCAAATGCGAAGCACACACAGATACACACACACACAGACACACACACATACACAGGGTAAATCACAGCCCAAATGGGAAGCACACACAGATATACACACACACACACACACAGACACACACACATACACAGGGTAAATCACAGCCCAATGGGAAGCACATCCAGGTACGCACACACACATGCACACACAAACAGGATAAATCACAGTCCAAATTGGAAGCACACACACGTGCACACACACATAGGATAAATCACAGTCCAAGTGGTAAGCACACATACACAAATGGGAAGCAGACACACACACGTGCACACACACAGGATAAATAGCCCAAATGGGAAGCACAGAGATATACACACAAACACGCACACACACAGGATAAATCACAGTCCAAATGGGAAGCACACACACGTGTACGTGCACACACACATGCAAGAACACGTGGGATAAATTGCAGTACAAATGGGAAGTGCATGCACACAAATGCATGGATAAATTGGCAGTCCAGATGGTAAGCGCACACATGCCCACCACACATGCATGAAATAAATCGCAGTCCGAATCGGAAGTGCATGCACACACACCTGCACAAGATAATCACATTCCAAATGGGAAGCACGTATATGCGTGTACACACACACACACACACACACACACACACACAGACATGGAATAATCATGATCCAGCAAGACCATATATTGCCTTAGACAAGAAACTTTCTTTCTGTGCTTGATTCTTCCAGATACAGCTGTGTCTTGCTCCTAAGATCCACTCAGCACACGAGACAGTACAGGTGAGATGGGGAGACCTACATTGCATCCCAATGTCTGTCCCAGTGGAGATATCATTGGAAAAGCTGCAGTGATCTCTATACAAATCTCAAACACCTGCTCCCAGTAGGTTCAGTGTTGCACCCTAGAAGGCGAACAGGTCTGACTCCTCAAGGAGATACTTCTGGCCCAGGCTTTGTAAACTTGTGCCTTCCAGCCAGACTCCTCCAGAGCTCAGTGTCTGTTGTTGCTGGGCTGAGGGGAGCCGCATTCCTTCACTGGCGACTCCTGCTCCTGGCTGCACCTGCCCTTCCAACAGTGTCTTCCCTCAGGAAAGGCAGAATCCTCCAGCCTTCTGTGCCTGCATGCTGAGAACTCACAGAGAGGAGCATCCCTGAAGAATCCCAGCTTGCAGCCATCCTCCTTCAAGCCCATTTCCAGTGTCCAGTCTGGCTTTTTGGTCATTTTTGCTTTAGGGATGCCTGCAACCATAGTACTTTGGTAAAACCATGTCCCAGCCCCCAGACTCCCTAGCAATGCTGGCTCTTGCCCCAGATGTTTCCTGCTAGGATGGGAGAGTGGAGCTCACAGAGTAGGAAGGAGTGCTACCTTCACATGGCACAAGCGTCTTTATCTACAGAACACACAAGGCAGAAAACAGACGTCCACAAATCTGTGCAGACAGACACATGCCAACAGCATGGCAAGGTCGCCTCTCTTAGCCCTGCCCCATTACTTCCTCCCAGGTATAGGAACAGGTCAATCCAAAACAGCATGAAGGTTTCAAGTCAGTGGCTCCTATTCCAGGGAGGGAGTGAGAAAGGAAGAGCAGGAGACAGGCAGAAGGGCCTATCAGGTGGGTGGTGTCCTACAGGGAGACAGAGAAGATACACGCCAGAGCCCAGGGAGAACACTAACCCCCACTGACAATTTCCCATTTCATGCAATGCTTTTCAGAGGCCGTGAAGAGAAGGAGCTTGTCACAAAGCGCCAATAGGAACTCACTGCCCACTCCTGAGACCTCCCAACGCACCAGCTGGTGAGCACCAGAGGCTGGCCCAGTACCCACAGCCAAGCTCACATGATGTGGCCCACGGTGTCCTCACAGGAAGGGCCTGAGGGCTGGCTGCAGTCTGCTTTTTTTTTTTTTCAGACTAGAGGGGAACATTTTTCCTTGGTAATCCCCTAGCACTGAAGTCACTCAGGTGAGCCTTAGTGAAGAGGCCTCAGACACTCAGCAAGGCCCAAGGAGGATGAGCTCATCTCTGGCAGCCAGGCTGGCATGCCCCAGACTGCAGCAACATGTCCTCCCGCCCACGCCTGCTCCCGTGCCAGGGCGTGTCCTGCCTTCAACAGGCCATTGGCCCCCAAATCCACCACAGATGGCCAGTGGACGTCTGTGACATGCCAGTGCCTCCCCGCACCCAGGAGGCTTGCTTCAGGGTCCCCTACTGGCCTGGACCCACGTGAAATCAGCTGTTCCATGCAAAGACATGCAGAACCAAGAGGAGAGGTGCAGGTAAGCTATTAGGAGCACGGGTTCCACAACGGTGTGGCCTGCTACTGCCCCTGGCCACTGCCTGTGCCTTCTGGACAGCGACTTCAGCTCCTCCTCAGTTAACAAGCACAGTGGCAGATCCCCATGCCATGGGTTCCATGCATGGCAGTCACCATCACCACACCAAGGCCAAGAGCAAGAACTCTGCCAAGACACTATTATCATCAAAAGCAAATGGTTTGGGTAATGCAAAATCCAAAGTGATCCTAAAGTTTATGTTTTGGTTAGGAATACAATGGTCAAAAAACCGAAGCCACCCGAAGCTGCCTGACTCATCTCAGAGGTGCTCCCGGCTGCCAGGAGCTACGCTGTAGGTGGTCTCACCTCTGTCAAGGGAGGCAGAGACTGATGGGAGTGCCCCACTGTACCTCAGAATGAAAATTCAGTGGTCTGCAGAGAGGACAGGAAAGGGGAAGCTAAATGTCTTGTGGAAAAGTGGCATAGAGGCCTGGCTGGGCAAACCAGGGCCTGAGCTCACTCCTGGTGATATACTCTCAGCAGCCCAAATGGCAGAGGGGGCATGGAGTGCCTGCTACCTGAGGTCTCTGCTTGGGAAGTTCCTGACAGGAGAGCCAGGCAGGGCGTGGGCAGCGACAGCTGGGGCTGGCAGGCAAGGACACGCAGTTGGGAGGGGCACAGCCAGCAGCACCTGGGAATGCAGCACCATGCTCACAGAGGCTCCACATTGCACTGGAGGAGGCTCTGCTCCATGGTGTATGCCCTTCAGGCATCATGGGGGCCCTCCCAGGACCAACCCAGCCAGTGTCAAGGGTCCTCGCTATCTGCCAGCTGGGGCACACTGCGGCCCCTGGGTGTTTTCAGAATGCCAATCACATTCTCAAGCTTAACTGTCTCTGTGGCACTTTAGTGGTGAATGGCAGGGCTGCTCACCATTCCCTGGAGGAAGTAAGCCTGACCGCAGTTCCAGCCAGTGAGCTTGGCATGGGCACCATATGGCTCCTGGGTCCCCCCTTGTACAAGCTTTGTGGGGGGGCCAGACATCCAGCTGCAGGTCCAGCCGTTCCTCATCACAACAGACAACCCACCACAGGGACAGCCACAACTTAGCCCCATGGTTCTGCTCCCAGTGACGTGGTGAATGTCTGGAGGCATTCTAGTTGTCACAAGTTGGGAGACACTCCTGGTATCTAGATGACAGAGGCCAGGAGCACCGATAAACAGCTCTCCATTTGCAGATGCCCCAGGAAAGAAATGTCCAGCCCAGAAGGTCAGCTGTGCTGAGGGTAAGAACCCTGGCCTCACATGCACGTTTCCAGCAGGTTGGAAGGCGATTCCTACAGAGTCAGGCTGTTCAAAGGCCTGAAACTCATTTGCAGTCTCCACATTAGAACCTGGGCTGTGACTGGAGAAGGGAGATAAAGCTGAAGGGAAGATTTTTGCAAAACAAGCTGCAGATGAGCATGCAGAAGAGCAGAGCCACACACATGGAATGGAAAAGTACACTGATCTTCCCAGTGGCTCTAAAGCAACAGCCAAAAGACAAAAAACCACCAGCACCCGTCTTCTTCCTTTACAGCCAGACAAATCTCCCTGGCTCTAATGGGTTTCAGGCAGAGATGGTTTCCTGAGGGCAGTGCCAGTCAGAATGGGTTGGGCAGGCCCCGGAGCTCTAATGGCCCCAAGCTGAGTCCCCCATGGCTCAGCACATGATCCTGCGTGTGGCACGCGCAGCTCTAGCTTGTGCGCCGTGTGGTCATTCTCTCTCCAAGTACTAGCCTGCTTCATCCTGCTTCATCAGTCTCTGAAGCTGAGAGAATCCCCTTGTTTGTTCTGCAGACATTCGTTTGGCTTCGGCACTCCCCGCTCCCCAGACCACAAAGGTATATGGGTTTAGCAAAACCCGTCATAATGATTTTTCTCTATCAAAAACAGCCCTACCTTTTTTATACAACTTTAAATAAAAACAAATGGAAAACACAATAAACAAATCCTCTAAATAAAGCTGTAGTATAAAGTTTAAATTCCCCAAGTCAGAAGTCAGTTGGATGTCCCCGTCTGAGCTGAGAGCACATGACATACAACAAAACCACATGGACACACACAACCCCAAATTATAATTCCAGTGTCCTGTGTGCAGTGATGACCACACTGCGGAAAGCACTTTAACTCTTGTTTCTACAAACTTTCTTTTTATACATAGGCTAGCAGTCAGAGTTCTGTTTTTCTTGGTCCTTTTTATTGTCCAAACTGGAGGAAATTAAGAGCCCACCCCAATGCATTTGCCTCTGATGTGAACAAGAAACACCAGGGCTCCAACCAGACGAGGGGCATTTATGAAAACCCACAGCTAAGGTCACACTCAATGCCAAACACTGGGTACCTCCAACTAAGCTCAGGAGCAAGACAAGGGTGTCCGCTCTTACCCTTTTAGCTTAGGTGCTGGTCATATGGCAACTCTATGTTTGAGCCTCTGAGGAACTGCCAGGCTGCAGTGAATCCACGTGATCTCACAGTCATACGTGAGTATTCATGGCAGCATCATTCATGGTGGCCAAGAGGTGCAAACAACTCCAATGTCCATCAACTGAGGAACAGATGAACACAGTGTGGTCTGTCCATACAGTGGGGTCTCATTCAGCCACAAGCAAGAGAGGCACTGAAACAGGCAAGGACACAGATGAACCACACCACAGATGAAGACACAAATGATCCATGACACGAATGAGCCACCACATGAATGATCCATGACATGAATAAGCCATAACACAGATAACACCACAGATGAGCCCCTAAAGCATCCGAGTGAGCCACTCACTCACGCTGAGTGAGAGAAGCCAGGCACACAGACCATGGACTGTATAATTCCTTTCATGCAAAATTTCCAGAACAGGAAAATCGAGAGACAGAAAGCAGGTTAGAGGTTCCAGGGACTGGGGGTTGGGGAATGACCACTTAACAGACACAGAGACTTCTTTTTGGGGTGATGAAAATGTCCTAAAACTGACTATGTCATTGGCTGCACAACTCTGAACACACTAAGAAACACTGGATTGGACAAGTTAAATGGCTGGATGCTGAATTGTCTCAATAGAGCTAAAGAATAAGATGGCTCCTTTCAGCTTTGCAGGAACCTAACTGCTAGTCCCACAAACTTGCCCTCCTAGTTGCTGCAACCTTGAATGCCTTCCTAAGAATGAGAGATTTGTGAGAAAGCCTAACCTTTTCCCTGCTTTTAATCTACTCTCCTTCAGCAAATTAGTCTACAATCAACATTAACAAATTACGATCTGAAATTTTTACCTTTCCTCTATCATCTAAGGGGAGTTGCCAGCATGCCCCTTGCTATGTCCTGGGTGCCTTCATATATTCTGCTCTTTAAGCAGGTCACCTTTTGCCATTTCCCAGGATGAGGGCCTCGCCAGTACAGGGGACAGGTTGCCACCAGGAGGCAACTGACGGCTGCACGGGCTGGTCCGAACCACAGTGGGGATAGCGCCCGGAGAGTGTCATGAACCACGGTGTCATGGGGCGGTGTCACGACACCATGGGGCGGTGTCATGAACCACGATGAACTGACTTACGATTTATTTCTCAACACAGTGGCCAGACATTTTTGTTCTTTTTTCTTCTGACAACTTTGGGTTGCTTCCATTTTTGTCACAAACATGGAGTTTTCAGTCATCCCAGAGAGTTCTGCCCTGGCTTCTGTGCAGTACTTCACGGCTTTGCAGAGGGATGGAGCAGTACTTGGAGGATGAACCCCAACCTCTGTCTGCCTACATTTTCAGCCCATGGCAAGACAGAAGGATGAGTGACAGGAAGAGCCAGCAAATTGCCACAGCTATGGGGCACTATAATGCACAGGCCCTTGCTTCTAGGTGCCCTCAGTGCCTTCTAGGTGCCAAAGTTGTTTCAGTAACTCTGACAGCACCTTTATCGGATAGCAACTAAGATGAAAACAAACCAGGAGAAATTAAGGGAGCACATTCAGAACTTACTCAAGTCTGTAATGGACTATCAGTAAAAATTGGTCCCTCCAAATCCAGTTTTAGAAACGTTCTGTCACCCTGGCAGCTCTGAGAGCCGCAGTCTTCAGGCCTAAGCCTCTACCACTGCCTGCTCTCAAGCGTCCACTCAGCCTGCCGACCACCTGACTCTGCTTCCCCGTCCTGCATGGCTGTGGACATGAGGCCTCCTTCAACATGGAGACACGTCTAAGCGGCAGCGGTTCTGTCCCGACTGCCACCAAACAGCTCAGGAGACACATCTAAGTCACATCAAGATCTAATGAGACAACAACCTGTCTGCTGGAGCACCAGAAGGAGGTGAAAGCCACTGGTGGGAACATAGACAAAACCAGACGACTGCCAGGCTTATCCCCAGGGACACTTTCTCAGCTTGACTGTGGCGACAGACTCCCAGTGGGAACCAGCAGTGCGCTGAGGATGGGTTGAGCTCAGACAGTGCCTAACCCTGCAGCTGTGCAAGGCAACCCCTTTATCCTCCAGGGTTTGCCTTGGGCTGCAGTCATGCCGCTCAAGGGTAACTGCTCTTTCTGAGATGTTAGAAAATCATGCAGTCTTCAACTAACCAAAACATCTTGTACTCTCTAGGTTCTCAGCCTGGGTATTTTCCAGTACAATACTGCACACACTGACTTTGGATAGTGGGAATCTGGTAAGTGTGATGTGCCTTGCTGGGAGGAGTGGATCATTCCCTCAAGCATACAGGTGGCACACTCACAGGGTCTCTCACATACCTTCAGAAGGTGATTTAATTATTTTTTTTAAAGAGGCAAAGTCTTACTCTGTTGCCCAGGTTAGATGTGAACTCCTGGGCTCAAGCCAACTTCCTGCCTCAGCCTCCTGAGGAGTTGGGACTATAGGCATGCACCATCATACCTGCCTAAGCTTTAATGTATTAAGAAGTAATTTAAAAATTAATATGAATGAAATTAACTTTTGTTGTCTTTCCTTTCTAGTTAAATTTGGAGCCAACATCACCTGAATGTCACACAACCTAGATGAAATTATTCCAGGCACATGACCAGCAGCCCTGGAACACAAGGGACACACACATGTTCACACCCTCACACACACATGCACCCTCCCACATGCATACACCCCACACACGCATGCACCCCACACACATGCACTCTCATATATGCATGCACCATCACACGCATGCACCCATACACACACACACCCTCACTCATGCACATACATGAGTGTGCATGCATATGCATGCACCACACACATACTCACACATGCTCACACCCTCATACATGCTTGCTTACACCCTCACACATGCTCGCACACCCTCACATAAACCCATGCACATGCATGCACTCTCACATACACCCTCACATATGCACCCCCACACACAAATGCACCCTCACACAAGCATGTACCCCTCACATGTATTAAGCACTCATACACACTCCTCATACACGTATGCATCCACACATGCATATACCCTCACATATGGTTGCATACACTCACACTCACATGCCCTCACACACCCTCACACATGCTCACACACACATGCACCTACACACCCTCACACACGCTTGCACCCTTACACATGCATACACCTCAACACATGCTCACACACCCTCACATACACCCTCACACATGCATTCACCCTCACACGCACACCCTCACAAGCATCCTCACACACACATACACCCTCACACATGCTTGCACTCTTACACATGCATACACCCTCAAGCATCCTCACATACCCTCACATGTGCTGACACACCTCACATGCATACACCCTCACACATATACCTTACACATGCATACACCCTCACATGCTGCACCCTCACACGTGCACGTAAACACAGCCCTTGCACACCCCCCCAAGGATGTACACACACACATCTGTGCACATACCCCCAAAGGATGTACACATACATCTGTGAACACACACACATAGCTGCTGCTCTCAGTTGATGTGATAATTGAGGGGTACACATGATCAAGTGATAGGCAGGCAAGTGCTAATGAGCATTTTGTCTGTAGCTGCTGTTCCTCCAGTTTTAAAAGTAACATAAAATTTTACCCTCTGCTCCTCAAATCTGCATGCTAACCAGTATTTTGTCATCTTTTCTGATCTTCAGAACCACCTTAAGAAATCAAGGAAGATGCGTGTGAGAATTGTAGTGAAAAAATAATAATAAAATCAAGGAAGAATCCACTAAGAGTTACTCTAATGGCCTGATGCCAGTGGGTCTGCTCCCAAGGACATGGGGCTGCCTGCTTCAACTTGTTCTCTGGCCCTGGAAGGTCAATGTCCTGCTTTGCACGACTGAGGGGATGGTGCACATGGGTGGGTGCTGTCAAGTTCTCCCCAGCAGACACCCTCCTAGTAAGAAATACTCTTGGAACACTGGGCTGAACTGTTTCTCACATTTTGCTTCAGAGTGGACAGAGCTGTGTCCCTCAGGCTAGACATGAGGCATATGTGTGAGAAGGATTCTACCAACTGTGGACACACGTGACCAACGTGAGCTTCAGCAAGGGGGACACACAGCATCTGCAAAGCAGCCCTCAGTACAGCTGGGCTGCTCCAGTTAGATTTAGTTGTGAATCACCACAACTCAGGAATTGTGGGAGAGTCTCAAGGAACAGAGGAGACTCCGGCCCCTTCCCTCTTGGTGTGTATGGGCCCCCTGTCCACCTCTGGCTCTCCCATGCTGTACCCACATCACCTACTGTGGGAGCAGCACCTGTCTTCACTTGTGGGCTTCACCCCGGCCCGTGGATGACCACTGCTGCCCTGTAAGATGCTTTGCAGGGTCAGGCACAGTTCTGAGAGATTGCCACATATGTTCTGAGAAATGCATCATTAGGTGACTGGTTGTCACGCAAACATCCTAGAGCTACCTGGAGTAGCCCGTTGCTTTGCGACAACACACCCACACAATGTGTTACTGTGCTGAATATAGTAGGCAACTGTGACACAACGGTGGCTATCTGTGTACCTAAATACTTCTAAACATAGACTAGGTGCAGTAAAAATAAAATCTCATGGGACAACTACTGCCTGTGTGGTTGTCATTGACGGAAATGTTATGTGTTGCACGACTGTACTCAATGTTAGAAGTGAGATGCCTTGGACACAGTAATATCCCTCTCATTTTATAGTATTTCTATCCCTCCTCAGTCTTTGCTACAGTTTAATTAAATATAACTTTAATTATGTGACCCTTCTCGGGGCCCATGGCTGGCCCCACCCTGGCAACTCCCAAGGCCCTGGAGGTGGCCTTATCTCACTGTCTGCATTAGGGACTCAGATTCAGAGTGAACTTACATGGGTGTCTTGGGGAACAGAGACTTGGATTCTAGTGCTGGTGTCTCTCCCAACAAGAACACTTTCTTGAGGAGCACAGATGGTCCTGGGCACCTCCTCGGGGTGCCTTCCACTTGTAATTCCTGTCCCGGGCAGCAGAAGTTCTGATGGCCCAAAACCTGGCAGGACCCTCCAGTAATGAACAACAGAAAGAGACCCCTGCTGCTTTGCAGCCCACTAACCTGTGCAGGTACCTGAACTTGACTGTGCCAGCACAACCACCGCAGCCCTCTTCAGATGCCCAGTTGACTAGAGGAAGGGTCTCTCCATTTCCCCGCCTACTGCTTTTGAGTTTTTATGATGAAGGAAAAAGAGGAAACATGGGCCCCTAATTTCCTACACAGATGCAGGGCAGAGTTCACACAGCCTCTCATGGGTCTGCGTCTCAGGAGATGGGCAGCTCCTTGGCCAGTTGCCCTGGCCTGGGATGGCTAGGGTAGAGCAAGTGACAGGCACTTGGGAGAAACCAGCCCATGGGATGACCTTGTGGGGAGGTCAGGCAGGTGCAAACCCTATCATTTCCCCATGTTCATGACAGTGGTGTGGACTTGCTGGGGCATCTGAACACAAGTGACCTCAGGTGTGAGTGCGGCCATGGGAAAAATAGCGCCCGTCAGAGGCAGCGGGGCAGGCGTTGCCCAGCCCGGGCTGCCTGTCACGCTCTGGGGCAGAGAACCCAGTTCTAGGGGCTGTCCACGTGTCACTTCCACCCCAGATCTGGATTCATGGCCTGGTTGTGATTCACCCTGTATTTATACAACACTACAGCAGTCAGCAAAGAGCACAACTGTAATTGAAACAACCAAAAATAACCATTGGCAGAAAAGCCCATATTTAGAGAAGACCTCCTTCAGCAATTCCCATGGCCGGCATTCAAGACCAAATTTTGCCAGCACATCAAACCAACGGTTTTCTTCTTTCTTTTCAAAGGGTATCTCAGAAGCCCAACAAAGAGGCCTGGGGCATGTCAACGTGGTCCCCCTTGGACTGGCCACTGGTCCCTTCCTAACTCAACCAAGGGCCACTGCCCTACCCCAGCTGTGGGACCGTATCTCTAGATGATAAGCTGAGTCCTACACAAACACAAAGTAAGCTCTTTCTAGCAGAGGACACTAGGCAATTGCTCCTGGGGTTCCTCAAGGGGCCGGCCTGAAATACCAATGGGCAAAACACCCTTTTTCCTCCTAGTCTACCAAGAGGACTGCTAACTCCAGATGTCGTCTCTTACCCACTAAGACACACCACGTCAGAAGCCCACCAGGCCAGGCAGGTTACCCTAGCCCCACAGTCCTCCATGTTGATCTCCCTGCCTGGCTCACAGACCCTTTAGACACAGACAGCTTTAAGCACGCCCCTGAGAGTCCCCCGTCAGTTGCTGGGGCTCTTCTTTATCTCCAGATGAGACCATCCCTCTCCTTCCAGAGAGAAGGTCAAGCACCAAGCAGAACTCATCAGTTTTTACACATCCGGAGAGAGGCTCAAAGCCAAATGAAATACTATCAGAAGAACTTTTAAACAGCTGGCTTGAGATATCATGTAGGCTATGATTTATCTACCAAAGAGCTCACTATCTTAAAGTGTACAATTCAATGCTTTTTAGTATATTCAGGATTGTGCAACCACCACCACTGCCTAATTCTGGAACATTTCACCACCTCAAAAAGAAACCCCAAACCCATTAGTCACTCCCCATCCTCACCTCCTCATCCCAAGAATGCAACTTTCAATAGGTTCATAGATTATTCCAGAGTCTATTCATGCAACCTAAAAGTAAAAGGGAACACAAATGCTTATCCTCTCCTTTTATTATATGGGTTATGTATCATACCCACCATTCTGCCCTGTGTTTTCCACTTAATCAAGAGCCTGGATTTTAAAAAAGAAACAAGTCACCTTCCTGCCATTTCTCAGAAGCTGTCTAGTGTACCAGCAACAATCCAGGCTCATGTAGATGAACCCACAGGAGGCCACGGGAGGGTCCTGAGGGCAGAGCCTCCTCGGACGGGCAAACTGGCAGGGCTGAGAGAGCTACTGTGTACATTGCTTCTCGTCCAGAGTTTGTTCCCAATAGGCGCTCTGTAGTCCAAGGAGGCATCCCTTTAGGCCTCTGACTTGTGGGCCTGATGTGCACAGGCCCATTATTCCACCCCTGACCACCTGAATACACAGCTGCTTCTCTACCCTTAAGTCCAGCTGTGGGGAGGAGGTGTGGAAGCAGGCCCAGACACAGATCCTGGTCTGTCATCTGATGGCCACGTGGCTCTGAAAAGTCACACAGCCTCTCCAGGACTCGTTTTTGTCCTATATAAAAAGGGCAGCCACCCCTACCTCTGAGAGGAGGTATTGAAGACCATGGACTTGAGGAGTGGAGGGCAGGTGGGCAGCTATTGGTATAAGGTGGGCTTAGGAGGCAGAGAATGCTTCTGACTCCTCTGTGAGGCCGTGCAGCCCTCGGAATTCTTTCTTGGTCTCCAGGCAATAAAACAAAATCGCCGTGCATGAGCAGGAAACAGAGCTCATTAAATCCCATCCTGAAACAATAGACCGAGAACCTATTTGCCCAAATTCTCCGTGAAGTGTGCACGGTTTCTCCTTCTCCCTCCACCTACGGCCCTGGGAACAACCCACCAGGGACCAGGCATTCTGGAGGCTCCATTATACTCCTCTCATCTAACTGTAAAACAACTGTGGCAGCATCAGTGTGTAAGAATTCACTGGCTCCATAACACCAGGTAGATGAGCATTTAAACAGTAACAAAGGGTAAAGCAGAAGTAATTTTAATTTCAGAAGTGCCTGGCAACAGGCAGGAAGGTCAGTGAAGGCTCATTCAAGGGCTTCATCAGCATATCCCACGTATCTCTAGAGGATCCAGAGCTGAGTACCTGTTAACCTCAGACTGGCTACCTCCCTAGGACCTGCAGAAGAAAATGTTGGGGCAGCTCCCTGGCCACAGCCCAGGCCTGGCAGGGCTGCACAAAGCGATGCCTTTGTAGAATTCTTACCTTTCTTTTTTCCCTCCTCTCTGTATGGTTCTTTGGGCTTTATCAACTCTGAGGAAAATCCCACTCAGACTGTGACAGGGTCATTGCACTCTGAGTACTGACTATAGCACCAGGAGACCCCATGTGTGTCCCTGGGCAGTGATATGGAGACACAAATTTTCTGCCACAGATGATAGGTTGCAGGCAGCTCAGACATATGAATTCCTACTGGTTCTTTTATCTTCTCACAAGAAATTTTCTTGAAAAATATTTTAACCATTTAGGTTTTGGTCTATAGGAAAACCAAGTCTACAAGGGCCTATGCCACAATTCAAATGTATTTGTCAGACACTTAAGTGGAAGCCTTGGACTCAGTCCAGCTGGGTTTTTGGTTCCTCACCTGTAAAAAGAAAGCTAGTTTGGATGACATTTAAAATTCCTTCAATTTCAGATTCCTATGATTTTAACATAGCAGGAGACTCAGTGTTTATTAACTAAATGTGCTTAAACGTATACATGTGATAATCAGGGTAGCCAGAAAGAATCATTTGTTGGAAAAACTGTTTAGGTTAGAAAAGACTTGTTTCAAGGTAGGGATTTATTTCCTAGTGCTAACAAACCAGCCTCTAAAGCCAAGTCTAAAATTGGTCAAAGGTATCTAACTCTATCGTGATGATTCTGACCATCAAAAACGTGCTTTTTTCATGTTTTCAATGTACAAGAAGGTCAGGGCTAACCACAGAAATAGTTTTCATTTGATTATTAAGGAGTCACTAAAAATCCTGGAAGGTGTTGGGGTCAAAAGGTGGAGACTGCACATTCTCTACAAGACACGGTATGATGGTGGCCCCTTTGTTCATTCCTAAGAAGGAAGAACATCAATGAACACTCTCCTCTGAGTCCAAGCCTGAGGTGGGGCATACTGCAGGCAGAGGGGCCATCTGGCCTCAGCTCCAGATCAAGGGGGCCTTGTTTAGCTGCCCCTTGGGAGCAGATCTGTTTTGGAGCCCTTAGGTGAGGCCTCAACTGAATGCCAGCTCTAACTGAAGCCACTGCCCAGTGGGAGCCCAGGTGACAGGGGAGAGCAGATGCTACAGTGGGAACCTAAAGCTCCACAACTGCCTAGGCAGCCCCGGGGACCTGAGTGGGGCTGTCACAACACACTGAAGGGTACACTGTACTTTGTAAGCCTCGCAGTGGTCCAGAACACCAAAGACAAGGTAGGACAGAGGGAAGAAGAATAAGAGTGAAAGAAAAGCACACCTGGCCTGGAGGTGAGGGTCAACTAGTCCCAAATCTCCACTGTTCATCATCTCTACCTCACAGTCCCTGCACTGTGGGCCAGGACCCTCCTGGTTTACTGGCCGTGGTAGCCTGGCTTGTCAGACCTCCCCTCACTCCCGTGTGGAGGGTGGAGCAGAGGTGTCTGCAGGGAAGCTGCTCTGCAGCAACATCTGGTGGATGAAGCACCAACATGTCCGAGTCCTCCTGGCCCCTGCTGCCAACATGTAAACACAGCACAGAGGACCGACATCTCGAGAGAGAACTCGCTTTCTAGTTCAGAAAGGCCCCAAGCAGATGGTGACTTAGGCCTCTGAGCTGTGCTGTTTCCTAAGGAACTTTAACTCAGAGACCCACCCGAAGCCCAAGAGGCACAGCCCCTCCTCAGCACCAATGCCAGTGCCACAGAAGGCTTGCTACTGACTCCCGACATCCTCCTCACCCAGGTCCTACGAGCCTCTGGCCTGGGGTATGGTCAGTGCACAGTAGCTAGGAGGAGCAGCCAGGCGAGGAGGGTCAGCCTCACACCTGGCCTGGGGAAGGGTCCAGGAGCTCCCCAGAGACTCGACAACTCCATCAGCAAGGGAAAATTCTTTCATAAGTGATTTGCTTTTTGAAAAAGTATAATTCCTTACCCTTTGATCTGAAATTTCTAGCAAGACTATAGATACATCAGTTATAAACACGCCTGAAAGACATTTTATAGAAATTTGTACTTATAGGTACAGAGCTGTTTTCTGGAGTTTGACTTCAAAGCAACAAAAAGACAAAACGCTTTAATAGGTACAGAGTTTCAGTTTCGGAAGGTTAAAACATTCTGGAGACAGATGGTGGCGATGTTTGTACAATGTTCTTAACCTACTTAATGCTCCTAAACTATATACACCTAAAGATTGTTAAAATAGTACAATCTATATTACAAATATTTTACCAGTATAAAAAGTAAGTATCCAGTATCTTTGACACTGGTTAACATCTTCGTGTTGACACTCTCCTCCACCCCAGCTACCCCCACCCCCAAAGCAAGTGGCTCCGAGTGGGATGCTGAGGAGTGCTGGCAGGAAGGTGGGAATGCCCAGCATCCCAGCCCTACAAACCACCACCGAGGAGTAAATAGCTCCAGCTCCAACGGCACCTCTCACTCCCAACTGTGTGTGTATGTGTCAAGTGTTACAAAAACAGTCAGGGTTTCTGGGAGCCTGGGTACAGGTGGGATGTGCTGCACATGGTGACCTCTAGGCTGAATCATTTTCCAACAGGAGAGGATGGAAAGTACAGAGATATGGGGCAAAAACAGGAAAAGAAACTGCTGTGCAAGAGGAAATCCAAATCTTGCTTACGTTTCTGGAAAAGAAAAAAGTTCACAGTGGAAATTTTTATGTCTCTGGACTCCAAACTAATATCATTTAGAAATGATATAGGTATATCATTTAGAAATGATATGGGTATAACAGTTCTAAAATGAGCCATTTTTCATTAATGCACTACTGAATAGGGATTCTCCTGGCCACAGAAAAACATGGCCTTAGTGTCACGGTGCCAGTAAATCAATCCTTGGTTCTGAGCACTGGCAAGTGAAATGTGAATTCGTTATTGTGAGATGCATGCCTGTCACTACCTCTGCATCCTCTACTTAAAGGTGCCAAATGAGTCCTAACTCATGGATATGTGAACTAAATTTCACTGAGAACTATATTCACAATGTTTGACCTTTCTTGAAGCATCAGTGCCATCATGTGTGGAAGGAGGAAACTTACACAACTTAATTGTGAGAGTCACAAGATAATTTAAAAAATCCTTGGTTAACAGTAAAACATTAAATGTTTCTGAGAACATGCTAATTGTTCTCAGGAAGATGTTCATAAACCTCAATGTGCATGAGTCTTGGACCTTCACTCCCCTGATAATCTTAGTTCTGTGGGGTAGGGGTGAGCTCTGGACTTTGCATATTTCATAACCCTGGTTCCAAAATACTGGTGCAGGAGGACCCTATGCCACATGGAGAATTACTGCTAAGGATTCCTGAAGTAAAAATGGTAACAGAGGTGAATTCTAGGAAGTAAAGAATGTTAACTCGATGAGAGATGGACATAACTGAGGGGGGAAATGATACCCATGGGGACAGAGAAAGCCACGCGTGAGGTGTCAGCATGTGGAGACCAGGGGCTTATGTGAGCTCCTCTGAGGGGCCCGCTATGCTACCGTGGAGACGTGACTAGAGGTGCCCCTCCTGGGCTCACTGCTAGAGAAGAGCAGCACTGGTCTTGGGTATCACTGTATGGCTGGGGAATAAAACAGCAGGAGGAGGAAGGGGCAGGAAACCAGCACTGCCAGCCAGAGTCTCACCGTGGACCACCAGTCATTTGGGCTCAAGATGATCACTGGCCTAATATGAAAAGCAAGCCCCAACCTGTGCCTCCATGCTTGGCCTCATTTCCATCAAACTGTAGCCACACAAATGTGTTAATCATCACACAAGACACTCCGACATGACAGAAACAATGACACGGCCATTTTTGTCACACAACACTCTGTTCAAGGGACAGAGAGGTACAATTTGCTCACGGGCAGCATCGTCTTTGCTAAACTTGAACTCTGCAGACCTACAGCTCCTCACTCATGAGGCTGAGCTGAGTGTCCATGAATACAAAATGCCAGGTGCTTGGAGCAGGTGGGAATCCCCATTCTCAGGGCAGGTGGCCATCCATCTGGCCCTACTCAGTGCTGTTCTGGCAGGAAAGCAGCCTTCCCCGGCACCCCAGGCCAGAACCTTGCCAGCCTTCAATGCAGCATCCGAGAGGAAAAATTCAAAGATCATGAGTTCCTGTGCCATACAATAAGAGTCTTCAAAGATTTTTTTTTTCTGGCTGGGTGCAGTGGCTCACACCTATAATCTCAGCACTTTGAGAGGCCAAGGTGGGTGGATCACCTGAGGTCAGGAGTTCCAGCCTGGCTGAAATGGTGAAACCTCATCTCTACTCAAAATAAAAAACAATTAGCAGGGCGTGGTAGTGCCCGTAAATCCCAGCTACTCGGGAGGCTCAGTCAGGAGAATCACTTGAACTTGGAAGGTGGCCACGTCAGTGACCCAAGATGGCACCACTGCACTCCAGCCTGGGTGGACAGAGTGAGAGTCCCTCTCTTAGAAAAAAAAGAAAATTTTTTAAGTAAAAAAGAACCAATTCAAATGTTACTCTAGAGCCTACAAAAGAGTGGTCCCTGGCAATATATATTTTAGTTCAAAATCCTCATACCTTTTAACCCAGCAAGAACATTTCTACTAGTTTTCCCTAAAGACAGAATCTGACAAGTATATTAAAATACACAACATAGTTTATAATAAAATTGTAACAGTTAAATTAACAATTAATAAGGACTTGGTTGTACTTTGTTAGTCATGTAACTGATATATCCATCATAAAAGGTTGATGTATTTCTACTTACATCTACAAAAAGATGAAAAATATGGTGCTAGGTTAAAAATAATTGCTATGCCTCCAAGAAAATCACATTACACAGGATAAAAAAATTGCTACACCTTGTATATTATGACCCTGTTTATGTAAAACTACATCCAACTAACCGCATCTATAGTGAGAGGGCTAGAACAATTTTACCAAAATGCTAACAGTCATTGCCTCAGGGTGGTATGATTATTTCCATGTTATCTGAATCTTGTTTTACAAATATGCTTGGAACAGAAAAGCTTTTTTAAAAACAACAAAGTTTTATGAAGAATTTAATGACAGGAAATGCTTATAATACGTTAGGTGTTTAAAAGTAATCCAAATTATAAATACATTATGGGTTTAATGCTAAGAAAAGTAAAAAAATAACAGTTTCCAATTCTATCAATATAAATTCTCACCATTTACATACAAGGTGTTTTGCTTGGATTACTGAAGATACAAGTCAGTCATCTGCTTCCCTCAGTGTTCCCATGGGCTCAACTGGAAGAGAATCAAGGCAAAGAGCAGGTTGGCTGCTCCCGACAGCGCCTGCAGAACTTGGCGTCATGTGGGCGCCCTGGAGGACAACCCTGGATTCTTCTGGAGGGGGTGCCTCTGGCTCTGTTTCTTTTTGACGAGCTACATCAGCACATTTTCTTCTCCCTTAACACACTCCTACTCTAGCGTGAACGCGGCTGCAGGAATTTCATTTTCTCCACGTTCCCATGGTGGAGTGGGAGACTTTTTTCTTTTATTGAAAAAGAAAGAAAATCCTCCAAACACACAAACTTCCAGGAATCTGTGGCAATTAAAGCAGAAAACGTGTCTCATGGAAAAGCTCCTCCACCAGATGGCAAAACCCATGTTTTATGTCTGTTCTCATAAGCACAGGGACACAGTGAAGCTAATTCAGCAAAAATATATCTCTCCCCTGAGACACACAACCTCAAACCTGTAGGTGGTGTCTGAGGAAAGAGACTATACCATGCGTGGAATGCAGAAATTGAATTCTGATGGCTTAACTGAGGGCTTCCTGATAAGCAGTGAACCCTCAATTTAAAAACCAAACATACCTCTAGCTGCTTACCTAGGAATCCAAGAAAAACAATTATAAGCAGGATTTATATGCTTGATACTTGAAAATCCTGCTGGTGTCCACAATGAGATTCTCAATCATTCTATGTTTTACTTTGAAGAACACCCCTTAGTTACTTTTCTAGTAACTCACTTAAGTGAAATCACAGCATAATACACTCCATCAGGTAACTTCTGATAAATCAAAAAGTTCTCTTCATTCTAGGAACCCAAAAGAATGCCCAGAATGCCAAGAACAGTTAACAGTTTTATGCAAATGCACAACATTTATGTTAGCTTTAAAAGTAAGGAGCTCAGAGTACGCCATGCTAAACATCTTTCCGTGTAATTAAAACTTCACATTTCAGGAGGAGCTGCTAGCCTTCACCCCACACCCTACCAAGTCCTGGGCTGAGCCTGGAGGTAAGTAACCAGACCACAGGGAATCATTTGCAGTTTATTTGATGGATAAGCAGTGAAGTTACTGTTTGCACTTCCTGTTTATCCTGCTAAACATAGAAAGAGATGCTCCAAGCATCAACTTGGTTCTGCATTCTCTGGCAAGGGCCAGCTTCCCAAAACATTCCTGCACCCTTGGGGAGGCAGGGGAACAGAGAAGTGGGTCCTTAACACACTCTGTTTACAACCTAAATATGCAGACTCAAGTGCAGACCCTCTCATCGCAGTCAATCCATTCTGGTAACTGCTGTTCTGCTTACTTAAATGGACACAGCGATACAGAGAAGGACAGTGACAGCTGTTATTTGTCCAAGGGCAAAGCCCACGGCTTTTCACAGTCCCTGGGCAGATGCAGCAGAAGCCTAGCA
Source organism: Leontopithecus rosalia (assembly GCA_028533165.1). Classification (NCBI taxonomy): domain Eukaryota; kingdom Metazoa; phylum Chordata; class Mammalia; order Primates; family Cebidae; genus Leontopithecus; species Leontopithecus rosalia. Next base: position 108,879,160 of record CM052661.1, read on the forward strand.
AATATAGAAGAAAGGCAGCGAAGGCCAAAGGCTAGGTCCTTTTGCCCCCAAGTGCCATGTAGTCATCGAAGAACGTTCTGTTCATCCCAGGAGGATGAAAGTCAAGTCATGCTTGGTCTGTCGTCTGAGTCCCAAATGCAGCCTCTCTACAAGTGGGGTTCTCAACCTGGTATAAGCCAAGAGCCCTTTAGCAATCTGATGATGCTTGGGAACCCCTTTCTCAAAATGACATTCTTAAATGCATAAAATAACACACAGGGGATTATAAAGGAAATTATTTTGAAGACGATATAAAATAGTAAAATAAATGTGTGACACATTACTTTATGTGCACTTATTCATGCATTAAATAACAATATGTACCATTGTTTTTAAATAATGATTACTGTAAATGATATTTAGGATATCTGAATGCAACTACCACAGAATGTGAAAATATCTGTGATTTCTATTGGTAACAAAGTGACAGGCCCAGCTAATCCCACTGGGCTGTGCTGTGTGCATTCCCAGTGAGGACAGGGAGGTGGCTGAGGATACCATGCTCCTGTCCCCACCTGGGGCACTCGTCATGCCTGGAGCCCTCTCAGAGAAGCACAGGAAGTTTCCTATTACTGGGGGAAGAGAGGATTTTAAAAGTTTTGAACAAACATGTTTATTACAACGTCAAAGAATTCACACATGGAGGATGGAAGAATTTTGGAAATAAAGGCTGGAGACAAACCGAGAAAACCTCATCCAGGGCTATAGCTCAGATCCAGGGGTCTGCTCAGCAGCCTGTCCACCCGTCCTTTCTATTTTTGACAGCTTTATCGAGATATAATTCATATAAACTTCCCCTATTTGAAGTGTATAATTCAACAATTATTGGCATCTTTACACAAATCTCTAGCTCTAGAACATTTCTATCACCCCAAAAAGAAAACCCATCCCTCCCAATTCTCCCTACCTCTCAGCCCCTGGCAACCATGAATTTACGGATTTGTCTATTCTGGACTTTGCACATTACAGAGGATTCTTGCAATGTGTGGTAGTTTGTTCTCTAAAATTGACACAGTCACTGAATTACTGAGCATGGAACCATTGCTTCCAGGGCTGTGGGCCTCTGGTCACATTTTCATCAATACACAATCCTTGAATAATGAGAATCTACTTCTTTCACTAAGCATAAAGATTCTGAGGTTCATCCATCTGTAGCATGTGTCAGTGCAACATTTTATGGCTCAATAATATTCCACTGAATGACTCATACACACACGTGAACACGCAAGCATGCACACACTTTGTTCATCAGCTGATGGATGCATGGGTTGTTCCCGCCTTGTGGATATTGTGAATAATGTTGCCATAAACATTTGTGTACTTTTTGTGTGGCTGCATTTTTCTATGTGCTAGTATTTTGGTGAAGGGTTTTCACATCTACATTCATAAAGGAATGCTGTCCTGTAGTTTATCACTATGTCTTTGTATAGTTGGAGGAAGAGATTATTTTAAGCAACAGATTAATTTTATTTTTTTGAGATGGAGTCTTGCTCTGCCACCAAGCTGGAGGGCAGTGGTGCAATCTTAGCTCACTGCAACCTCTGCCTCCCAGGTTCTAGCTATTCTCCTGCCTCAACCTCACAAGTAGCTGGAACTACAGGTGCATGCCACTACACCTGGCTAATTTTTATATTTTTTAGTAGAGGTGGGGTTTCACTATGCTGGCCTGGCTTGTCTCGAGTTCCTGACATCAAGTGATCCACCCACCTTGGCCTCCCAAAGTGCTGGGATTACAGGCATGAGCCATCACGCCCTGCTTAGCAACAGATTAATTTTTTAAAACATAGTTGTAGGTTTATTAAAACATGTATCAGAATACTGACTTTCTTCCTTTGTGACAGTAAATTCCCTCTTAAAATATATTTAGATAAAATATGTCTGTGTTCAGAAAGTTATTAAGTAAATGACAGAGCGGGTATGGTGGCAGCAGAATCATGAAAATAGCATGATGGTGACTGATCCCTCAACATGCCTGCAGCAGTAAAAAGGCTGTGGGATTAAGTGTTGCCTCTCAGGGGACCTCAGCTCTGTCCCAAACACACAGATTACTAAACATCCGCACAGATTACTATGCAGGGAGGGCCCCTGACTGTGCACCGGATACAACTGTCCCTGATTGGCACCTGGAATGTCGTCATCCTTACAGTCAAATCCACTGAGGATAGTGAGAGGCAGCTCAGATCTTCCCAAAGACAAGACTGAGGGGCCAGTAATGTATACGCAGGACCAGCTAAGGGTTTGTCATCAGCAGGTTTCTCTATCAAGCCCTGACAACAACCCCAGAGGGCAGGTGCGGCCACTTGTAGTACAGATGAGGACATTAGAGCTCTACCGGGCAAGGCGTGTGCTTGTGTCACAGAGCCAGGGAGAAGGTGGGGTCTGAGTTCAGGTCTCCCTAGCTCCACACTGTAATATGACAGAGAAAGGCAGGGGCTGCTGGCGACACACTCATGCTAAAACCACGAGAGACTTAGAAACCCTAAGCCAGCTAGTTAAACTGAGCTACTACTCTGAGGGCAGAGGAAGAAGGAAAAATAAATGATGAAGACAGAACACAGGGCTCCAGCCAACAAGCTGGAAGAGGCAGAGCTGTCTGAGCCGCTGCTAGAGATTAGTGCATTCCCACTGGCAATACACAAGCCTGCGTTCCGGTACCACCCCAGCTTTGGTGCCTCCCCTATGGAGGATGCCAAGACTCCTGGGGCCAGCCTTCAAAGGGCAGAGTGCCTTCTGTCCGTCTTCGCCCCAGCTCCATAGTCAGTGGGACAAAAGAGCAATAAGCAACAAAGCCTGTGTGCACATCTGCAGTTTACACCACATTTTCTTCACACCATTGCTTCACACCATGTGAGCACATGCCATGACCTGGGATGGCAGGGGCACAGCCAGGAACACACCCCACCCGACGCTCCTGGTCTGGTGGAGATGGACGGCAAACCAGCCCTGGGAACAATGGACAGAGCACAGAGGAAGCCAAGTAAGAGGACAGAGGATGGGGGAGGGGAACACGAACGCCTCAGATCAAGCAGCTGAGACCAGGCCTTCCTGAGAAGGCAGCCTGTGAACAGATACAGAAGCCCAGGCACTGTGAAGGGGTGGAGAGTTCCAGATCAGGGGGCAGGGGGGCACAGGCCTCCATTCCAGGACCAGCCAAGCAGCAGGTGGCCACTGCAGAAGGCAGCATGCAGAGGGCTGAGATGTGGCACGCTCCAGGCTAAATAGAGCCATGCAGAGAAAGCCAGAGTGCTTGTCCCCCAGCAACCCCGAGGGACTGATGAGGAAGCTGAAGCTCAGTCCATCCCCCAGGCCACTGTGAGGAAGTGACAGCTGTGTTGACTTCTCAGCGCCATCAGCAAGATACCCAGGCCCAGAGAGAACTGCAGATGCAGAGTGTTCTGATCTTGTGCCAGAGAATCTGTCTCAAGTGAGGTCAACGAGTCTCCAGCCGTTCCCTTCATCACCACAAATGGGAATAACAGCCATAGCTAATATTTACCGAGCAGGGCCGAGGAGCTGGTGGCATGCTGCTCAGCATCACCCTCATAGTGACTAGATGGGGGCTAATATGAGTACCCTCGTTCTGCAAAACAGGACACTGGGGTGAAGGAGGCGGGGGGGGGGCCTCATCTGAGAACTTGCCCAGCCCGCCTCCTGCCCAGCACCCTGCTGCTGCTTCCTCTAGTCTCAGCTTAGGCTTTCCTCCGGGAAACCTCTCCTAGCTGTCCCACAGATTCTGGCAGCAGATCCACAAGGGCAGACGGGGCACACTGCAACGTCACTTTGCAAGTATCGCCACTCGCTGCCTGGCTCCATGAGGTGGTCAGTGTTCACTACGTCCACTGCAGGGCCGCCCAAAGAACGAGAGACAGTCAGTTATAAAAATGCCATTTTCCCAGTATCAAGCCCCACCTGCAGGTGTTTCTTTCCTTCAGCATATTGTTTTGAAACAACAAGGTTCTCCGAAGTTTGGAGAGGAAAAAAAATCTAAACGTAGTTCAGAGATGTGAGCAGTATGAGGTCCCACAATTAGTCTGCAGCAGGACACCTCTTCCCTTTCAGCCATTACCCTATGTTAGTCATTTATTTTAACATAAAATGATATTATTATTTATAGCAAAACCGGGACTCAGAGCTAAAAGCCAAAGTTATTACCTAAACTAACATTTTCCCTACTCCTAAAGAGATGATGGAAAGCATGCACCAGTAATCCCAAGTTTCATTCTGAGGCCACTGACTCAAGCCTCCGTATCACTGAGTTATCTCGCTTCTAGTTAAACAACTGCAAGTATCAATATTATTCTTTCTTCAGTATTTAAAAGTCAGAAGTCAACAACATTTAAGGTAGAAAATGCAGTTTAAGTATTTTAAGTCTAATAAATCCATATCGATCAAACAAATTTTTATATCTTTAATCTCCTACTACAGGTTAGAAAATAGAATCACATGGTTCTGTAATGACAAAAACATACTTTAAAATTCAGTGAACTCAGTTCTCACAGAGCTCACAGAGCTTATTTCTTAAAATAAGAAATATTTTAAACTATATTTTAAAAATGATTGCTCAACAAGACCAGCCAGCCACTCAACCCCTTGAGTACCTCGTTTCTGGATGAAGACCCTGAGCAGGGGATTTGCACTAGAAACCGCCTTGCAGAAGTTGTCATCGTTGTTGATGGGCAGCAGGTCTCCGTGCACATCTGCATAGCCAATAGTTACATCACTGTTGGAGATATGGTGGGTGTGCACAACCAGCTTGTAGAAATCTTCAAACTTCCCGGGCTTATGACGGTCCAGAGAGAACCTTCGGAATTCTGCCCCAAACTACAAGGCAAGAGACAGGGTTGGGGGGGATGGGCGTTAATAAACACCAGAGAAAAAGCCAGAAATAAGGTGTGGTTAGTGTACTTAACAAAAAAGTATTTATAGTCCATATTTTCTTTAATCATCCACTGACAGACCCTTAAGTTGATCTCATCTTTGATATTATGAATAGTGCTAGAATGAAGACACAAGTGCAGGTATCCTTTTAATACGATTTCTCTTCCTTTGGGTAGAAACACAATAGTGAGGCTGCTGGATCCACTGGTAACCCTATTTGCAGTTCTGAGACATTTCATACTGTTTGCTATAGAGACTGATGAATTTAAAATGTTGTATTAAAAGAACAAAAATATAAAAGGACAAGTATTTATTAATTCTCCACGAGGCCCAGGAGAGATAGTGGCAAACAGCTCTGTTCTCACAGAGTTCATTAGTCAGTCTCACAGTGACTAAATAAGAAATTATAACACAGGAAGAGGGACCTGAAAAAATTAAAAGCGTAGTGACTCAGGCAGCAGCTCTCTCATCCACACTGACCCAACCCAGGACAGCCCTCTCATCCACACTGACCGAGGGGACAGCCCCTGACTGAGGGGACAGCCTTCTCATCCACACCGAACGAGGGGAAGCCCTCTCACCTACCCTAAGTGAGGGACAGCCCAGTCATCCACACAGATGAATATTCTGAGAACAGGATAGGACAGGCTGCGTAGCTCATCTTGTAAGAAAAAGCAACATCAAAGTTAATGTAAATTTTTTGGGTGGCATGAAAAAAGAATCCTTCCTTAGCAAGGTCCCTTGCCTCATCTGAGGTTGCTGAGAGGGCATCTGCACAGCTCTGCTCAGGGCTTAACTCAGAGGCAGGAGAGGACAAGGCCAGATGAAAACTCAGGACACTTTCCCAAAGGCAAAAGACCACCTTACAGGTCTTAATTTTAAGCTAGGAAGTGTCTTTATTTGATTTGCATTTTAGTAAGACCAAATGGTTACGTTTCAAAAGGATCAGAAGTACAGGTAAAATTGCAAGAATAAAGAAACCTGGTAAAAATCATACAAGTCCAAGGGAGACAGGATGATGGTCTGGTCTCTTTCCTAGAGGTGGCATGTACTCTCCCCTCCAGAGCTGTCACTAGGTGGTCCAGGTTCAGGAAATGTCTAGGGACTAACCTCTTTCCCAGCAGACTCTGGCCCTGGCTGTGAGCTGCCAGCAGAGCTCCAGGACACCCTCCAAGGGAGGACCCCAGGGGAACACGAGGTTAGGGTCATGCCCAAGGGCTCTAGCTCCTATCATTCCTTACTTGGCAATTAGGGACCTGTATTCATCAGGTGGCACATATTCTGTGTTCTTTAGTACGGATGAAAACAAATTATATTGGTTCCAAAATATATAAAAATTAAGTGTCTAATGTTTATGGAAAACTAGTCATTCTATCATCTAGACATTGTATCAACGAGTCAGGTAAAAGCATCTAAAACTATACATGTTTGTGTCAGCACCACCTGGAGCCCCTAGAGTTCTGGGTTTGGCTGTGCTCAGGTACAGCCCAAGAATCTGCATTTTTAATAAGGTTCCAGAAAGAGCTGATGCTATTGGTCTGGGGACCACACAAAGAGAACCGCTGGTTTTATGGAATCAGCCGCTAGACTTTAACCTCTACAGATTCTTTGTGAAAATAAATTGCCTGAGAACAAGTCTCCTTTCCTACCTCCCTTTCAAAATGCACTTCCCCCAGGTTACCAAAAGCAAAACAAACCTCTTACCCATCATGCACTGCCCTCAGCAGTTAAAAAAAAAATCTCACAACAATGGGACAATTAAAAATACTGGCTTGGGGCAGGCGAGGTGGCTAACACCTATAATTCCAGCACTTTGGGAGGCTGAGGCAGGCCGATTACTTGAGGTCAGGAGTTCGTGACCAGCCTCGCCAACATGCTGAAACCCCATCTCTACTAAAAACATAAAAAAATGAGCCAGGTGTGGTGGTGCACACCTATAATCCCAGCATCTCAGGAGTCTGAGGCAGGAGGATCGCTTGAACCTGGGAGGTGGAGGTTGCAGTGAGCTAAGATTGCACCACTGTACTCCAGCCTGGATGACAGTGGGACTCGGTCTCCAAAAAAAAAAAACCACTGGTTCTGGAAAAGCCACTTTAAATGACTAATCAAAACCCCTGTAACCTGCTGTCTACATACCTCAGTAAGGGAAACAGTGTGACCCCAGAACCTGATATCTGAACAGTTACATGCTATGAACACAGCTGCACCCTAGAAAAGGCAGAGGGAAAGGCTCTCCTCTATCTCCTGCTATTGTCAGAAGTGCAGAGCAGAGCAAACCGTTGAAATCCCTCCCCATTATTCAAAGGGAAGCATTACATTTCTGCTCAGTGTTCACCCAAGGATGCTGCTGGCATGGCATGTGGGCAATGCATATTCTTTCCCACATAGGGGCTCCAAACTTTTAAGACACACATAAAGCCTACAGCATAAGTTTTAGGTGGTATCTTTCAGATCAGGTTTCCAATAAGATCACAAAGCATTTATTTCACTAATATCAATCCTTGTCTTTCCCATCTCATGTAGCTCATATATACTGATATGGTTTGCATCTGTGTCCCCACCCAGATCTCATGTTGAATTGCAACCCCTAGTGTTGGAGGACGGGCCTGGTGGGAGGTGACTGGATCACTAGGGTGGAGTTCCTATGAATGGTTAAGCACCATCTCCTGGTGCTGTTCTGGTGATAGTGAGTGTGTGATCACGAGATCTAGTTGTTTCATGTGTCTAGCACCTTCCCCGTCTTTTAGTCCTGCTCCTGCCATGTAAGACGCCTACTCCCATTTTGCCTTCTGCCAAGAGTAAAAGCTCCCCGAGGACTTCCTAGGAGCAGACTGCCACTATGCTTCCTGTGTAGCCTGTGGAACCATGAGCCCATTAAGTCTCTTTTCTATATAAATTACCCAGTCTCAGGCATGTCTTTACAGCAATGTGAGAAAGGACTAATACAGAAAATTGGTAGCAAGGAGTCGGGCATTGCTATAAAGATACCTGAATATGTGGAAGCAACTCTGGAATTGGGTAACAGGCAGAGGTTGGAAGAGTGTGGAGGGCTCAGGAGACAGCAAGATGAGGGGAAAATCTGGAACTCCCTAGAGATTGTTGAATGATTGTTCCCAAAATGCTGATAGTGATGTGAATAATGAAGTCCAGGCTGAGGAGGTATCAGATGAAAACGAGGAACTTACTGGGAGCTAGACTAAAGGTCCCTGTGATGGTTAATACTGAGTGTCAACTTGACTGGATTGAGGGATACAAAGTATTAATCCTGGGTAAGTCTGTGTGGGCACTGCCTAAAGAGATTAACATTTCAGTCAGTAGGCTGGGGAAGGCAGATCCACCCTTCATCTGGCGGACACAATCTAATCAGCTTCCAGCGAATATAAAGCAGGCAGAAAAACTTGAAAAAGAGAGATAGGCCTAGCCTCCCAGCCTACATCTTTGTCCTGTGCTGGATGCTTCCTGCCCTAGAACATCACACTCCAAGTTTTGGGACTTGGACTGGTTATCTTTGCTCCTCAGCTTGCAGACAGCCTATTTATTGGACCTCGTGATCATATAAGTTAATACTTAATAAACTCATACACACACACACACACACACACACACACACACACACACACAGCCCCTATTAGTTCTGTCCTTCTAAGACAACCCTGATTAATACTAATATAGTCACTTTCGCTATGTTTTAACAAAGATCCTGCTGCATTTTGTGGCCCTGCTCTAAGGGATCTGTGGAACTCTGAAGTTGAGAGTGATGATTTGGGGTATCTGGTGGAAGAAATTTCTAAACAGGAAAGCATTCAAGATGTGGCCTGGCTGTTTCTAACAACCTATGCAAAGAAATAACCTAAAACTGGAACTTATGTTTAAAAGAGAAGCAGAGCATAAAAGTTCAGAAAATTTGCAGCCTGGCCACATGGTAGAAAAGAAAAGCCCATTTTCACGGAAGGAATTCAAGAAGGCTGCAGAAATTTCTGTAACTAAAAGGAAGGCAAATGCTGATAGCCAAGACCACAGGGAGAAGGCCTCCAAGGCATTTCAGAGACTGCCATGGCAGCCTCTCCCAATATGAGGACTGAATGTATTTCTTGGGCTGACCCAGGGACCCACTGTGCTGCACAGCCTTGGGACATTGCTCCCTGCATCTTGACATGTGGCTCAAAGTGGCCCAGGTACAGAGGGGCACTGCTTCAGAGGGCGCAGGCCATAAACCTTGTCAGCTTCCACATGGTGTTAAGCCTGTGGGTGTACAAAATGCAAGATTTGAGGTTTGGAAGCTTCTGTCTATATTTCAGAGAATGTATGGAAACATGTGGATGCCCAGGCAGGCATCTGCTGCAGGGACAGAGCCTTCATGGAGAACCTCTACTAAGGCAGTGCAAAGAGGAAATGTGGGGTTAGAGCCTCCCCGGCTCTTCCCCGACAAAGTCCCCACTGGGGCACTGCGCAGTAGAACTGTGAGAAGAGGACCAGATCCTCCAGATCCCAGAATGGTAGATCCACTGACAGTTCATACCATATGCCTGAAAAAGCCACAGACACTGAACACCAGCCCTTGAGACCAACTGTAGGGGTTGAACCCTGCAAAGCCACAGGGGCAGAGCTTTCCAAGGCCTTGGGAGCCCATCACTCAAACCAGTGTGCCCTGGATGTAGGGCAAGGAATCAAAGGAGATTATTTTGGAGCTTTAAGATTTAATGACTGCCCTACTGGGTTTTAAATTTGCATGCTGGAGACGATGTGGAGAAATAGGAACGCTCTTACACTGTTGGTGGGAGGGCAGATGAGTGCAACCATTGTGGAAGACAGTGTGGTGATTCCTCAAGGATCTACAACTAGAAATGCCATTTGACCCAGCCATCCCATTACTGGGTATGTACCCAAAGGATTATAAATCGTTCTATTATAAAGACACATGCACATGTATGTTCATTGCAGCACTGTTTACAGTTGCCCATCAAGGATAGACTGGATAAAGAAAATGTGGCACATATACACCATGGAGTACTATGCAGCCATAAAAAAGGATGACTTCATGTCCTTTGCAGGGACATGGATGAATCTGGAAACCGTCATTCTCAGGAAACTGACACAAGAACAGAAAACCAAAACCACATGTTCTCACTCGTAAGTGGGTGTTGAACAATGAGAACACACGGACACAAGGAGGCGAACATCACACACTGGGATCTGTTGGAGGGTGGGGGGCTAGGGAAGTGATAGCAGGGGGTAGAGAGGTTGGGGACGGATAACATTAGGAGAAATACCTAATGTAGGTCAAGCGGGGATTATAATAATAAAAAAGAATTTTAAGAACAAGTGTAAAGGGGATAATGTATTTTTAAGTTAGCATCTAATTTTCCTAAAGATAAATCGCTGCAGAGGATCTAATTTCCAGCATGTTGTAAAATTTTCACTTAAAAATAAACCTAAAAATACAGATGGCTTTTCAAAAAAACAAAACAAAACACTGCTCCTGGGTCCCTTTCACAAAGGATCTTACTAAGTGACTAAGAAATTCAATCAACTAGTTTGAAGTAAATGTTAATAATTTCATTTGTCTCTTAGCAGATAATATTTTAACAGAGGCTTTCAATGTATTGACTCAAAGGAATGACTAATAACCTATGTTTGGGAATGTGAGATGGGGAGGTTTTGCCAGTCATATCACATAAACAGCTGCTTTGAAAATATCTCTACTTTCAGGGGTTTTAGGCAAGTTACTCACTGTAAGTTTATTAAAGTAAATGCTTTCTTTCTGGCCAGAGGTGTAAAATTAGCAGGGAGTATGCAATAATTGTTTGTTTGTAATTATTTAATCATTCCCTTTGTAGATAACCTATGTTGGTCCTAATAACAAAATAAATTTAACTCATGAAAAAATAAAAATAAAACTTTGATCATATTATCTTTAAATGTTAAACAGTTGATGCTGATTGTTTTCAACAAATGCCTTGGAGACAGGGCTTTTCCCACTGAGACTGACTCTGTGAGTAGGGCTTTTCCTGGAGCTGCCAGACAGGTTTGACAATAGAGTGTGGGCTTTGGGGGACTTCCAGATTGGTTCTGCTCCCTCCCAGGCTGTGAGGCTGCTGGATTTCACAGTTGAGGAGAAGTGGATAGGAAGTAAAAGCACCACAAATCTTGCTGCTCTGAGATTTAGCTGCTTTCTAGAATAACCACTCCTTGGATTGTTGCAAGCCACTGATTAATTTCCACAGTTCTCTAAAAGTTGGTTTTGACAATTTTCCCCAGTATTCTTGCTTTAATGGATAAGCAGAGTTTTGCAGGTCATATTCTTTTTTTTTTAAATTGCATTTTAGGTTTTGGGGTGCATGTGCAGAACATGCAAGGTAGTTGCATAGGTACTCACATGGCACTGTGTTTTGCTGCCTTCCTCCCCTTCACCCACATTTGGCATTTCTCCCCATGCTATCCCTCCCCAGCTCCCCTCCGCTGCCCCTCCCCTATTCCTCCAGATAGACCCCAGTGTGTAGTACTCCCTTCCCTGTGTCCATGTGTTCTCATTGTTCATCACCCACTTACGAATGAGAATATGCGGTGTTTCATTTTCTGTTCTTGTGTCAGTTTGCTGAGAATGATGTTCTCCAGATTCGTCCAGGTCCCTACAAAGGACACAAACTCATCATTTTTGATTGCTGCATAATATTCCATGATGTGCCACATTTTCCCTGTCCAGTCCATCATCGATGGGCATTTGGGTTGGTTCCAGGTCTTTGCTATTGTAAACAGTGTTGCAATGAACATTCGTGTGCATGTGTCCTTATAATAGAACGATTTATAGTCCTTTGGATATATACCCAGTAATGGGATTGCTGGGTCAAATGGAATTTCTATTTCTAGGTCCTTGAGGAATCGCCACACTGTCTTCCACAATGGTTGAACTAATTTACACTCCCACCAGCAGTGTAGAAGTGTTCCTATTTCTCCACATCCTCTCCAGCATCTGTTGTCTC
>CM052661.1:108896864-108908494 GCA_028533165.1 Leontopithecus rosalia
CATCTGGCTATTTTGCCCATTAGTTGATGTAGATTCTTCACTGTGGAGATACTCTTTATCTTTTGTTAAGTTTTTGGGATGATTGATTACTGGTTGTTCCTTTCTGTGTATAATGCTTCTTTCAGAAGCTCTTGTAAAGCAGGCCTGGTGGTGATGAAATCTCTGAGTGCTTGCTTGTTCGTGAAAAATTTTATTTTTCCTTCATTTATGAAGTTTAGTTTGGCTGGATATGAGATTCTGGGTTGAAAATTCTTTTCTTTGAGGCTATTGAATACTGACCCCCACTCTCTTCTAGTTTGTAGGGTTTCTGCAGAGAGACCTGCTGTGAGTCTGATAGGCTTCCCTTTATGGGTAACCTGACCTTTCTCTCTAGCCACCCTTAGAATTTTCTCCTTTATTTCAACCCTGGTGAATCTAACGATTGTGTCTTGGGGTTGCTCTACTTGAGGAATATCTTTGTAGTGTTCTCTGTATTAGCTGGAATTGAGTATTGTCCTGCCTTACTAGGTTAGGAAAGTTTTCCTGAAGAATATCCTGAAGAATACTTTCCAGCTTGGATTCATTCTCATGACATTCAGGTACACCTATCAAACGTAAATTAGGTCTTTTCACATAGTCCCTTATTTCTTGGAGACTTTGCTCATTCCTTTTTACTCTTTCTTCTCTAATCTTGTCTTCTCATTTTATTTCATTAAGTTGGTCTTCGACCTCTGATATCCTTTCTTCTGCTTGATCAATCCGACTGTTAAAACCTGTACATACTTCGCGGAATTCTCGTACTGCATTCTTCAGTTCCATTAATTCACTTATATTCCTCTCTAAATTGTCTATTCTCGTTAGGATGTCGTCAAACCTTTTTTCAAGGTTCTTAGTTTCTTTACGTTGGCCTAGAACATGTTCTTTTAACTCACAGAAGTTTCTTTTTCTCTTTTTTTTTTTGAGATGGAGTTTCGCTCGTTACCCAAGCTGGAGTGCAATGGCGCGATCTCGGCTCACCGCAACCTCCACCTCCTGGGTTCAGGCAATTCTCCTGCCTCAGCCTCCTGAGTAGCTGGGATTACAGGCATGCACCACCATGCCCAGCTAATTTTTTGTATTTTTAGTAGAGATAGGGTTTCACCAGGTTGACCAAGACGGTCTCAATCTTTTGACCTCGTGATCCACCCGCCTCGGCCTCCCAAAGTGCTGGGATTACAGGCTTGAGCCACTGTGCCCGGCCAACTCACAGAAGTTTCTTATTATCCACCTTCTGAAGTCTAATTCTGTTAATGGAACACACTCGTTCTCCATCAGGCCTTGTTGCCCTGTTGATGAGGAACTATGATCCCCTGTAGAGGGAGAGGCATTCTGATTTTGGGTATTCTCAGCTTTTTTACGCTGGTTTCTTCCTGTCATTGTAAATTTATCCACCTGTCGTCTTTGTAATTACCGACTTTCAAATTAGGTCTCTGAGTGGACGTCCAACCTGTTGACTCCCGGCGCCAGAATCTGAGCAACCCACTGTGCCGGCTAAAACAGCAGCATTAAGATTCATGGTGCTTTTCTGCTATTTCTTTGAACTCTTAACAGGTCATGTGACAAAAATAATATAGTCATCTGTCAAAATTATTTTGATAGTTAGCTGACAGTTTAACTAGGACAACTTTCTATTTTGTTGAAAGCAAATTAATTGGAAACTACTTGACTTGCAAAGTTTATTGCCTGGTCATTAGAGCCATTCACTGTTCAGTTTCTGGTAAGTATATTAAAAAGCGACTTTACCAACAAACATATGATAATGAATTACAACTGTTAATTCCTTCATTTAGAGGACTCTTGTTTAATCTGATATGATGGGGAAATAAAAATATTTAGTCCTCAATACAAATATGATTTTTTAAATGCTTTGTGTATGTGTGTGTATGTATGATGCATATATATATATATATATATATATATGTATATAAACTGCACTTTAGGTTCTGGGGTACATGTGCAGAACACGCAGGATTGTTGCATAGGTACATACATGGCAATGTGGTTTGCTGCCTCCAATTCCCCATCACTTATATCTGGCATTTCTCCCCATGTTATCCCTCCCAAACCTCCCTACCCCCTGCTGTCCCTCCCTTAGTCCCCCCACAACAGACCCCAGTGTGTGATGCTCCCCTCCCTGTGTCCATGAGTTCTCATTGTTCAACACCCATGTGTGAGGGAGAACATGCAGTGTTTGACTTTCTGGTCTTGTGTCAGTTTGCTGAAAATGATGGTTTCCAGATTCACCTGTGTCCCAACAAAGGACACAAACTCATCTTTTTTTATGGCTGCATAGTATTCCATGGTGTATATGTGCCACATTTACCTTGTCCAGTCTATCATTGATGGACATTTGGGTTGGTTCCAGGTCTTTGCTATTGTAAACAGTGCTGCAATGAACATATGTGTGCATGTGTCTTTATAATAGAACGATTTCTAATCCTTTGAATATATACCCAGTAATGGGATTGCTGGGTCAAATGGAATTTCTAGGTCCTTGAGGAATCGCCACACTGTCTTCCACAACAGATGAACTAATTTACACTCCCACCAACAGTGTAAAATGTCCCTATTTCTCCACATCCTCTCTAGCATCTGTTGTCTCCAGACTTTTTAATGACCACCATTCTAACTGGTGTGAGATGGTATCTCAATGTGGTTTTGATTTGCATTTCTCTAACGACCAGTGATGATGAGCATTTTTTCATATGTTTGTTAGCCACATAAATGTCTTCTTTTGAAAAGTGCCTGTTCATATCCTTTGCCCACTTTTGAATGGGTTTTTTTCTTGTAAATCTGTTTTAGTTCTTTGTAGATTCTGGATATTAGCCCTTTGTCAGATGGATAGCTCGTAAAAATTTTTTTCCCATTCTGTTGGTTGCCAGTTCACTCTAATGATTATTTCTTTGCTGTGCAGAAGGTCTTAAGTTTAATTAGATCCCATTTGTCTATTTTGACTTTTGCTGCCATTGCTTTTGGTGTTTTAGTCATGAAGGCCCTGCCTATGCCTATGTCCTGAATGGTACTGCCTATCTTCTTTTAGAGTATAAGTGATACTTGTAGATTACAACATATGGTGTAGAGATCACCATGAAAGTGCCTGAGGCATGGTTACCAGTTGGGGCAAACAAGAACTAGACAAACACATTTAAAAGACAATGCTGGGATGCATACCCATTAGGATGGCTACTATTGAAAAACCAAAATAATAAATGTCGACAAGTAAGTGTGAAGAAATTAGAATCCTTGTGCACTACTAGTGATAATGTAAAACAGTGCAGCTGCTGTGAAAAATAACATGGTGGTTCCTTTAAAATATTACAAATAGAATTACCATATGACCCAGCATTCTACCTCTAGTTATATAAGTAAAATAATTGAAGGCAGAATCTCAAAGAGATATTTGTGTACTCATGTCCATAGCAGTACCATTCACAATAGCTAGAATATAAAAACCTAAGTGTCCATCAATAGATGAATAGGCACAACATGACATAAACATACAATGGAATATTATTCCATCTTCAAAAAGAAGGACATTCTGACATGTGCTACAACATGGATGAACCCTGAGGACATTATGCTGAGTCAAATAAGCTGGTCACGAAGGACAAATACTGTATGACTCCACTTATGTAAGTAGAGTACTCAAAAATCACAGAGACAGAAATTAGTATGGTGGATGCCAGGGCTTGGGGTAGGAGGAATGGGGAGTTTGAATGCAGTGTTTCAGTTTTGCAAGATGAAAAGAGTTTTGGAAATGGGTGATGGCCACATAACAACATGAATATACAGCAGGCCCTCAAATAATGTTTCACTCAATGTTATTTCATTATAATACTGATAAGAAAACAAAATCCATTCCCAGCCAGGGCCATCATCTTTGTGGAGTTTGCACATTCTCCTCACATCTACATAGATATTCTCCAGGTACTACAGTTTCCTTCCACATCTCAAAGACTTGCACATTAGGTAATGGATGTGTCTAAAGTTCTTGTGGGTGTGTATGTGAATGTAACCTGGGATGGAATGGTGTCCTGTCCAGGGTTGGTTTCTGCCTCATTCCCTGGGCTGCTGGGATAGGCTCTGGTCACTTATAATCCATGAATTGGAATAAATGGGTTGGAAAATGGGTGAATACATAGAAATTATTGCAAAATAAAAAGCTGTAATCACACAAATATGTGGAATAAATGATACAGTATAAAGCTGCTCAGTGAGCCTGCTGTATTTGTTATTGTTTTTGAACTGCATGGTGGTGGGAGGTGCTCATTACAATTTTCTCTCTGCAAACAGTCCTTGATTTAATCCACCACGACTACAACCAGTCACAGATTCACCAAAAATTGGGTAAATAATTATCTTGTTTTGGCAGGGCACGGTGGCTCACACCTGTAATCCCAGCACTTTGGGAGGTCAAGGTGGGCGGATTACAATGCTGGGAGTTCAAGACCAGCCTGACCAACATAGTGAAACCCCATCACTACTAAAAATACAAAAATTAGCCAGGTATGGTGGCCCACATCTGTAATCCCAGCTACTCAGGAGACTGAGGCAGGAGAATCACTTGAACTTGGGAGGCAGAGGTTGCAGTGAGCTGAGATCACACCATTGTACTCCAGCCTGGACAACAGAGTAAGACTCTGTCTAAAAAATAAAATATCTTGTTTTTATCAATCTTTCTTAAATATATAGCTCACATGTATTTCAATGTTTGATATGAGAAAAATTTGGGGTCTTTATTCAGAAGTTTTGTGATGTTTTTGCAACCAGAAATAGGTTGCAGGAACTTAACTCTTGTTTGTATCTATCAGTCCGTGGTAAACTGGCTTCGTTGCCAGTGGTTTTGCTTAAAGTCAGTTTCTAAGAAGCTATCAATGATAAGTGAGGACTTACTGGACTTAATACTACTGAACTGTACACATAAAAATTGTTAAGATGATAAATTTTATGTGTATTTTGTCACAATTCATTTGAAATGAGATGTTCAAAGAAGGTTGTGAAAAGCTCTGATATATTCTAGAGATCTAGACAGCTATGTAAGGGCAGGCAGGGCTTTGTGCATGGCCGTAAAAGACCTGAGGCAGCTATGATCTTTTACAGCTGACTCTGGGGTTCTGAAAGTAAAGGCTAAAGCAGACTTGGACTGCCAGAGTGTTGAAGATGTGTCCCAACACATATAGAACCATTCCACAAAGGCTGGGAGACTTATGGTTTCAAGGCATTTAAGGAAATCTCTAATTACTTGACCACTCAGCGCATTATGCAAAGATTGAATGCCACACACGACAAAGAATACAGACTTCATAGAATGAGTCCAAGGAAGTCACTAAAAAATCCAATGGCAACAATAAAACCCTTGAGATGAAAGGGTCTGGTTTACCAAGTTACCACATCCTATTCTTTAAAATGTTGAGTTTTAAGCAAAATTATGAGATACACAAAGAAACAGAATAAAAAGCCCATGGAGAGGAAAATAAAGCAGTCAATGGAAACTGTCCATGAGGGAGCCCAGATGTTTTACTTCCTAGACAAAGATTTTAAATTAGCTATTATAAATATAAGAACTAAAGGAAACAATTTCTAAAGAACTAAAGGAATGTATAAGAATGGTATCTCATCAAACAGACAATACCAATGGAGAGATAATAATTATAAAAGAAGAACCAAGTAGAAATGCTAGAGTTGAAAATAATAAAACTGAAATACAGAATTAATTCACTAGAGGCACTCAACAGCAGTTTAGAGATGGCAAAAGAAAGAATCATCAAACTTGATGATATAAGAACATTGAGATTATCCAATCAGAGGAGCAGAAAGAAAAAAGACTCAAGAAAAGAGCCTCAGAGATCTGTGGGATACAATCAAACAAATCTGGACATCCCAGAGGAGAGAAAGAGGAAAAAAAAGACAGAAAGGCTACTTGGAGAAATAATAACCAAAATTTTCCATTAAGCTTTTTATTTGATGAAAATTTAATCTACATATTTAAAAAAGTTTAAGTGTATCCTACCTACAGTTTGTTAAAGAGTTCCATACCTAGACACATCATACTCAAACTGCCACACACACACACACACACACAAAAGACAGAGAATTGTGAAATCAGCAAGAGAAAAACAACTTGTCTGTATAAGAGATCATCAGTAAGATTAACAGTTGACTTCTTGTGAAAAACCAACCAACCAACCAACCAACCAACCAATGAACCCATGGAGACCAAAATGCTGTGAAATGACATATTTCAAGTTTGGGGAAGGCAATGGGGTGGAGAAGAATGCCAACTAAGAATTCTATATCCAGCTAAACTATTCTTCAAAAAAATGAAGGAGAAGAAAAAGGACAAATGAGATATTCCCAAATTAATAATAAACAACACTGAGATAGGCTCAAAATAAAGGGATGGAGGAATAATTATCAAGCAAGTAGAAAGCAAAAAAAAAAAAGCAGGTGTAGCAAAAAACAGACTTTAAACCAACGAAGATCAAAAGAGACAAAGAAGCACATTACATAACGGTAAAGGGATCAATGCAATAAGAAGAGCTAACTATCCTAAATATATATGCACCAATACAGGAGCACCCAGATTCATAAGGCAAGTTCTTAGAGACCTACAGAGACCTAGACTCCCACACAATAATAATGGGAGACTTTAACACCCCCCGTCAATATTAAACAGATCAACAAGACAGGAAATTACCAAGGATATCCAGGACTTGAACCTGCTCTGGACCAAGCTGGCCTAATAGACATCTACAAACCTCTCCACCCCAATCAACAGAATATACATTCTTCTCAGCACCACACTGCATTTTTTCTAAAATTGACCAAATAATTGGAAGTAAAACACTCCTCAGCAAATGCTAAAGAACAGAAATCATAACAGTCTCTCAGACCACAGTGCAATTAAATTAGAATTCAGGATTAAGAAAACCACGATTATCTCAAGAGATGCAGAAAAGACCTTTGACAAAATTCAACAGCACTTAATGCTAAAAACTCTTAATAAACTAGGTATTGATGGAATATATCTCAATATTAAGAGCTATTTATAACAAACCCACAGCCAATATCATACCGAATGGGCAAAAACTGGAAGCATTCCCTTTGAAAACTGGCACAAGACAAGGATGTCCTCTGTCCCCACTCGTATTCAACATAGTATTGGAAGTTCTGGCCAGGGCAATCAGGCAAGAGAAAGAAAGAAAGTGTATTTAATTAGGAAAAAAGGAAGTCAGATTGTCTCTGTTTGTAGATGACATGACTGCATATTTAGAAAATCCCATTGTCTCAGCCCAAAATCTCCTTAAGCTGATAAGCAACTTCAGCAAAGTCTCAGGATACAAAACTGATATGCAAAAACCACAAGCATTCCTATACACCTATAACAGAAAAACAGAGAGCCAAATCATGAGTGAACTCCCATTCACAATTGCTACAAAGAGAATAAAATACCTAGGAATACAACTTATGAGGGATGTGAAGGACTGCCTCAAGGAGATCTACAAATCACTGCCCAAGGAAATAAGAGAGAACACAAACAAATGGGAAAACATTCCATGCAAACGGATAAGAAGAATCAACGTCATGAAAATGGTTGTACTACCCTAAGTAATTTATAGATTCAATGCTATCCCCATTAAGCTACCATTGACTTTCTTCACAGAACTGGGAAAAATTACTTTAAATTTTGTATGGAACCAAAAAAGAGCCCATATAGCCAAGACAGTTTTAACCAAAAAGAACAAAGCTGGAGGCATCACACTACCTGACTTCAAACTATACTACAAGGCTACAGTAACAAAAACAGCATAGTACTGGTACCAAAACAGATATATAGACCAATGGAATAAAACAGAGGCCTCAGAATTAACACCGCACATCTACAACCATCTGCTCTTTGACAAACCTGACCAAAACAAGCAATGGGGAAAAAATTCCCTACTTAATAAATGGTGTCAGGAAAACTGGCTAGCCAGAAAGCTGAAACTGGATCCTTTCTTCACACCTTATACAAAAATTAATTCAAGATGAATTAAAGATTTAAATGTAAGACGTAAAACCATAAAAACCCTAGAAGAAAACCAAGGCAAAACCATTCACGACAAAGACATGGGCGAAGACTTCACGACTAAAACACCAAGAACAATGGCAACAAAAGCCAAAGTAGACAAATGGGATCTAATTAAACTAAAGAGCTTCTGCACAGCAAAAGAAACTATCATCAGAGCGAACAGGCAACCTACAGAATGGGAAAAAGTTTTTCCAGTCTATCAATCTGACAAAGGGTTAATATCTAGAATCTATAAAATTCAAGCAAATTTACAAG
This sequence comes from Leontopithecus rosalia, assembly GCA_028533165.1. Taxonomy (NCBI): domain Eukaryota; kingdom Metazoa; phylum Chordata; class Mammalia; order Primates; family Cebidae; genus Leontopithecus; species Leontopithecus rosalia. The sequence continues at coordinate 108,905,209 of CM052661.1, forward strand.
AAAAAACCAAACAACCCCATCAAAATGTGAATGAAAGATATGAACAGACACTTCTCAAAAGAAGACATACATGCAGCCAAAATACATTATGAAAAAATGCTCATCACTGGTCATTTGAGAAATGCGTATCAAACCACAATGAGATACGAATCTGAAACCACATCACACGCCAGTTAGAATGGAGATCATTAAAAAGTCAGGAAATAACAGATGCTGCAGAGGATGTGGAGAAATAGAAACACATTGTTGGTGGGAGTGTAAATTAGTTCAACCATTGTGGAAGACAGTATGACAGTTCCTCAAGGATCTAAAACTAGATACCATTTGACCCAGCAAATCCCATCACTGGGCATATGCCCAAAGGATTATAATTCATCCTACTCATGTACACAAATGTTTATTGCAACAGTGATCACAGTAGCAAAGATTTGCAATCAACCCAAATGCCTATCAATGATAGACTACATAAAGAAAATGTGGCATATATACACCATAGAATACTAACCAGCCATAAAAAAGGATGAGTTCATGTCATTTGCAGGGACATGGATGAAGCCGGAAACCATCATTCTCAGCAAACTAACACAAGAACAGAAAGCCAAACACCGCATGTTTTCATTCATGAGTGGGAGCTGAACAATGAGAACACATGGACACAGGGAGGGGAACATCACACACCAGGACCTGTCGGGGGTGGGGGTGGGCTGGGGAAGGGATAGCACTAGGAGAAATATCTAATGTAAATGATGGATTGATGGGTGCAGCAAACAACCATAGCACTATGTAACAAATCTGCACGTTCTGCACATGTACCCCAGAACTTAAATTATAATAATAATAAAATGAAACCTACAGAATATTGTTGAAAAAATAAAGAAGTTCTAAATTAATGGAAAGACATTTCATGCTCATGGATTAGAAGACTTAATTTTTCTTTTCTGTTTTTTTCTCCCCCAAAATGAAGTCTTGCTCTGTCACCCAGGCTGGAGTGCAGTGGTGCAATCACAGCTCACTGCAGCCACAACCTCCTGGGCTCAAGTGATCTTCCTGCATCACCCTGCGGAGTAGCTGGGACTCTAGGAATGTACCAGCACGCCTGGCTAATTTGAAAAAAAAAAATTGTAGAGATGGGTCATTCCTATGTTACTTAGGCTGGTCTCGAACTCCTAGGCTCAAATGATCCTTTTGCCTTGACCTCCCAAAGTGTTGGAATTATAGGCTGGGAGCCATGGCGCCCCACCAGAAGACTTAATATTGTTAAGACAGCAATACTCCCAAATTGATCTACAGATTCAATACAACCCCATCAGAATCTCAGCTGTGTTTTCTGTAGTAATCGGCAAGTTGATCCTAAATTCAAAGGACTCACTATATCCAAAAGAATCTTGAAAATGAAAACCAGAGTTGAAGAGCTCACACTTCGCACTTTCAAAACTTACACATAACACATATAGACACATAAATGACCAGTGGAATAGAACTGAGAGTCCAGGAAAAAAACCTTACATTTGTCATCAGTGTATTCATTTTTCGAGACAGGGTCTTGATCTGTCACCTAGGCTGGAGTGCAGTGGTATGATCTCAGTTCACTGAAACATCAATCTCCTGGGCTCAAGCAATCCTCTCACCTCAGCCTCCCAAGTAGCTGGGACTACAGGCGGATGCCACTACATCTGGCTAATTTTTGTATTTTTTGTAGAGACAGGGTTTCACCATATTGACCAGGCTGGTCTCGAATTCCTGGATTCAAGCGATCCACCTGCCTCAGCCTCCCAACGTGCTGGGATTATAGGCATGAGCTACTGCACCTGGTAATCTATTTAATCTATTTATTTTTGATAAGAATGTCAAGATAATTCAATGGGGAAAAAAATAGTCTTTTCAAGAAATGGTGCTGGGACAACTGCATATCCAAATGCAAAACCCTCATGCCATATATAAAAAGTAATTCAAATTGGATTACAGACTAAATGTGAGCTAAAATCATAAAACTCCTAAATACATAGAATTAAATTTTCATTACTGGAGTTAGGCAGTATTTTATTAAATATGATGCCAAAAGCATAAACAAAAAAATAGATAAATTTAACTTAATTAAATTAAAAAACTTTTGTGTTTCAAAGGACACCACGAAGAAAGTGAAAAGATAATCTATAGAATGACAGAAAATATTTGCAAATCAGATTTCTCATAAAGAACTTGCACCAGGCATATTAAAAGAAAACTCTTAATACTCAATAATAAAAGACAACCCCATTAAAAAATGGGCAAATAATTTGAATAGACATTCTCTAAAGAAGATATACAGATTACCAAAAAACACATGAAAAGATGCTCAACCTCCTTAGTCACTAGGGAAATGCAAATCAAAAGCATAAGAGTTACTACTTTGAACTCACCAGGATGGCTGTAATAAAAAAGATAACACGTTGATAAGAATGTGTAGGATTCTGAACCTTTATACATTTTTGTTAGGAATGTAAGATGGTGCAAATGATTTTGTAAACAGCCTGGCAGTTCTTTAAAATGTTAAACGTAGATTTACCATATGACCCAGCAATTAGAGGGTAACTAGAAGCCATGTTCAGAAACCCGGAAACCTTAAGGATGCATGGCAGGCACTCAGTGGAGACTGCTTTTGTTCCAGGCAAACAGGATGTTCCTAGAGACCAAGGGAGGCCAGCATCTGCTGTAAGCAGACAACCCATTCAGAAGATGAAGAGTTAAGAACTCAGGGAAGGCTCATGTCTCATTACTGCTGGGCCTTAGAGAGGAGGCGCAGGATATGAGGTTTGGTCCAACCAAGCTGGCAGGGCTGGCTTTTCCAGTTAAAATGGGCCCAACAGTGTTGGCTAGGTAAGGAGGACAGAGGGCAGGCACTATGAACAGGATAGAACTTGCCTTCCCTCACATGTCTGTCTCCACCCTGACCCCAAACTACAAAGGTCCTCGGTCTTTTTTCTCTAATTCAGAAACCAAAACTGTGTATGAATGATTTTTCGGGAGTCACAGGGCTCTGGCAGTATAAATCTACTTTCATCACTCAACTTCTATACTGAAGAGTAATTCATCACCATTACCATGATTTTGTCTTATCTTCCAGGTTAAAAGATATTGTAAATAAAATTTTCTTGATACCTAAGAGGGTCCATCTAAACTTACCCTAGATTTAAACAAATCCAAGCATGAATGACTCTAGAAGGTATAAAACTCTTTTTCTGTCTAAAACAGAAATCCAAAATCCTTTTGTCCTGCCTGACTGCCTGGGTCCTGATTCAGTATGCTC
>CM052661.1:108908994-108929213 GCA_028533165.1 Leontopithecus rosalia
TATTTTTCTTTATGGTTTCAATAGGGCTATATAACCACATAGCTCAACATTCAAAGGGTATCTAGTGAAATTTCCAGCTACCCAGCCCCCACCCCACGGGTAACCAATGACTTCAGCTTTTAATGTGCCCTTCCAGAGACATCTTATGCATAATAAGGCAAACATATGTGAATTGTATCTATCTTCCCTCTTTCCTAAAGAATGGTAGCACACTACCCACACTGGTCCACTTCATGCTTTTTTCACTTAACTGGTATGTTTTGAAAATAGTCTTTTGCTGGATGTCCATAGTCCTACTGTGGCAATACCCCTGATTCACAGATGGCCCTGAACTGGAGAAAGTTTACATCTCATGATTATAAGGTGCCCCCAGAGACATGACAGGCTCTTGTCACACCAGCCGGCAGAGAACCAGGCTGAAGAACCAGGCATTAATTTAAGAGTTAAAATCTGCTGAGGAACAGGTCACCTCCCAGACCCCAAGCAGCCACAAATTTAAAATTTTATTGTCATATTACGAGTGGCAGGAAACTGTTGTGGCTTACCATTGACTACAAGCACATAGCAGGCACGTGAATCTTCACTGAATTAATGAAATAAACCTGTTGACCAGATTACTGGTTTTTCTGGAGACAGGGTCTTATTCTGTTGCCCGGGCTGGAGTGCAGTTGTGGCTCACTGCAGTCTGAACCTCCCAGGCTCCAGCAATCCTCCCACCTCAGCCCCTCCAGTAGCTGGAACTATAAGCTCACAACCACTACATTCAGAGAATTTAAAAATTTTTGTTTTGTAGAGACAGGGTATCACCATGTAGCCAGGGCTGGTCTCGAATTCCTGGGCTCCAGTGATCCTCATGCCTCAGCCTCCCAGCTGCTGGGATTACAGGCATGCCCTGGCTTGACCAGTTTTAAAATAAAACTCTAGAATTTTATTAAACTGATGTTGGCTGACAATGTCACAAAACAGGAAGACAGGACGAGGTTTGAGCACAAAGTCATGAAATGTGTTCCATGACCCTTACAGAGCAATGAGTCCCACCAGTTCAGGTCTGTAGACACTGCACTTGCCCCCGTCTGGAGCCGAATGTCAGCATGCAGGTAAAGATTTTTTCAAACAACAAAAGCAGGGAGGTAATATTTCAAAGAATACTTGCACACAGGTGACAAGAAGCAAGGCTATGTTTTCTTGCAAAAGTAATTTGCTTCCAAATTACTCAAGAAGGAAGCACTGAATTGCTCGACCAGCTCCCCTTCCTCTTCTGGTCAAACTTGGGTGGGAGCCACTGGGTCACACACATAGGGTTGTGTTCTATACTGGTGACTGCACAGCAGGCACTGCATCTGTTGCAGGCAGGTGGATTCTCCTGGGAGTCTGGGGACTTCCCACCCACTCCCCATCCCACATCCTTCCCTTCAGCAGAACAGACCCTAGAAAGAGAAGAACGTCTGAGAAACCCCATTCACGAGAGAGTAACCCCAGGAACCACCAGGCTACCAGGGCTTCAGAAAGGCCAGGAGGTTTACAGAAGTATCCTTTTGAGTGGCCATGTCTATTTGAACTCACTTCTTCGAGCCAGGTAGAAACATACTAATTAAACCCATATTTTCCTGTGCTGGGCTGAACAGTAAAAGAAAAATGTGGTCTCTGTCTTATTTCCAAGATTAACTTGGTATACAGTAGATACTAAAAACATTTACTGAACAACAAGGGACCAGCATGAGGCACGCCCCACCTTTGTTCATCTGAGGAGTGGTTTCAAGGCCTCTGGTTGCAGCAGGTATAGGGCCTGACCTGGTGCTCAGGAAGTCGCATCCCATGGGGGGAGACGGCAGTGAGACCCTAAGTGAACTGCGGAAGGTGCTGCAGGGAGGAGAGGGAAGGCTATGGGAGGGGCGCTCCCAGACGCACAGTCCTGGGGAACACAGGCCACATGCACAAGCCCACCCCAGGCCCTTCTACATTGACCCCTAGCCTCCTCAAGCCAGCCCTGCTGGGTGAGTCTCAGGCACCAAGTACCCCTACAGCTCACGCTCTCTGCTAGGGGTGCCTACCCCAACAAGGCCCACCCACCCTAGGCCTGCCCCCAGATGTGGAGACTGTTTCCCATCTAAGGTCCCAGACACCCCACGGTCCTGGCCCCCAGGCCCACAGACTGCACCTCCTGTGACACAGCCCTGAAGCCCCACCCCCATCCCATCCACAGACAGCGCCTCCCATCTTAGCCAAGGCCCTGCCTCACACCCCCAGGGGCCTGCCTCCCAGCTAAGGCCCTCACCCCAGGCCTACAGGTGAGAACAGTGAACCACTGCAAATGATCAGAAACAGAGACAGAGATTCCCACAGAAAATGCTCATCAAAATACTTACATTCCATTATGACAAATGGAAACAGTAAGTACATCAAACACACGAAAGCACATTTCCAGGCTTTGATTTGATGAAGATACCAGAAGTGATTTTTTTAAAAAAAATTTTTTTGAGACAGAGTCTCGCTGTTGCCCAGGCTGGAGTGCAGTGGTGCAATCTCAGCTCACAGCAACCTCCACCTCCTGGGTTCAAGTTATTCTCCTGCCTCAGCCTCCCAAGTAGCTGGGATTACAGGTGCGTGCCACTACACCTGGCTAATTTTTGTACTTTTAGTAAACAGGTTTTCACCATGTTGGCCAGACTGGTCTCAAATGCCTGACCTCTTGATCCACTCGCCTCAGCCTTCCAAACTGCCAGGATTATAGGCGTGAGCCACCGCTTGACCAGAAGTGATATTTTAGAAGGGTTTGAGGGCTCAAGGAAGTCTTTACAATATAGTAGATTTAAAAACACACAAGACAACAATGCTGAATCTACAGTGCAGTCCCAATTAGGTCAGAAATTACTTTGGCACAACACAGCACAGATGGGCAAGGCTCCTGGGCTGGGAATCCCGTCTGAGCCAGGAGCTCCTCAGGCCAAGAAAGTCAGGACCTCTGGGCTGGGCCCAGGCAAGGTCTTTTAAAAAAATTCTAGCTCCTACACTTTGAGGCTATTTCTTGAACCAGAAGCATTCCCTGGAGCCAGCAGGAGATGCTGTACGCATCTGGACCTGGAGTCCAAATCTGCATTCTCACAAGATTCAGGGCTCTTACATGTGTGTTTTAAAATTTACTATATTGTAAAGACTTCCTTGAGCCCTTAAACCTTTTTAAAGTGTCACTTCTGGCCAGGCGGTGGCTCACACCTATAATCCCAGCACTTTGGGAGACCTTCATGGGGCTGACGGTTTGCTCAATCTGGGAGTTAGATAGTAATCACACATGCAAATATGTAATTTCAAACTGTGAGAGACACAAAGACTGTAAAACACAGGCCCTAATTTAAACTGTGTATAAGGACTGGAAATAATTGGGTGAAGTGTGAGGACAGAGAGTATTTCATCCCATGGCACAAGCAAGGAGCCTGGATAGCCCCAGGAACGAGGAGAGTAGTGTGGGCAGCCAGCCAGGCAAGCAGGACCTTGGTGTGTCTGAGATGCTCCAGGGAAACCCTGACACAGGGAGTTGGTTCCAGGATGTGCTGGGGGACCTCAGATGTCTCCCACATTCCCCCACACATCCAGGTGGGTCATAGGGTCACAAAGTCACCACATCAGAGGAAGAAGACCCTGAAGTCTCACTGCCAGATGGGGTCACATGCCCAGCTTTAAACCATTCACTGGGGATGAGGCTCGCCTTAAGACTATCAGAACCCCTGGCTTAGAGCAGGGTCTGTTGGGAAGTGGTGGCGATGCTGGCCCACCACCCAAACCTAGACACATTCCAGCTGTAAAGGATCTCACGTGTGTGCATGGCAAACGTGAGCTGCCTCAGACCTTCAAGCCAGGGAGCACATGTGCACACCGGAGCCCTGCAGGAAACTAAGAAACACAGAAAAGAGAGTGCAATGGGACTTAAAAGACATACAGGCTGTCATCCTTAGGAGGAACCTGTTGGAGCGTGGGACTCGGCAGTAGTTTGCTATTGAATGACTTCCTGGGCTGACACGCTGGGACAGTTTAAAATCGGACCACAAACCTATGAGTCAGATGAGGTGGAGCCTGGTGCCTGCCTAGGTGCTGTCCACCCAAGATCCAGAGTGATGATGGTGCAGCCGTTGGCACTTGCAGAACTGCCCAGACGAGCATCGTGTTGGACTGCCCAGGGTGATGGCTAAACCCACTGCACCCTGTGGTCCCCTCTGAGCACAGGCAGTCCCTGCAGAGAGCCTGCCACTCTGGCTCACGCATGTGTTCTGCACCGATGCACCCAGCACTGCTAATTGTAGGAGTGGGGCAGGAGTAGAAGCGGAGGACACAGAGGTCTATGAATGTGGTCTCCGTCCAGAAGGGCTTTACCATACAGGAGAGAAAACAGTCTATGCCAAACTTTGTGTGCAGGCTCTCTTTAATCCTGATGGCAACCCTAGGGAGGTGACACTGTTCCCACTTTACAAACCAGGAAACTGAAATCTAGAGGGGTTCAATAACCTGTCCATAGTGTCAAGGCTAGTAAATGAAGGAGCCGAGGCTGAACTCAAAAAGGGAATTTAGAAAAGACCTAAAGTGCTACAATGATGGGAGAGAGAATTCTAAATGGAAGGTTAGGGACAAGTGGTCCCCTTTGTTGGAAGGAGCACCCCAGGTGTGAGGGGATGCCCCTCACGGAGGGAACGGACATCAGCACGGAGGGAATGGCCCATCAGCAAGGGAGTAGGATGAATGGGCCAGGGCTGTTCCAGAAGTAAAAGTAAGGGCTCAGTAGACTCCAGTGCTGAAAGGTAGGGCCAGGGTAGGGGAGCTAGGGGGTTGGCCTGGGCCCAAGTGTGTGGGGCATAAGCACGGGCTGCTCATCTGTCCCTGCCTTCACAAGACTTTCCTGAAAGGAACTGTACAGATAGAGACAACATAGCAGAGCTGCAAATTTCCAGGCTCTGAGTGGACACCCCTGAGTTCCAATCCTCACCTGTATTGGTTGTGTAACTCTGGATAATTTATTAAACTTCTCTGGTCCTGTTCCTCCTTTGTAAAATGAATAAAAACATTCACCTCAGGGTTGTGGTGAGAATCTAAAACGAATACATGTTCTGTGCTCAACATAGGTCCTGGTGAGAGAATGAGACCCCAGCCAACGGGAGCGATTCACTTGCTCAACTTGCTCACCAAGCTGCTTGTTCTCCCCCAGGCTTAGAAATGGGTGCAGCATCTCACAGCCCACAGGGATGGCTGCTGAGCCCTTCTCAAAAACCCAAAGTTGCAAGCACAGTAATGGGAGACCTCTTGTGTGTCTGAAATTATAATAGTGCAGAATAGTAAGCCTGTTTTGGGTTCACATTGTGAGCCTGAGCTGCTGGCAGATTCAGCCTTCCTGCAGCTGAACCAGAAACCGTAATCTCTAAGTAGAAGCCACTGCTTTCCTAGGCCCGTCCCTTCACTCCTAGCAGGTAGCTGTTTTTCAGGGCATTTTTAGAAAACAAAATAATCTTTTTATAATTCCATGAGCAACAAGCTGTGCTCATGAGTGACCAGAGTTTGCAGCTCTGTGTGGAGATAAAGAGTCGTAGGTTATGCAGCCCCCAAGCCACACAATTCAACAGGCCTCTGCTAGGTAAGTCTACACCAGTGACCAGGGTGGGGCAAGGGCAGGGGTCCCCAGAAATATTCTGACCTCCACTGCAGAAAGTCTGCTTTGGGGCTGCTGAAGGAAGTGGATGAGGTGGCCAGGCCTGCAGTCCTGGGCCTGTGCTCCCTGTATGTATTAGTCTGTTTTCACACTGCTGATAAAGACATACCCAAGACTGGGGGAAAAAAAGAGGTTTAATTGGACTTACAGTTCCACACGGCTGGGGAGGTCTCAGAATCACAGCAGGAGGTCAAAGGTACTTCTTGCATGGTGATGGCAAGAGAAAATGAGGAAGATGCAAAAGCAGAAACCCTGATAAGACCATCATATCTCGTGAGACTTATTCACTACCACGAGAACAGTGTGCGGGGAAACAGCCCTCAGGATTCAAATTGTCTCCTACCAGGTCCCTCCCACAACACGTGGAAATTATGGGAGTACAATTTAAGATAAGATTTGAGTGGGGAGACAGAGCCAAACCATATCAATCCACCCCTGGCCCCTCCAAATTTCATGTCCTCACATTTCACAACCGATCATACCTTCCCAACAGTCCCTCAAAGTCTTAACTCATTTCAGCATTAACTCCAAAATCCACAGTGCAAATTCTCATCTGAGACAAGGCAAGTCCCTTCCGCCTATGAGCCTGTATAATCAAAAGCAAGCCAGTTACTTCCTAGGTACAATGGGGCACACGTATTGGGTAAATACAGCCATTCCAAATTCGAGAAACCGGCCAAAACAAAGGGGCTACAGGCCCCGCAAGTCTGAAATCCAGCGGGGCAGTCAAATTTTAAAGCCCCTAAATGATCTCTTTTGACTCCAGGCCATGCCGATGCAATGGGTGGGTTCCCATGGTCTTGGACAGCTCCGCCCCTGTGGTTGTGGGGTACAGCCTCCCTCCCAGCTGCTTTCATGGGCTGGCATTGAGGCTCTATTGCTTTTCCAGGAGAATGGTGCACGCTGTCAGTGGATTCACCATTCTGGGTTCTGGAAGTTGGTGGCCCTCTTCTCACAGCTCCACTAGGTAGTGCCCCAGTAGGAACTCTGTGTGGGGGCTCCAACCCCACATTTCCCTACAGCACTGCCCCAGCAGAGGTTCTCCATGAAAGCCCCACCCCTGTAGCAAACTTCTGACTGGAATTTCCATACATCTTCTTAAATCCAGGCAGAGGTTCCCAAACCCAAGTCTTGACTTCTGTGCATTCACAGGCTCACCACCACAGGGAAGCTGCCAAGGCTTGGGGTTTGTACCCTCTGAAGCCATGGCTGGAGCTCTACATTGGCCCCTTTCAGCTACAGCTGGAACAGTTGGGTTGCAGGGAACCAAGTCCCCAGGCTGCATACAGCTCGGGGACCCTGGGCTGGGCCAACCAAAGCATTTTCTCTTTGGCATTCTCACAAGCATTTCTCACAGGCCTCTGGGCCTGTGATGGGAGGGGTAGCTGTGAAGATCTCTGACATACCCTGGAGACATTTTCCAATTGTCTTGGGGATTAGCATTCCACTCCTGATTACCTATGCAAATTTCTGCAGCCAGCGTGAATTTCTCAGAAATTGAGTGTTTCTTTTCTATCACATTGTGGGGCTGCAAATTTTCCAAACTTCAATGCTCTGCTTCCCTTTTAAAACTAAATGCCTTTAACGGCACCCAAGTCACCTCTTGAATGCTTTGCTGCTTAGAAATCTCTTCCTACAGATACCCTAAATCATCTCTCAAGTTCAAAGTTCCACGAATTTCTAGGATAGGGGCAACCTCTTTGCTAAAACATAACAAGAGTCACCTGTGCTCCAGGTTCCAACAAGTTCCTCATCTCCATCTGAGACCACCTCGGCCTGGAGCTTACTGTCCATAACACTGTCACGCTTTTGGTCAAAGCCATTCAATAAGTTTCTAGGAAGTTCCAAACTTTCCCACATTTTCCTGTCTTCTTCTGAGCCCGCCAAACTGTTCCAATCTCTGCCTGTTACCCAGTTCCAAAGTCGCTTCCACAGGTTCAGGTATCTTTACAGCAATGCCCCACTCTTCTGGTACCGATTTACTGTATTAGTCCATTTTAACACTGTTGATAGATAAAGACATACCAAAGACTGAGAAGAAAAAGAAGTTTAATTGGACTTACAGTTCCACATGGCTAGGGAGGCCTCAGAATCATGGTGAGAGGTGAAAGGCACTTCTTACATGGTGGCAGCAAGAGAAAATGAGGAAGATGGGAAAGTGGAAACCCCTGATAAACCCATCAGATTTCAGGAGACTTATTCACTACCATGAGAACACTATGAGGGAAACTGCTCTCATGATTCAAATTATCTCCCACTGGATCCTTCCCAGGACACATGGGAATTATGGGAGTACAATTCAAGTTGAGATTTGGGTGAGGACACAGTCAAATCCTATCACTGCACCTGCTCCATCTCCACCAGACTGACTGGACACAGGGCCAAACACACCCACACCAGCATTCATGGGCAGGATCAGAGGCTCAGGCTGCTGAGGAGAGGGTCTAGGATGCCTGAGGGCATTTAGGAAGCAGCTCATCCCTGAGTGGTGTCCCTCCCACAAACCATGGGGCTACATCCCTGGGGAACTGCTACCAGCTCACGGTGCAGGACAGCTGAGTGTGGGCTCACAGGTAAACCTTCCCAAGGAACAGACCTTGCATACAGGGATCTGGGACTTCTCATCTTCTGAGGAGTGGAGTGGGACCTCCTCAAAAGTGAGACCTTCAAGGGACAGACCTCCATGCATGCTGGGACCCTGGCTATTCATCTCCTGAGGAGTGGAGTGGGGCTTCATCAACATACCATCAATCTCAATTGCATCTCTCTGATGTCTGCTGCTCCTATCCATGCAGACACAGTGTCACCTTCCAGGCAAACTATCCCACTTCTGGCAAAGGAACATATTCATGCAAAGTTTTTAAACAAAACAAAGCCATCTGAGGTGGTACAGGATTTAACACTCAGCGCCAATCATCTGTGTGCCACCTTACAGTCAGGTGACTGGAATCTTCAGGCTTCATACAGGGCCCAGGGGGCTTTTCCCTGCAGCTGGGCCAACACTCCCTCTCGGCTCTGCACCAAATAGGTGCTGATGGCCCAGGGTGACCAAAGGCCATGGCTGTCAGTGCCACTTCCTCCCTGTCATGAGGGACCCCTTTGAAGACAGAGAAGTTTGTTTTGTCCCAAGGAAACACCTCCTTATTACTGCCGACCAGCAAGGGATGAGGCAATCAGAACTGTGGGTAGACAGTCAGGCATTGAAGCCCCTGAACCATGGGACACAGGTGCTGACATTACTTCTGTTTCCAAATCCTTTAGAACAGCTGACCACCTAAAAATGACAGCTGTGACAGCCCCAAACTCCTCTGTCACAGCCTTAACAGAGAACCTTGGGGTCCTCGCACATGAGCTCACGTCCTCAGAAAGAGGCCTCTTGAGGGCCCATGCATACGCATACCATCCATTCTATCTCAGAAGCAAAGGCAAAAAGAGAGATCTGATACTGACACAGAACTGACCAATTTGTAAACTGATGTGGTAAGACAGAAAATAAATGCACCCACTCATTGGTCAGGCTTTTAGAAGGAGCAGAGAAATTCCCAGAGCTCTGACAGCCCTCGAGATACAATGGCTTCACAAACACCCTCCTGTAAGTGTAGAAGGGATGACCTACCAGCAGGGCAGCCCAGGCATACCTCCCAGGCTGAAGGTGGAGTGGAAGTTCTTGGCCCTGCCAGTGTCCACTCCCTGCGAGTGAAGCTGCAGTGAGATCTTCATTCCACACGTGAAGCTCAGGCACTTTTTCCAAGAACGATTGTCCAACTTTCATTATACACAAAGAACCCTGGCACAAAGATGACCTGGAACCTCTGGCACAGTACCAGGTCTGTTCTCATCTCAGGTCCCAGCTTCTCCCACAACATCTGGCCCACCAGAGGGGCCCCCGAGATTGGTCAGCTGGTGTGAACTCAGGAAAGCCAGGAAATACATAAGAACAGTCAATCAAACCAAAGAATGAGAGGGGCTGTAAAGTCCTTCAGGTATCAGCAGTGGTGACCTTAAATTCTGCAAAATAAAGGATCTTACCTGATTTTGATTAATCAACAAATAGCAAATAAGCTGTGGTTCAAGACCTCCTGGACCTACAACTGCCCGACCCCAAATCCAGACAAGGGTCACAGCCTCTGTGTACACTGGAGCCAGGAACAATCCCAGTGCTGAGTCATGGGTAAGATCAATGACTGAGATCACCCCCGACGGGCAGATATGCATCACTGAAAGACAGTATTAGCGGGGCATGGTGGTGTGCACCTGTAGTTCCAGCCACTAGGGAGGCTGAGACAGGAGGATCACTCGAACCCAGGTGGTCAAGGATGCCATGAGCCATGACTGTGTCACTGCACTCCAGCCTGGGCAACAGAACAAGACCCCATCTTGTAAATAAAGCCATCTTCCTAGGTGGCTAAAAGTCACGAGCATGAGTTTCCATATAAGTAGTCAAACAGTGTGTTATGTGCTGCAGAGAAGCATGTGCATGTGGCCACCAGAGGACATGGGCTAGAACATCTGCTGGGAACAGCCCCACCTCCCTCCATCAGCAGGACACATATATAAGCTGCGGTTCATTCACACAATGGAATACTAAGCCGCCATGAAAAATAAGGTCTACTGATACACACAACACAGATGGATTGTGCAGACATGATACTGAACTAGAGCAGACAGACAGTGCTCAGCCTAATAATAAAAAACTGGCAATAGAGACCCTAATAGTAATTACTTAGGGGGTAGGTACTCACTAGAAAAGGGCATGAAGGAAACTTCCTGGGTGCTGGAATGTTCTACATCTTGATCATCAAGCTGTACAATTAAGATGAGTGTATGTCACTGTAATATACACACTCACTGAACACAGCAGACACTGCCATTGAGCTAAGGGGGTGCGGGACAGCTTCCTGAACAGGCAGTGATTTGAGCTCTGAGGCAGGAAGGCAGGGAGGCAGGGCTGAACTTCCCCTGCCAAAAGTAGGAAAAGATTGGCTTGCTGGGAGGTCACAGAATGAGTGGGAGGGTGTGGGGGGGTGGCGGGGGTAGGTGGGAGGTGACAGACAAACATGTAGTTTAATGTAGGCTGGACCACGTGGGAGGGCCTGGCTGCCCAGGCTGAAACCATCCTGCGCTACAGTGCTTGTCAAACTTTTTATGCAGCAAAAGCCCTTTCTTCTCCCCAAGTAAAATGCTACACATGTACCTCAAACAGAGCAGATCTGCTCTGACTGGGGGCTGGGAGGTGGAGCCCTAAGCTCTTAGACTCCTCTACTTCTGTCTATAAAGTATGGGATGGATGACTGATGTGAAGGGAGAATAAGGGAGAGGTGGGGCAGAGCCCAGGTTGCAGGAGAGCATATCCCCATACCCCAGGAATATGGGAGCAGCAGGGAGAAGAGGGGGGTCAAAGGTATCTGATGACAAAGCTGTATCAGAAGTGCCAAGGTCCAGCCACCCCATTCCCAGTGGGCTAAGGGTGCCCAGGCAGCTCTGCAAGAGGAAGTGTATAGGGCTGATGGTTTACAACAGAGATGTCCAATCTTGGCTTTCCTGGGCCACAATGGAAGAGAAGAATTGTCTTGGGCCACACATAAAATACAGTAATGACAGCTGATGAGCTAGAAAAAAAATTATAAAAAATAATCTCATAAAGTTTTAGGAAAGTTTATGAATTTGTGTTGGGCCACATTATTCAAAGCCATCCTGGTCCACATGTGGCATATAGGCCATGGGTTGGACAAGCTTGGTCTACAAGGAAGGGGCCCAAGCACCCCTGGAGCTGCTGAGCTGGCAACAAGCAGACTCCTGCCCTATCTTTGAGCACTGAGAAACTCAGGAGATGCCAACAGCAACAGAAACAGCCTTGTGGGCTTTTAATTTCCAAAGTACCTCACCCTCCTCCCTCAGCTACAGCACTAGCGTCACTTACCTTTAGCTTATGGAGAGGGTAAGGCCACCGACACCTCTCAAGGATGCCCTGGCATTAGGTCAACTGGCACATCAATATATCAATATATTTTAATTGGTAAAGAAAAGAAGTTTATTTGGCTTACAGTTCTGCAGGCTGTACAAGAAGCATTCTGCTAGCATCCGCTTCTGGGGAGGACTTCTGGCTGCTTCTACTCACAGAGGAAGGTGAAGGAGAGCCAGCATATGCAGATTGTGTAGCAAGAGAGAAGGCAAGCGGGGAGAAGCCAGGCTCTTGTTAACAACCAGCTCTTGCTAGAACTCATACAGCAAGAACTCACTCATTACCACGAGTATGGCACCAAGCCATTCATGAGGGATCCACCCCCATGACCCAAACACTTCCGTTTAGGCTGTACCTCCAACACTGGGGATCAAATTTCAACGTGAGGTTTGGATGGTCAAATATCCAAGTTATAGCATTCTCCCTGTCTCCCCCAAATCTCATGTCCTTATTACACTGCAAAATATAATCATCCCTTCTCAATAGTCCTCAAAGTCCTAACCTGTTCCAGCATCAACTCAAAAGTGCAAGTAGTTGTCACTTTCCTCAAAAAGCAATTATTTTCTAAATTTGCTTAATTGACCATTTCTGAACCAGTAGCTTTCAGGAAAACCCACTTGCTTTTCATCTGAATTCGACCTAAGGAACACTGATTGTGTCCCTACCTCACACAAAGCACTGCTCCTCCCACCTCCAATGCTGAATTCTTCCTTGTAGCACACCATTGAGAAGTGTGGCTAGGATTCTGAACTTGCCCCATAAAAACATGTGGGGAGGATTAAAGAGCCCCAAACGAGTACAAGTGAGGACTGTACCCCACCTGCTTCTGGGAGCTATGGAGACCTGGCCTAGCATCTCAAACCACCTCACATGGGCATCACCATTGCCAATGCAAAGACCATCAGAGCAATTTCAGTGGAGCACCAGCACACTGACTGGTCTTGCTGGGTGGTGGGATGACTGGGCTGCATTGGAAACCTCTGTTTTCAAGGAGACGTGAAGCTGTGGATTTGGTGACCGCTTGATTATCAGGACAAAGGACATTCCATCCCACCCAAATCTCCCCACTAACCTGACTGAACCTTTACTGGTGTTTTTAAGGCAGGGATGTTGTACTTTTTACTCCAGCACAAGCCCTATGCCTGGCACACAGCAGCTGCTCAGTAAATGAGAAAACAAGTACATGGATGAGATCAGATTTTGAAAGAACAGCTACTGAAGAGAGGACTTCCCTTGAGGCCATGCAGCAAGAACCTTCTACAGTAATGCAAGAAAAATAAAACTTCTCCCCACAAAACACAAGACTAAATCTCCCAGCTGTTTCTTGCAAGCTCCAGATTCAGACAGCTGAGGAGGTCTCTTATCCTATGCACGGTGAGCTGGGAATGTGTGCACCTGTATCCTGGTTTGGATTCCATGACTTGTCAGATCCTAAGAGGAGCATGAGCCCTCTTCCACCAACCATGGACAACTGGTACTACCCATTATAGACTTTAGAGCTAGACTATCTGGGTTCCAACCCCTTTTATGAGCTTTATGACCATGGGCAGGTCAGTAAAGTGCCCGGTGACTCAGTTTCCTCCTCATTTGTATAGTGGGTATGATAAAGGAACCTATCTTACAGGATTGTGATGGGCATTAGTAAACTATCTGCAATTGCAATGTATTTAGAATGGTGCCTGGCACATATATACACATATATTGGAGGGGCATTAAGTAAATGTTACTAATACCTCAGAACCCAACCTCTGCGCAGCAGGCAGTGTCCAGCTTGGGGGCCTCGAAGCAGGGCTGCGGGGTGTGTGTTGGGAAGAGGCTGGGGGCTACACAGGAGCATGTACCTCCCATGGCTCCCCAGGGTCATGGTGCAGTAGAAACTTGCCCAGAGGAAGTAGATTTGACATGTAGGCAGCCAGGTAAACTAGTCTAACCACCTGGGAGGTTCTGCTGCTGTCATGCCAGGCTCCCTTCTTGCTGCCTTTAAAAGTCACGGAGACCCCTTTATGGAAGAAGATCAGGATGCCTCTCCCCTTTGTGCTAATTCTGGACGTGATTCACGAACATCAGCGCTTCTGATACCTCGAATGGCTGCATCTCCCAATTCCTGACATTGCTTCACTTCCCTGAAATTAGGGCCATCTATCTGAAATGCCATGGGTCCTAGGAAAGCGCTCGACCCCCTGGCAAGCTGGGATGCCACCCCTACCCCAAGAAGGCCATCAGAGCATTTTGCTTCTCACAGGCCATAGACCTACAAGAAATTGGCAGCCTTGGGTCCCTGGTATGTCTCCCCGAGACGTGACTTCCCAAATCAAGTTACTGAACCTGTTTAAACATAGACATGCACATATACAACAAAACTGGAGTCTTAAAGGGCGTAGCTGACACATACAGGTGAGTCAAACCATGTCCAGGCAGTTCTCAACTGGCCCACAGAAGGCAAGTGTCAGCCACCCATGGGGAGGCCTGGCCTCAGCTCCATCCCACCAGCTGTCGCACATCACACAGCTGGAAGAGCATGTTCCTGCAGCGCCATGGCGGCCAACAGCCTCAGTGGCAATAAGATCCTGGGGATCAGGGGAGATATGCTGACATAAAACACCACACGCCTGGCTGTTCCCTGCAGAATCTGGCCAGCCAGTCCACCGGCCAGCCCACCAACAGGCTCCTCATACCCTTGTCACCCTGGAGGGCCCAAGTTTAATGCCTGGGGGCAAGGTCACAGCACTTTTAAAGCCAGTCAACCTCAGCACCATCTGCACTGATTGGAAACTTACTGTGAACAAGAAGCTCCCATAACTTATTAACTCCAAAGAAAACTAAAAAAGAAAAAGGATTCGGGACAAAACCAAGCAGTTAAAAATAAATATACAAATGGCCAATAAACATGAAAATTTCAACTCACTTGTAGCTTAAGAGATACAAATTAAAACAATGGGATATCATTTCACTTATCTAATTGGAAAAGAATGAGAAAATGGCCAGTGCTAGGAGGAGGAAAGAAGGGGATGGGGAGAAACAGACAGATAAATGGTTACATATGAAAGAGAAGCTATAAGTTGGTAAAATAAACTTTCCAGAAAAAAAAAGTAGAAATGCATACTCAAAACCTTTAAAGGTACATACCTTTCACCCAGTAATGTCACTTCTAGGAATCTGTCCTAAAGATCAGTAAGAATCTTGTACTGCTTTAATATAATCAATGGACTTCCCATGCTTTATAAGTGTATATTCTATATATAATCTTTATATAAAGACTTAAAGATACTATTTACAGCACTGTTTACTATGGAAAAATATTGGGATTAACTTAAGATACTGGTTAGTCATGGTTTAGACATGAGCAGGAATAATATGCAGTCATTTTTTGTTTTCTTTTTTTTTTTTGAAACGGAGTCTCCCTCTGTCGCCAGCCTGGAGTGCAGTGGCACAATCTCGGCTCACTGCAACCTCTGCCTCCAGGTTCAAGCGATTCTCCTACTCCTGAGTAGCTGGAACTACAGCCATGCACCACCACGCCCAGCTAATTTTTGTGTTTTTAGTAGAGACAGGGTTTCACCATGTTGGCCAGGGTGGTCTGGATCTCGTGACCTTGCGATCCGCCTGCCTCGGCCTCCCAAAATGCTGGGATTACAGGTGTGAACCACTGTGCCTGGCTATTTTTTGTTTTCTAAAACTCACACCTATAATCCCAGCACTTTGGGAAGCTGAGGCAGGTGGATCACGAGGTCAAGAGATCGAGACCATCCTGGTCAACAAGGTGAAACCCTGTCTCTACTAAAAATACAAAAATTAGCTGGGCATGGTGGTGCGTGCCTGTAGTCCCAGCTACAGGCTGGGAGGCTGAGGCAGGAGAATCACTTGAACCCAGGAGGCAGAGGTTGCGGTGAGCCGAGATCGTGCCATTGCACTCCAGTCTGGGTAACAACAGCAAAACTTTGTCTCAAAAAAAAAAATATATATATATATATATATAAATGACATGAAAAAACACTTGCAATACATACACTGGTAAGTTGGGGGGCAGGAAGCTGGCTACACCGTGACATGTCTATTTGACCCAAATTCTGTAACACAAGAGTGTGTGTATCATACATGCACATAAAAGACCAGAAGGCCAGAAGCTTTAACAGTGGCTCATCTTTGGACAGGAGAGCTACCAATGGTGTTTGCTCTTACTTCTTTTTGCTTGGCTATTTCTAAACTTCCTGTGATGACAATGTTTAGAATCCAAAAAAGTCTCAATATTATCTAATAAGGAAGCACAAATGGGATGGAAACCTTCTCCTCCAGATACAATCAACATGACAGACAATCGGTGCCTCAAACATAACTGTGGCACCAGCATCACGACAAGTGCCATAAGATAACCAGAAACGGGGTTTTCTGTGCAGAGGGTGGCTGCCTCCTCACACACAGCTCCAGAGAATCAGAGGTCTCAACTAGGCCCAGGGTAAGTCTGGAGGACATGGGTCCTCCAAGACGGGGTCAGACAGAGAAAGCTCGGTCTGTCGCAGGCATGCAGAATGACTTTGTACAAGGGGGAGCTGTCTAAGAAGATCCTCAGGATAGGGTAGGTTCCCAGAGAAAGCATTTCAGGTAGGGGAATCCACAAACTAGGGACATGCAGGCCAAAGAAAGCCTGGGCCAAGGCCATGAGGAATGGGTTATCTATGCTCGAGTCTGAAGAAACAGGGCTCTGGGCTCAGCTGGGTGGGGATAAGCTGTGTTTCTTTGGATTTTTCAAGCCTGTGCAGATGACAGTGGAACTGACGAAATGCTAATGTAGTTAAAAGGCATTGCAAAGTTCATAGTGGCACCATATTGCTTGCTATCTGCTCCTCATATGAAAATTCATCTACATTTACTGTCCCCTGCAAACCCATCCCAATCCCAGCACTGGCCTTTCTGCTACTTTCTAAGGTGGCCAAGGACACTTGCTTTCCTCAACCTGAAACACCCTAAACATCTGCACAGCTCCTCCCTCCCCACTGCAGGTCCTGTGGAAGGACAGGAAAAAGTCAAAGGTAAGTGGGAGAAAGGGTGGTCCCAAGACCAGAACCAGGTAATCAGAAGTACATGCTGCTGGTTTGGCGAGGAACAGATGAATCACTGTAATTAAAGTAAAAATGGTTGGAGAAGTATAAGGGGCTGCAAAATGGGGAAGAGTCACCAGGTCAAGATCAATAACATATGCCCCCTCGCGCACGCACACTGGGATCCTGTCCCTAAGCACTGGGGACTGACCAACTGTGGTCAATAGTTAATGACAAAAACTCTGAGAACCTAAGACAGTTTACCACCCAATATCTTAAAATGCCAAAGAATTCTGACCTGCAGTGTTTAACTCAAAGTGCTCTTGCATTCATTGTATTTCATCTTGAGAGGTAAGAAGAAAAGGTATCATGCCCATTTTACAGCTGCAATACTTGAACCCATGCTTGGGGTGTGAGGCAGCACCCCTTCTTTGCCAAGTGGAGCTGGCAGAGGCAGGCAAGTTGACACCCCTGGGAAGGCAGAGGCAGCCTCTGTAGTGCCAGCAGCCCAGACTGCGGGATGAGACCTGGTGAGTGCATGTCCTCCAGACTTACCCTGGGCCTGGTTGAGACCTCTGATTCTCTGGAGCTGTGTGTGAGGAGGCAGCCACCCTCTGCACAGGGCCAATGAGCCCAGACTAAGTCTTTAACGTTCATGCTAACCAGTCACCCCTGGTTAAATAGTCACTGTGAAGGCCAGCAGGAAGGATCCTAGGATGAAAGGAGGAAACTGTTCTGCACCTTGAATGATTCATATGAGGAGCAGATAGCGATCACACAACTGCACAGACCTAGGCGTACACAAATGAGCGTTTTATGCTGCCGAGACCCGGTAAGGTCTGTGTCCAGGATATGAGGGTGTGCTAGTCACACAAGATGTCACCATCAGGGAGGCTGAGCAAAGTATACACAGACCTCTACATTCTCCCACAACTGCTTGTGAATCTACAATAATCTCAAAATAAAAAGTTAAATAAGATTACATACCATATATGTTTACTGGCTACTATGCTAGACAGTGCAGCTCCAGAGAGCTGTGTTCCCACTGAGTTAAAGTAACCTCCCACCCACGCTTGTGGGTTCTTCCCCTCGCCTAACCCACAGCTGGCACACTTGATTTGGGGGAGTTGGGGGCACTCCTGTGCTCCAGAGAAGATGGGTGTGGGGTCGAGGTCATGGGGCAAAGATAAGAACAGGATCTTAGGATAAATAAGAGATTCATTAAAAGACCGTGTACCCGCAAGTAAAGAAGGATCCTGCAACTCACTGCAGTAGGCTGGAGAGGTGGCCGTGCCGTTCCTGGGACACAAACCCCCCATCCTCTGTGGGCGACACCCTGTAAATCCTACGCCAAAGGTCAGAGCAGCACAGGGAGTGGGGGCTGTTAGACTTGCCTCCACAGACACAGGGGAGGGAACACCCGCCCTGCGCCCAGATAGGCAAGAGTTGGGTGTCAGGGCTCCTGCTCCACCGTTAGGAGCCGTTCCCACAACTCTGAGACCCGGGGTGCAAAAAGAGAGAGGGCAAGAGGGCCGCTCAACTCCCAGAGAGTAGCCAGGGAAAGGCTGGAGACGCCCCCTCCCGCAGGATCCCCCCAACAACTGCAGCTCCTCCTCAGCCCGCGGGGTCCACCACGGAGACCCTAACAAACAACAGCATCTACAGCGAAGGAACCACCCCCGCAAAGGGCAGAAGCGCCAGATCCTATCAGCCAATTACCCAGACGCGCACCGCGACCCGCAAGTTCGGGCACGCTCCGCCAGAGCGCAGGCAGCGGGAGGGGCCGGGCACGCCCGCGAGGGTGGTCTGGGTACGGGTCTGGGCCGGGGGCGCGCCCGGGGGAGGGTTCTGGGTCTGGTGCGGAGGTGCGTCCGCCGGTGGGGAAGTCTGGGCTGGGGGCGCGCCCGTGGGGGTGGGTTGTCTGGCCCGGGGACGCGCCCGGGGGCGTGGTCTGGGTCGGGGAGAGCCCGGTGGGTGCTCTGGGTCTGAGCTGGGGAGCGCGCCTAATGCCTGGCATTTGGTTCCAAAAGGGTGGGGGACGCTCAGCTCGGAGCCGGCGCCCCGTGTGCAGCACCGAAGGCGCCTTGGCCAGGTCCATCCCCCGGCCCGGGCCCCCACAGGCCCCTCCACGGCCCCGAATCTGAGCAGCCCCTGGTCCTCAATTCGCCCTGGAAAGGCCGCCCGCCCCTCCAATGTGTGGCGCGCCCCGGTCGCCTCTCGCTCGTGGAACAAAAGAGCAGCTCCCGCGGCGCCGGTCCAGAGCCTGCACGGACTGTCGGCGGCCCTCGGCCCCCCGAGCGCCGCGGCTGCCGGGCTTTGTGTCCGCGCGGGGGGCGGGAAGGACGGCAGGGGTCCCAGTGCGCGTCCGGCGGAGCGCCGCGCGGCGCCCGAACTCGAAAGTTGTCGCCGGCGCCGGTCGCCTCTGCGGGGCGCCCCATTCATTAGCCAGGAGTCGGGGCGCGGGGGGCGCGAGGGGCTTACCTTGCTCTTGACTTCCACCGCGCTGCAGTCGTAGAATCGCAAGGTCTGAGACTTGTGAAAACTCCGGTTCATGGTTTCGGCCCCGGTCAGCCTCGCCGTCGCCCTCGCTCCTCAGGGGCCGCAGAGACTCCCGGGGGCAGCGCCCCCAGGCCCCGGCCCGGCCCCTGCTCGCTCGGCCGCCGGGCTGCTCCCGGAGCTGCGGGCCCGAGCTGGGCTGGCCGCGCGCCTCAGGGACTCCAGGGGCCGCGCGCGGGAGGAGCGCCGGAGACGCCGGCGCGCGCCGCCCCACCTCCCCGCGCCCTCGCCCTTTCCCCGCCCCCGAGCCCCGGAGGACCCGCCCTTTCCCCGCCCCGCGTTCCGGAGGACCCGCCCCGCCCAGCCCCTGCCCCGCCCCGCGCTCCGGAGGACCCGCCCCGCTCCGCCCCCACGCCGCTGCTCAGCCTGGCCCGTCTGCGCTCTTTTCTAACAATCCCGGAGCCTGGGGAAAGAAGCATTGCAGCCAGCCCAGGGCGTCTCGTTTTGATTGGCTCCACGGAGCAACCTAGGAGAGGGGCTGATCCTTGCCATTGTTTGGGGTAATATTCAGGAGAAGAATGCTAACGAGAACCACTGGAGACCAAAAGGCATCACCTGTCAGTACTAATTGTCAAGTTGTTGATGGCCTGGGAGAAGGGTTTTATCAAATAGGCTTAGAGCAGCCTGGATAATACGGTGAAACCCCGTCTCTACTAAAAATACAAAATTAGCCGGGTATGGTGGTGTACGCCTGTAGTCCCAGCTTCTAGGGAGGCTGAGACCGGAGAATCGCTCAAACCTGGGAGGCGGAGGCTGCAGTAAGCCGAGATCGCGTGACCGCACTCCAGCCTGGAAGACAGAGCCAGACTCCGTCTCAAAAAATGAAATGTAAAAATAAGGGCTTAGAGGTTTTAATCAGATAGCCTATCTCTCGGGAGAGGATCAGAAGCACCTGTAGACCTGCCTGATGTGAGAGGAGACTTTTTGTCTAAGGCAGCTAGAGGAAGAGAACCTGTTAGGACAAAGAATCAATTAC
>CM052661.1:108929313-108957708 GCA_028533165.1 Leontopithecus rosalia
ATAGCTCACTGCAGCCTCAAAATTCTGGGCTCAAGCAATCCTCCCACCTCAGTCTCTTGAATAGCAAGACCACAGGTTTGTGCCACCACACAGACTAATTGTGTGTGTGTGTGTGTGTGTGTGTGTGTGTGTGTGTGACAGGAGTCTCTCTATGTTGTCCCCGCTTGTCTCCAACTCCTGGCCTCAAGCAATTCTCCCACCTCTTCCTCCCAAAGTGCTGGGATTACAGGTGTGAGCCACTACACTTGGCCACATTAAATGTTCTTAGATATTTTCTAAAAGGTGCTTATATGAATATAAGCATAATTTATAATCATTTCATTATTGTTGGATTTTTAAGATGTTTCCAATGTTTAGCTTTTATATCATACTGTGTTTTTAAATTTTACTTATTTTGATGTTTTAAATTGACTTTTAAAATTAGAACTACTCGCCGGG
The DNA here is from genome assembly GCA_028533165.1 of Leontopithecus rosalia. Lineage (NCBI taxonomy): Eukaryota > Metazoa > Chordata > Mammalia > Primates > Cebidae > Leontopithecus > Leontopithecus rosalia. Next base: position 108,929,752 of record CM052661.1, read on the forward strand.
CATGGTGGCTCACGCCTGTAATCCCAGCACTTTGGGAGGCTGAGGCAGGTGGATCACGAGGTCAAGAGATCGAGACCATCCTGGTCAGCATGGTGAAACCCCGTCTCTACTAAAAATACAAAAAATTAGCTGGGCGTGGTGGCGAATGCCTGTAATCCCAGCTACTCAGGAGGCTGAAGCAGGAGAATTGCCTGAACCCAGGAGGCGGAGGTTGCGGTGAGCCGAGATCACACCATTGCACTCCAGCCTGGGTAACAAGAGTGAAACCCCGTCTCAAAAAAAAAAAAAAAATTTAGAAATACTAGGCCACAAAGTACACACCTCTAAAGCCTTTAATACAAATTACTTTCATAGAAATCTGATTTTCCTTTAGTTTTGTTAAGTATTTACCCTGTTACATGCTGGGACTTAGTGCCAGGGAGTACCATTACAAAGGCACTGAGTTATAATCACTGCCTTTTAGAGAAACACTGGGCTGGCCAGAGGACCGGATATGTAAACAGAGTTCAAAAACAAGGCAAGCGTGCAGTAAGCAAGCAGACAAAAAATGCCAAGAGACACACACTTGGCAAACAGACTGTGGACAGAGATGCTGACATGGTTTCAAGAGAAATTTCCTGAACTGAATATGGATCTTTGGACTTGAGAAAAGTCACAGGCTGACTGCAAGTTGCCCATTACAGAGGGCAGCATTGTTTTGTGGTTAGAAGAGGCTCAATAACATCCTGAGGGATAAGCCCCAACCCACACATGTTAAGAAATGGAGGGGCAAAGGAGTATGTGGAGTAATGAACAGTATTGTAGGCACTGAAGCTGGGAGTGGGGTCCACGCAGCAATCTCGGGGTTTTGGAGTGGGAAGAAACCTTTTGAAGGAAAGGCTGGAAGTCTACAGAAGTAGACTTGGCTTTTGGACCAGATTGATGAGAGTGAGATCATTTTGTTAATGCCTATGGCTCAGAGTGTGGTGTAAGGCCCAAAATCTTCTCCACCTGGTGCTTGTTAGCAACACCCCACCCCAGACCCACTGAATCAGAATCTGCACTTGAACAAGATCCCCAGGTGATTCACGTCCACATTGAAGTTTGAGAGGTGCTTCTCCTTTATCTTAATCATCTGTTGCTCCACAGTTCTTGATTGGCATGATATGCGGCAAAAGCAGGAGGAAAGTGTGGGAAAGCTGGCTGTTGCATGTGGAGCCTGAGTATCCAGCTGAGACTTGAACAGGATTTGTTAGAGCTTCGAGGTCTTAGTTGAGTCAGGTATAGACCAAAAAATATTAACTGAGCCTTCAGCTAGAAAGGCTTTTACACGGTACAGCAGGAAGATTGGAGAAAACACACAGAGACACACGCACACACACAAAACCTCTCCTGCCTGACACAGTGGCTCACACCTGTAATCCAAACATATTGGGAGGCTGAGGTGGGAGGATTGCTTGAGGCCAGGAGTTTGAGAGTAGCCTAGGTAACATGGTGAAACTCTGTCTCTCAAACAATTCAAAAATTAGCTGGACATGCTGGGGCACAAATATAGTCCCAGCTACTTAGGAGACAAAGGTGGGAGAATGGCTTGAGCCCAGGAGGTTGAGGCTGCAGTGGGCTATGATTGTGCTACTGCGCTCCAGCCTGGGTGACAACGAGAGACCTCATCTAAAAAAAAAGAAGGAAGGAAGGGAGGGAGGGAAAGGAAAAGAAGAAAGAGAGAGAAAGAGAAAAGAAGAGAGACAGAAAAGACTCCACAGGTCCTGGCCTGATAGCCTGCCTTTTCACACAACCAGAGGGTCATGGGAGCCTTTAAGGGGCCAACGGGTTTCAGACAGAAAATGAGACAGAAAATAGGAATGAGTAGGGGTTAAATCTTCCTCAAATCACAGCTTCTAATAACCTATCCAATAAGTGAGCCATCAGTAGCAAAAAGGAAATGTGTTGTGAACCCAGTAAAATGTATGCCCTGACTGGGCGCAGTAGCTCATGCCTGTCATCCTAACACTTTGGAAGGCCAAGAGGGGCAGATTGTTTGAGCCCAGGAGTTTGACACTGGGGAGGCTGAAGTGGGATGATTGCTTGAGACTGGAAGGTCTAGTCTGTAGTGAGCTGTGATTATGCTACTGCCCTCCACAGTGAGATACTGTTGAAAAAAAAAATGAGGGCAGGCTCTTTTTTTTTTTTTTGAGTCAGAGTCTTGCACTGTTGCCCAGGCTGTAGTACAGTGGTGTGATCTTGGTTCACTGCAACCTCCGTCTCCTGGGTTCAAGCAATTCTCTTGCCTCAGCCTCCTGAGTAGCTGGGACTACAGGTGCACACCACCATGCCCAGCTAATTTTTTGTATTTTTAATAGAGATGGAGTTTCACCATGTTGGCCAGGATGATCTTGATCTCCTGACCTTGTGATCCACCCACTTTAATCCCAACGTGCTGGGATTAAAGGCGTGATCCACCACACCCAGCTGGCACTTTTATAATTGTACATTTGTTACTGATACATATGTCCTAAGAAAATATTCTCTAAGATGATTGTGTTGGGTAATAGGAAAGCATCACTGTAACGTTTGAACTTGCAGGCTGTTGCCTTTGCAGTGCATTCTAATATATTTTCTGGATGAGGCAGGAGAAGAACTGATATTCGATTGAAATAAGGAAATGGCAGAGTAAAGTATTTATGCTTTGCCATCACCTAATTATCATGTAAAGGCATCCCTTCTTTTTACCCTTTACTCTTCCCCTCCTCAAAGAGGTCTCTTCTGCCTTTTTTTTTTTTAATTTTTATTTTTTGAGATGGAGTTTTGTTCTTGTTGCCCAGGCTGGAATGCAATGGCATGATCTTGGCTCGCTGCAACCTCTGCCTCCCAAGTTCAAGTGGTTCTCCTACCTCAGCCTCCCAAGGTTCTGGGATTACAGGAATGAGCCACCATGCCCCCAGCCTCTTGTGCCTTTTTGGTGCAATAATATCTTTACTCTCAATGGAAGCTTCATGCCCAAACTGACTTACCAGTAGCTCTTTCAACAGATGGCACTGTCAGCCAGAACAGAATGAATTCCCTGCATTCCACAGCCATGTGGAAGTCATTGCTCACATCTGCCCACATCCTACAAAGTGGCTCTGCTTGTATCTCCTAGATTGGTGCAAAGGGCTCCCACCTCAAACAGCCTGTAGTGTGACCTGCATGTCCATCCCCAGGTGGAAGATAAAAGGCAGGTTAACCTCACCCAGCTGTCTCTGACTTTACTTAAAACGCTGGGACACTTTTTCAAAATACAAATAAAAGCACCTAGAACATGAAACACAGTCTTTGTTCCAAGGATTACACTAAGCATGGATTAGAGTGTCAGGATCTGTTTTAAAAAGAGTCAATTCATAAAGCTTTTAACTGACTTGGTGAATGTATCAGAATATGATTTTATTGCTGAAAAGCATGGTCAGTCTTCAGCCAGGTAGCATCCATTCATCAGCATGATTCATCTCCTTGTGCATACTCCCAAGGCATTTCAGAGGTTCCAAGTAGCTGCAGGCCCCGCTGGATTTCCTATCAGAAGAAACCGCATGCTTTTCCTCTTGTCTATTTCAACATGGTTTCTTGGTGGCCCAGTTTATGGCCATCTCCAAGATAATGTCTGATTCATCAGATTATGCCGTGATGCTGTGGGCTGGTCTGTACTGGGCCGTGGCAATACAAACATTAAGGAAGCACTCATGTCTCTGGGCTTGAGCTCTTAGCCGAAGCAAGAATCCCAAAGCCAGGTATGAAGAGTTCATTCACTCTAAATGAATATGCATCAACTCCTTATTCTTAGATCTGAGGGGAACTCTTCCTGGAAGATGCTGCTTGATCACTCAAGTTGTAAAACTAACAGCATCACACAGAAAGCAGTGAACAAGCAACCTCCTGGAGCCATCCTTAGCCCCAGATGAAGACAAGGGTTTGGATTCAGACAGAACCCAGCATGATATATAGTCCTTTCCACCAGAAGTCTCCTCTGTCCTCAATATGTGCCCAGTTCGATTATTCCAGAGCATGCCATAAAACCCCAAATAATGCTACCCAGCCCAAGGACAAACTGGGAAACTCTCAGGGCTCCCTCAGACAACCGTAATCCAGTCTCTCAGTCTCCTGGTTCATGTCCCAGTCGCTGTACCTCTGCATGCCCTCCTGATATCTTCTTCTTGATCTGTATCTCCCAATTTTACTGCCAAGAGTAAGTGCCTGGACTTTCACTCCCTGCTAAACACTAACATCCTTGTGACCTCCAGGGGTGGGAAAACCCTAGAGTTCCAGGTCCTCTTCTCCTCTTTCCTGCATACACATATCCACAGGTTCTCAGATATGGTCTCAAACACTCTTTTGGGTCACTAGTCACCAAGGCTTGACATGTGCAATGCAGAGCTCATGGTTTCTGACCTTGCTCCTCACTTCCCAAACTTCTCAGGAAGCATCTGTCTCCACCTCCAAAAACATCACTGCTCAGTCATCTGCTGCAGGAAAGGTCATTCTGGACTCTCTTCCAGCTGTACTGCCTGTCTCCCAGCCCCACCTCAGGCAGCCCAGGGGCCACCCAGTCCCTCAAGTGGACCCTCTCTTCCAGGTATATGTCAGGGCTGCGGGTCCCCTGTGGTCTGTGAAGCCCACCACTTGCCCTGCAGTGTGTGCAGCCTGGCCTCAATCCTCCCAGTGACCGGGGGCCTTTCTGTGTGTGGTGGTCTTAAGGGCCAGTCTGTGCAGGCACCTCTTTAACTGGCCTCCTTTTCTGCCTGGCTAACTCCTCCTCCTCCTGCAGGCCTGGGGCCTCTGTCTGAGGACTGCTCCTCTGTGCCTGGCTCTATCATTGCATTTTCACTCTGGGGAGGAGGACTTGGCTTACTTTCTGTCTCCACCAGATGGCAACTTGAGGACAGAGGTTTTGCATTTAATTTCTATATCCCCTGTTTTTCTTTTTAAGGGACATTTGTCCAGGTATCTTTTGTGTTTCTCAGAATAATTTTTTTTCTTTCTTTCTTTTTTTTTAGTCGGAGTCTCACTCTGTTGCCTAGGTTGGAGTGCAGTGGCACAGTCTCAGCTCAGTGCAACCTCCGCCTCCTGGGTTCCAGCTATTCTCCTGCCACAGCCTCCAGAGTAGCTGGGATTACAGGCATGCGCCACCACGCCCAGTTAATTTTTTGTATTTTTAGTAGAGATGGGGTTTCACCTTGTTAGGCAGGATGGTTTCGATCTCCTGACCTCATGATCTGCCTGACTAGGCCTTAAAAAGTGCTGGGATTACAGGCATGAGCCACCGCGCCCTGCCTCTCAGAATCTTTATACACATCACTATTTGTTTCTTGTTTCTGTAGGCATTGGTGGATCACAAAGAAGGCACATTGATATCTGAAATGTACCACTGAATTGCCTTCAAAAACACTGTTCTAAGCTGCACTCCCACTAGCAGGAATGGGGGAGCCCAGGCACCCCTTCTTGATGTGACTCTGTTACCCCACTTGGGGTGGGGTGGGGTGGGGATGGGGATGGAGGAGATGGAGGAGTCTCTATGGGAGCCTCTGTGGGTGTGGCCGGTTCTCTGTGGGTGTGGCCTGGCCTCTGTAGGTGTGATTTTTGTGGGTGTGGCCTCTCTGTGGCCGTGGCCTTTCCTCTTTGGGCATGGTCTGTCCTCTGCAGGGGTGACCTGTCTGTGGGCTTGGCCTGTCCTCTGGGCATGGCCTCTCTGTGGGTGTGGCCGGTCCTCTGTAGGTGTGACCTGTCTGTTGGCATGGTCTGCCCTCTGTGGGTGCGAGCTGTCTGTGGGTGTGGTCTAACCTCTGCCCTAGGTGTTCCTTGTGTCCTGCTGGCCTGCTCTGCAAAGTGTGGAGAAACTTGCTGGCTAACTACGCGCTCAGCTGTTAAAGCCCTGTCTCCTCCCTTGGCCCTCATCTTGTGAAGTGGCAGCACTGTCTCTCATAGCAAGGTTCCCAAGCCGTCTCAGGAGAGTGATGCTGTGGGAAGAATGTGAGTGCCCCTGTTGGGGCAGGCATGGGGGTCAGCAGGCAGCACAAGTCCCAGCTGAGCCCTGGACAGGAGGGATCCATGAGGGTGTTTGACAGCTGGGTGACGTTTGCCCCAAATACCTCCATGTATGTGAGGTTGTTGGAAGTATAGCGTCACTGCCTGGGGTAACCAGGTCTGAAGATCTTTTGAATGGGGTTGGGATCTTTTGAAGGGCAGGGCAGGTGTTGGAGAGTGGGGAGTGGGCATTGGACTTGGAGGGTGGTGGGGCAAAGCCCTAGAATTTCCCTTTGAAATTAGTGAGACACGAGTAGGAAAGCTTGCTCTGGCTGGCTGGCCCCTGGTGTGAGATAGGGTCCGCAGATGTGGGTGATGGGGACCTCTGTGGATGAAGGGCCTTTACAAGTAGGAGGTATTCAAGTTTATTGAAGCCTTCTCTGTGCCACTCACTGTGGAGTGCAGGGTGGGGACTGATCTGGGTCCAGCTCTCTTGAGCCTGGCCCTTTCTTGAGACCTTGAGGAAGGCAGTGTTCAGGGACACCTGGAAATAGAACTTTCGTGATTACAGTGGTATGTTGGATACTGTGATTTCCCCCGACACCCATTTTCCTCCTTTTTAGAAATTGAATATCTCCATCTTCCTCAATTTTAGCAAGGTTCATCTCACAGCCTCTCTTGCAGCTAGATGTTACCACCCAAGCAAGCTCTTGCCAGTGAACCTATGTGGAAATGATGATCAACCTATTATCTGCTGCCCCACCTTGCCCACTGCCTGTAGACCTAGGATCGGGAAGCAGTGGATTCTTGGCCCTGGGCAGGAAGCTGTGGGTTAGGGATGGCAGAGTGGCCCCGTCAGCCATGGAGCATTCTTTCAGCCTGGACAGTGAGTGTGTTTGGAGCTTTCAGCCGCTTCATTTTAGTTGTGCTGTATCCAGAACTGTTGTAACTGAAACCACGTGTGTTCTCAAGTTCCCCATGGATACGCCTCTGGAAGGAAAAGATTTACGGAGGACAGACTGGAGGTTGTAGAACCTTCCATGTACGTGGCAGCAAAGGCTATAATGACTGAAGTTCTACATAGCACAGCTATCCAGTGGTAATGAGGTGGGATTTGTATTGAGGCTGCATTTATGCAGCAAGCACATTGCAGTTGCTTAGACTGTGTTGATTTTGTGAGCCTAGAGGGCTGATGGCGATTAGAGTGGGACTGGGGTGAGGGAATTGTGACACAGCTCTTTTCCACTAGAATAGAAAAGGAGGGGAGTTAGAGTAATAACTGCTTCCATTTCTCTAAGAGTTTTAAGGTTACAAAGTGCTCTCATATGCACAACTTCATCTGATATGTACACACAGATCTCATGAAGTATATGGGGTATTAGTGCATTCATTTAGAGCTGAGGACTCTTAAGTGGAAGATGTTAATAAATTTCCCAGGTCCCATGGCTTAGCAGAGCATTTTCCATTGCTGGGATCCTTAGTGATCTCCAGGATTTATCCCAGCATGCCCATAATGGGCAGTGCAAAACTGAAGAGTTTCCAACAAAGCAAATACCCCATCATCCACCACAAAACGCACTCTGAACTTATTCATCAATGTGGCACTGGGGTCCTTAATGTATGGCAGGCAGAGGCAACAACAGTGAGTAAACAGCCCAGGGACTACCTGAGCTAAAAGCAACAAAGGAACCAAATGCTTTGACTTTCTGACCAAACCCAGTTCCAAATTGAAGCTGGTCTCACACAAGTGTGCTGGCCTGAGTGATCTCACGTCCTGTGAAGGCTCTGCCAAGGAGGGTTGGTGGCTAGAGTCAGGCCTCCTTAAGAGGGGTCCTTGATCCCATCACTTTGAGAGGCCAAGGTGGGAGGATTGCTTGAGCCCAGAAGTTTCAGATCAGCCTGTGCAACATAGGGAGACCTTGTCTCTGAAGAAAAAAATTAATATAATTTAAAAAATTAGCAGAGCATTGCAGCGTGAGCATTTAGTCCCAGATACTCAAGAAGCAGAAGTGCGAGGATCACCTAGCACAGAAGGTCCAACCTGCAGTGAGCTATGATCCTAGCATGACAGTCCAGCCTGGGCAAGAGAGTGAGAACTAACACAAACACTGATCCTGACACTGACCATCACCCTGACCCTCACATTCACAGTCACCCTGCCACTGATCCTGACGCTCACCCTCACCTTCGCTCTGACCATATCCCATAGCCCCTAATCATAACCCCTAACCCAACCCCTAACTCTACCTCTAGCACTGACCCTAACCCTAAACCAACAAAACCCAGCCCTAATACAAACTCTAACCCTAACCCTAACCCTCTAACCCTAACCCCTAACCCTAACCCCCAACCATAACGACTAACCCTAACCCATGATCCTGACCCTAACTCTAACCCTTAACCCTAACCATAACTCTTAACCCTAAACACTAAACCCTAACCCTACCCCCACCCCCTGCCCTAACCCTAACTCCAACCCCAACCCCTAAACCCTAACCCTAACCTAACCATAACTCTCATCCCTAACCCTGAACCCTAACCCTAAACTCTAATGTAACCCTAGCCCTAACCCTAAACCTTCATCCTTAGCCCTAACCCTAAACCCTAACGTAACTTTTTATAGGTTAGGATTCCAGGTTTGGTGTTTAGGATGGGCAGGTGTTCCACGTGTCTGTCCCTTACCTGCAAGGGAAAGTTCTTCCTCCCATGAGTCTCAAAGGGAGTCCTGTGTTAGAGACAAACATTTTGACCAAACATTTTTATTGCAGGAGATTTCGGGAAAGCATCAGGGGGAAATAATATCTAAATGACAAAAAGTATGAAATGAATGTGATGAAAGATCTGATGAGAGTTCATTGTACCACAACTGATAAGGATACTCAATTTTTTTCTGTGGCATACAACATTTAAAATAATAATTGAAATTATGACATAACAGTATACCAGCACATACCATGGATAAGGAGGACATTAACAAATTTCCAAGAATTTTATATATTTTATGAAAACATAACATTTTGCCCATACATATATATAACCCAGAGAAGGTTAGGTATCTCTCTTTATTTGTATATTTTGTATGGTTTGTCTTACAAAAAATACATCCAACTTTACTTGCAAAACATGTCCTACTTTTCTGGAACAGTTTGCATAGAGTTGTTTCTAGTTATTCTATTATTTCTAGTATTTTTATTTATATATATAGATTATAATTTTAATACTTAGTAATCTTTATTTTCCAGAGAAAACTAGGAAGTAGACAATTTTAAATTGTCAGATATTATCATTCTATAGTAGATTAGAAAGTATATGAGTATGCAATCTCCCAACATCTAGAGGGATGTTTCCTCGTAGTACAATTTCTCAGTGTGGTAGACAAAAGCAGGTTTATTAACAGGCCAAAATGGAGCAAGCCAAGTCAGACTCGAACACTTTCAGAGGATTTTATAAATGAATTTCGCAGTGCTATCCAGAATTAAGAAAATATCACATATACATAACATATATTAGTAGGCATACAAATACAAATAGATTTCATAGATTTTATCCTGGAATTTTAGCCACGAATCAGGCATAAATATTCTGATAGTTGATTTTAGACATCTGCTTGATTGGATTAAGAGATACTCACATAGCTGGTAAAGCACAATTTCAACATTTCTACTCATTTGATTCCAAGTTCTCAGGCATCCAAAATAATTAACAAAATGACAATTTCTAGGGCTTTTGTGGGAGAGTATGGAAGGTTTTTTGGAACTTTTTAATGCTGTCAACTGAAGACTGATGACGCTCACAAATTTGGAAAGGAGAGATTTCTTTATTTTTATGTTTATTTATATATTTTTTGAGATGGTGTTTCACTGTTGTTACCCAGGCTGGAGTGCAATGGCATGATCTTGGCTTATTGAAACCTCCACCTCCTGGAGGAGAATCACTTAAAGTGATTCTCCTGCCTCAGCCCACACCCAGCACAACACTTGGCTAATTTTTTGTATTTTTAGTAGAGACAAGGTTTCAACATGTTGGCCAGGCTGGTCTTGAACTCTTGAACTCAGGTGAACCACCTGCCTCAGTCTCCCAAATTGCTAGAATTACAGGCATAAGCCACCACACCCAGTGAGAGATTTATTTCCTATAAAGGGTTGCAGCCTGCAGGGTAGTCCTTCTGTCAGGCTGGGAAACATAGCCTCCAACCAGAAGCCAGAAACAGACACTTCAAGGGAGAGGTAAAGGAAACAGTAATTTATGCTGAGTGGCATGGCCAAATATCCATATTTAATAAGCTCTAGGAGGAGTCATGAATACTTATGAAAGGAGAAATGCATGCAGGTGCAATTGAGTTTCTTACTCCTTCGTGAGTCCTATGTGCAAACAATGGCAGTGTTAGCATGATCCCAGGGTGGAGTTTTCAGCCCTCTGACACTAAAAGGTGAAGCAGAGGACGTGAAAACTTGCTCTGTGCATCCTCTGTAGGCTGACCAGAACCTCTCTGTCATGGGTGGTCTCTTATCAAGCAAGAAAGGAGAGGCAGCTTCAAGCAGTTGGATACCAGTGGTGTAGTCTTTTGAAAGGACTGGTTTCTCTTTTTTTTTTTTTGAGATGGAGTTTCGCTGTTGTTACCCAGACTGGAGTGCAATGGCACGATCTTGGCTCACTGCAACCTCCGCCTTCTGGGTTCAAGCAATTCTCCTGCCTCAGCCTCCCGAGTAGCTGGGACTACAGGCATGCGCCACCATGCCCAGCTAATTTTTTTGTATTTTTAGTAGAGACGGGGTTTCACCTTGTTGACCAGGATGATCTCGATCTCTTGACCTCGTGATCCACCTGCCTCGGCCTCCCAAAGTGCTGGGATTATAGGCGTGAGCCACTGCGTGGTTAGCAAAGGAGGGGTTATAACGAGGTGTATCTGACCCCTGTCATCCCATTCTGGCCGAGCCAATAACTCAGTTTTTAAAGTTACTCTGGGGTCCCCTCAGCCAAGAGTGGGTCTGTTCAGTGAGTTGGGAGTTTAGGATTTAATTTCTATGTATCCATGCTAATGGGAATGAGCAGTCTGTCTTCATGGCAGCTGAATTTGTAAGAAACTCCTTGGATGGGGTTAATGGCAGCTGTATTTTCTGGGAGCTCGGCTTTAATTGGATACAGTAAGTTCTGGTAAGATTTCTTCCTTTATCTTCAATATCTCAAATGTTTTCGTTTAAATAATCTTTATAACAACTTTTGATGTCTGAGTGAGTTCCCACACAGCCATCTATTGTAAGACTTTGTGATTCCTTTTTTTCCTTTGGTCATTATGTATAGGGCTTCTGTACATAATTGCATGATAGCTTTTGTTTGGAAATAACATCAAAGTAATTGTCAAAATACTTAGCAATGTGATTTTTGGATTGTAAGGTGAGACTTGTTTAGTTTTGGAAGAAACTGCCCAACGTGTAATAGGGGAGGAAAAACAAATTTCTTTCTACCTTTTTTGAATTCTTAGATGGGACCCTCTGTAACAAATGACAGATTAAAATGAAAAAAACGTACAAAAGTTTAAAAACATTTACATCTTATGGATACATAGGAGATAGGGAAAAATGAGTAAATCTCCAACAGGTGGCTTTCAATTCAAATGTAAATACTGTCTTCAACTTAAAGAAAGGTGATTTGAGGTGCAGTAGCCTGGAGGTAACCAGCAAAAGCAAAGTAGACAAGGGAGACATTAGACACCAATCAACATGTGTAAGATGTACAGTCATTTGGTCCAGTAAGGTGGAACAACTAGAAGCAGGAAGTGGTGGTGCTTCCAGGTCAGAAGTAGATAAGAGACAAAAGGTTGCATTCTTTTGCTTCCTTGATCAGCCTTACACTGAAATCACAATTTAGTCTGACTCAGTGAGTGCATTTTTACATACATGATAGGGGAGAGGAATATTGTGGTCTTGGCCCACCACAACCTCCATCTCCTGGGTTCAAGAAGTTGTCTTGCCTCAGCCTTCTGAGTAGCTGGGATTACAGACATGCACCACTACGCCTGGCTAATTTTTGTATTTTTAGTAGAGACTGGGTTCCTCAATGTTTGTCAGGCTGGTCTCGAACTCCTGATCTCTGGTGATGTGCCTGCCTTGGCCTCCCAAAGTACTGGTATTACAGGCATGAGCCACCATGCCTGGCTAGGAAGCATATTTTGATTTTGATATTGTCAACTGTATTTCAGGCATAATTTGTTTTCTTTGGAGCATTAAATACTGCTTTGGTATTTTATTACACAAATAAAGCACAGATCCCATTTTATCATTATACTCATTACTAGCTGTATTGACATCTAAATTTAGAAAGTTCCAAAGACTGAGCTTCCAGTATTTCTTTGTGATCCTCTAAAAGGTAAATTATTTTTTCCCACAAGACATAGTGACATCTAAAGTCACATTGAATGTCCTGCCACTTTTGTTTCTCTAGATTCATCAATTTCTGCAAAGCATCTTTGGGAGAATAGCTTTGACTATCCCTTTAAACTCTTCTGTATTAGAAAGCATCCTGATGAAACATTGAACGATTGCGGTCACAAATTCTGTTTACAGTCTTCCTGTCTTTGAATATTTTTTTTAGTTGCAAATATTTGCTTTTGTTGTATTGTAGCTAAAAGGAATGATGGGAGACAAAATAAAGACAAGCATTCATTAGAATAAGTGATCCAGTCCAGTCACAATTTGCTATGTGAACTTTTTTTTTTACAAAGTTGTACTTTTGAAAATGTCCAGCCATAAATTGAAATAGTCTCCAAAATGTGAATTTTTCCCCTGGTTTGAAGGTGACCAGCTTTCCTAGAGAGTGAACCACACTATGAGAAAAAAGATGTAAGTATGTTTACATGTATGTGTTATTTTAACATAAAACATGTAAAAGAGGCATTTTTTGAAATTATGAGTTTGCATAATTTGCTTTGCAGCATCATGAATGCTCTTATTTTAAAAAGTAAGAGTAGTTAGTATCAATTACTACTTACTAGTACAAATAAGAAGATATTTGGAAAAATTATTTTTTAATAAAGGTTTTATTTTAAATTAGTTTTAGATTCACACAGAAATTGGGAAGAAAATGCAGATTTCCTATGTAGACCCAACCAAGTTTACCTCTTATTAACATATCAACATGTATCAGATATGTTATTAACATCTTTTTTTTTTTTCAGATGGAGTCTCGCTCGCCCAGGTTGGATTGCAAGTGCAACCTCTGCCTTCTGGGATCAAATGACTCTCCTGCCTCAGCCACCCTAGTAGCTGGGATTACAGATGCCTGCCATCACGCCTGGCTAATTTTTGTATTTTTAGTAGGGATAGGGTTCCACCATGTTGGCCAGGTTGGTCTGGAACTCCTTACCTCAGGTGATCCTCCCGCCTAGGCCTCCCAAAATGCTGGGATTACAGGCATGACCCACCATGCCTGGCCAACATCTCACATCATTTGTCACAGTTAGTGACCAGATATTATATTATTAAATAAGCTCACATTTTATTTGGTTTCGCTTAGTTCTGCCTTTTTCTGTCCCAGGATCCTATCTAGGATCCCCCAGGATATTTTATCATCATGTCAGGCTCTTCCTGGGTGTGACAGTCTCACAGACTTCCCTTCTGTGGACCTAGAACAGTGTTAGAAGGATTGGTCAGATATTGTGTAGAATCAACCTCCATTGTGGTTTACTTGGTGATTTTTTTCATAATTAGACTGTGGTTATGGGTTTGGGGGAAGCATATCAGATATGTAGTGTGTCCACAAAAAGAGTCAAAGTCTGTAAAATATTTGAAGAGAAGTATTCTGAGCCAAATATGAGTGACTATGGCCTGTGACACAGCCCTCAGGAGACCCTTAGATCATGTGCTCAAGGTGGTTTGGGTGCAGCTTGGTTCTGTGCATTTTAGGGAGATAGGAGACATCAATCAGATGTGTTTAAGGTATAGATCAGTTCAGTCTGGAAATGGTGGGGTGGGGCTTCCAGGTTATAGGTAGATTTAAACATTTTATTATTGGCAATTAAGAGTTATTATCAGTTATTATCAATAGAAAGAAGTGTCTGGGTCATGATAAGGGGTTATGGAGACCAAGGTTTTATCATGCAGATGAAGCCTCCAGGAAGCAGTTTCAGAGAGAATAGATTTAAAATATTTATTAGCAGATTTAAGGTTAGATTGTAAATGTTTCTTATCAGATTTTAGGTTTGATAAGAAACTAAATACTGATTGGCTTTTCCTGAATTCCAAAAGGGAGGCGGGAATAATGAGGCACGTGTGACCACCCCTTTCACATCAAAGCCTGAACCAGTCTTCCAGGTTAACTTTGGTGTCCCCTGGTGGAGAGGAGGGAGTTTAAACAGATGATTGGGGGAGGAGCCTTTGAATTTTATTTTTAGTTTGCAAGTGCTATTCTAGTCACTTCATGCTTTCAAGATGTGGTATCACCATTATTGTTAACTTTGATTACCTGGCTGAGGTAGTGTTTTCAGGTTTCTCACTGTGAAGTTATTTTTTCCCCATGTCTATATTTTATGTGTGCTTTTGGAGGAAGTCACCATGCAGAGCCCACACTACAGGAGTGGGGAGTTAACCTCACCTCCTTGATGGCTGAGTATCTATACCAGGTATTTGGAATTCTTCTGTATAAGAGATTTCTATTCAGCCCATTTGTGTATCTATTTAATCATTTATTTATACCAGTATTGGCACTCAGATAGTTATTTAATCTTTTGGTTGTTATCCAATTCTGTAGTGTTTCGTTGCTCTTTGTTCATACCGTATTGCCACTGGGAGCTCTTTCCACTGGGTCCTTTGACATAATTTCATGTATGTATGTATGTATTTACAGTTTCTTTGTATTACTTCAAAAGTATCCTGGCTCATGTATTTTCTGTCCCAGTGCTAGTTTCAGCCATTTTTTTCAAAGAGCCCTGATTTCTTTTGTTAGAGAATGGAATTAAAAACTTAATCTGGCCACTAAATGTGGACATTGCATCATGACCCTCACAGCTGAAAGGGCAAAGAAATATATGTATGTATTCGAACTTATATGTACCCACTTAATTATAAATGTTTCTACGTGGAACCTTGAGACCATAGTAACTAGTAAACTTAAGTGTTTCCCTGAGATCCATAAGCCATTATAACAAATGATCAAACCTGAGGAGGGGGTGTAGGAGTGCATGGTTTCTAGCCAAGTCATATAGAAGTTTGGGTAAACTGGGGAGTCACAACTTTTAATTGGCATCTGAGGTTGGGGACAGTCTGCTGTTACTAAGCCCTTAAACCATACGAACTACAGGTAATTAATGATGTAATTGAATTATAGGACACCCAATTGTTGTCCAGAGAGTTGGAAAATTGGTTGGTGTGGGAAACATCACCCACCCCAGTTTGCTGTCAGAAGTGAAGTGTTGAGAGTATAGGGGAAAATCATGGTTATTTTACTTTTTACAGATATAGTGGTTTCAAAATTAACTATTATCCCTGTGGGAAATAACTTTATAAATTAGAGTCCACTGTTTGTGTATAGTACATTTTGCTTTTAGTTTATGGATACTACTCATTTCCAAAATGACTTAGGTCAGTAACTTTGGGCCACCATTTGCAAGGTATGTTCGTAATGCAATTAGATTCTTGATTGCACTCTGTATTTTGTCCTTAGATACTTCCACAGCCTAAATAATTTAATTTCTGTAAATTGTGATTTGTTCTTTGTATTTGAAAATTCTGTGAGTTTTATTAAATGCATAGTGTCAGGTATCCACCACTAAAGTACTGTACAGAATACTTCAAATCCCCACCCCAGACAGTCACTCAACTGATTATCATCTCCGTAGTTGTGCCTTTTCCAGAATGTCGTATGAATGGAGTCACGTCATGAATAGCATCTTCATGCTGACACCCTTCACTTAGCAACATACATGTAAGATTTACTCATTTCCATGAGTTGAAAGTTCATTCCTTTCTGTTGTTGAATGGTATTCCATTGCATGGTTTAGGGTTTAGGGTGGGGGTTAAGGGTTAGGGGTAGGGTTAGGGTTTAGGGTTAGGTTAGGGTTAGGGGTTAGGGTTAGGTTAGGGTTAGGGGTTAGGGTTAGGGATTAGGGTTAGGGCTAGGGTTAGGGTTAAGGGTTAGGGTTAGGGATTAGGGTTAGGGCTAGGGTTAGGGTTAAGGGTTAGGGTTAGGGATTAGGGTTAGGGCTAGGGTTATGGTTAGGGGTTAGAGGTTAGGGTTAGGGTTAGATGGCACTGACTTAGAGTAGAAAATGTTTAACCCCAAGAGATGCCTACAGAGGCAACTGAGTCATACCAGAGACTCCTAGAAGGGCTTGTGTTAGGGGTCCCAAGTTTCTAGGTAAGCAGAGGGGATGGAGAGGTAGACATAGAATGATGGTTTGAAGCATGTTGGGAAGTGTGATCCCATAACCCCCTCATTCCACACTGGCCATCAAATACTCCTCCCTTACATCAGAGCAATAAACAATTTATTTTCTTCAGACATCAGAACAGAACTTTTCTAAGCTCCAGGACACTGGGTAATGCTGCTCATGCAAACAGAGTATTTAGTGAAATCCAATTTACCGAGCAGGGAGATATGCAGACTCTTTCTCCCTTTGGCTCCCAGAACGCTGGGGTCAGGCTTGCAGTCTTAGACAGGAGATTGGAAAACTCTTTTTGGAGAGGATCTGCAGATGCCAACACTTTCAGGGTTTCCTCAGGTCCAGGGGTGCCAGGCTCCCATGTGCTCTTCCTTTGTGGAAGCAAAGGAAGACTCCATCTGCGCATACAGATGCATTAATTATATTTTCTTATATTCTATTTTACTGATGCTCTAGTATCTGGGGTTTACTGGGATAAGATTGCCTTTCCATGGCCAGCCCATTAAACTACCAATCTAGAACCCGTACTCCAAACCACTTACCTTATCTGCTCTGATACTGTAGAAGACAATACCACCCTTCCCTAACCACCCCAGGTCCAGGTACTAGGCAACTAGAGATGGCCCCTATGCCCCAGAGCCTGCTGAAATTATTCACACTGGCCAGCCTAAGCCTGCCTGCCCTGCTGGGCCTTGTTGTCCCTCAGACACCACAGCAGAGGCTCCTGCCCATGTCTTCCCCTCTCTCCTTCTGCTTCTGCCCAGGTTTCCTTGTGCAGGGGTCTGTGAGTATGAACGTATTTCCATGGGGCAGTCACTTCCATGTCTGCAGACCTTAACATCGCTGATTAAAATAAATTCTGAATACATTTTAAGACATAAGGCTTCCAATGGAATTTTAAAACCTTATATGGAGAATTTTAAACATATGTGTAAATAAACAATGAATATAACAAACCCCTATATATCTATAACCCTTCAGAACAACCAGAAACACGTGGCCAATTCTGTTCCCTCTATATTCCCAAATAAAATTCATATGTTGTGATTAGATGAGGTGTTTTTAAGTCTATATAAGGTATACATTTCCCCTATCCCCTGTACATCATTTTCTTGTAATTTATTTGTTGAAGAAGCTGCGCTGATTTTCCTTATTCATATTCAGAGAAAAAATAAAAGCAGAAGTAATAAAAATGTCAGAAAAGAAATCAATGGGATTTAAATTGTACAGCTGCATGGGATTTAAATTGTACAGCTGTTTTGGAAAACAGCCTGGAAGTTCTTCAAAAAGTAAGACATAGAATTACTCTTTGACCTATCAATTCTGCTGAAGTCTTCATACTGAAGAGAATTAGAAACATGTCCACACAAAAACTTGTACACAGATTTCCATAGCAGCATTATCCATAATAGCCAAAAAGTAGAAACAACCCAAATGTCCACCAACTGATGAGCAGATAAATAATATGAAGTATATGCACACAATGGAATACTACACAGCCTCAAAAAGGAATTGTAGCCAGAGGCTGGAGGAAGGACAAATGGGAAATACAATGTTTCTTACTGGGGTGCTGAAAATGTTTTAGAATTATTAAATAGTGGTGAAGTCTGTGCTACTTCCAGAAAGTGCTAAATTGTACACCTTAAATGAGTAAAATGTAGTATTTGAATTATATCTCATTTTAAAAAATCAAAAACATTTCCCAGAAATAAAGTTTATGAATTTTGAGATTTAAAAGATCTATTGAGTTCCCCACAAAATGAATTTCAAAGTTCTACACTAAAGCACATTATTGTGACATTTGAGAACATCAGAGCTAAAGATCTGAAAAGCTTCCCGAGAGGTGAAAGAAAAAGATCACCTGGCTTTGCTGGCAAGATGGCCGAATAGGAAGAGCTGTGGTCTGCAGCGCCAAGAGAGATAGATGCAGAAGGTGGGTGAGTTCTGCATTTCCAACTGAGCTACCCACTTCATCTCACTGGGACTGGTTGGACAGTGGGTGCAGCTCACGGAGGGTGAGCTGAAGCAGGGTGGGGTGTCAACTCACCAGGGAAGTGCAAGGAGTGGAGGGATTTCATTCCCCTAGTCAAGAGAAGCTGTGAGAGACTATACCAGCAAGAATGGCACGTTCCGGCCCAGAAACTGCACTTTTCCCAATGTCTCCATAACTGGGAGACCAGGAGACTCCCTCCAGTGCCTATGCCACCAGGGCCCTGGGTCTTAAGCACAAAACTGGGTGGCCATTTGGGCAGACACCAAGCTAGTGGCAGGAGATTTTTTTCATACCCCAGGGGCACCTGCAATGCCAGCGAGATAGAACTCTTCATGCTCCTGGAAAAGGGGCTGAAGCCAGGGAGCCAAGTGGTCTGGCTTGGCTTGGCAGGTCCCACCCTCACAGAGCCCAGCAAGCTAAGATCCACTGGCTTGAAATTCTCACAAGCAGCAGAGCAGTCTGAGATTGACCTGGGACACTTGAGTTTGTTGAAGGAGGGGCATTTGTCATGGCTGAGGCTTAAGTAGGTAGTTTTACCCTCACAGTATAAACAAAGCTGCCTGGGAAGTTTAAACAGGGTGGAGCCCACCTCAGCTCAGCAAGGCCACTGCTGCCATACTCCCTCTCTAGATTCCTCCTTACCTGGGCCAGGCATCTCTGAAAAAATGGCAGCAGCCCCAGTCAGGGACTGATAGATTAAAAACCCCCATTTACCTGGACAGAGCACCTGGGGGAAGGGGTGGCTGTGGGTGCAGCTTCCACAGACTTAAACGTCCCTGCCTGATAGCTCTGAAGGGAGCAGTGGATCTCTCAGCACAGCATTAGTGTTCTAATAAGGGACAGACTCCCTCTTCAAGTGGGTCCCTCATTCCCATGTATCCTGACTGTGAGACACCTCCCAGTAGGGGCTAACAGACACCTCATACAGAAGAGCTCTGGCTGGCATCTGGAGGGTGCCCCTCTGGGACAAAGCTTCCAGAGGAAGGAACAGGGAGCAATCTTTGCTGTTCTGCAGCCTCTGCTGCTGATACCCAGGCAAACAGGGTCTGGAGTAGACAGGGTCTGGAATAGACCTCCAGCAAAGTCAAGCAGACCTGCAGCAGAGGGGCTCGACTGTTAGAAGGAAAACTAACAAAGAGAAAGGAATAACATAAACATTAACAAAAAGGGCGTCCTTTCATATCCCATCCTAAGGTCACCAACATCAAAGACCAAAGGGAGATAAATCCACAAAGATAGGGAGAAACCAGCACATAAAGGCTGAAAATTCCAAAAACCAGATTGTCTCTTCTCCTACAAAGGACTGCAACTTGCTGGCAAGGAAACAAAACTGGACAGAGAATGAACTTGATACATTGACAGAAGTAGGCTTCAGAAGGTGGGTAATGGCAAACTCCTTTGAGCTGAAGAAGCATGTTCTAACCCAAGGAAGCAAGGAAGCTCAGAATCTTGAAAAAAGGTTAGATGAATTTCTAACTAGAATATTCAGTTTAGAGAAGAACATAAATGACTTGATGGAGCTGAAAAACAGCACGAGAATTTCGTGAAGCATACACAAGTATCAGTAGCAGAATCGATGAAGCAGAAGAAAGGATATCAGAGATTGAAGAACAACTCAGTGAAATAAAGTGAGAAGAAAAGATTACAGAAAAAAAAGAGTGAAAAGAAATGAACAAAGCCTCCAAGAAGTATGGGACTATGTGAAAGGACCAAATATTTGTTTGATTGGTGTACCTGAAAGTGATGAGAAGAATGGAACCAAGTTGGAAAACTCTTCAGTATATTATCCAAGAGAACTTCCCAAACCTAGTAAGGCAGGCCAACATTCAAATTCAGGAAAGACAAGGCACATGACAAAGATACTCCTCAAGAAGATCAACCCCAAGACACATAATTGTCAGATTCACCAAGGTTGAAATGAATGGGCTTCCCACAAAGGGAAGCCCCTCAGACTAACAGCAGATCTCTTGGCAGAAACCCTACAAACTAGAAGAGAGTGGGGGCCAATATTTAACATTCCTAAAAGAATTTTCAACCCAGAATTTCATATCCAGTCAAACTAAGCTTCATAAGCAAAGGATAAGTAAAATCCTTTACAGACAAGCAAATGGTGAGACTTTGTCACCACCAGGCCTGCCTTATAAGAGCTCCTGAAGGGAAGCACTAAACATGGAAAGAAACAACCAGCACCAGCCACTGCAATAGCAATAGCAAAATGTAAAGACCATCGCTACTATGAAGCAACTGCAATGAATGGGCAAAATAACCAGCTAGCATCATAATGACAGGATCAAATTTACAAATAACAGTATTAACCTTAAATGTACACAGGCGAAATTCCCCAATTAAAAGACATAGACTAGCAAATTGGATAAAGAATTAAGACCCATTGGTGTACTGTATTCGGGAGACCCATCTCATGTGCAAAGACACACATAGGTTCAAAATAAAGGGATGGAAGAAGATTTACAAAGCAAATGGAAAGCAGAAAAAAAAACAAGGACTGCAATCCTAATCTCTGATAAAACAGACTTTAAACCAACAAAGATCAAAAGAGACAGGGCATTACATAATGGCAAAGGGATCAATGCAACAAGAAGAGCTAACTATGCTAAATATATATGCACCCAATACAGGAGCACCCAGATTAATAAAAGAAGTTTTAGAGATCTAAAAAGAGACTCAGACTCTCACACAATAGTAGTGGGAGACTTTACACCCCTCTGTCAATATTAGACAGATCAACGAGATAGAAAATTAACAAGGATATCCAGGACTTGAACTCAGCTGTGGCCCAAGCAGTCCCGATAGATATCTACAGAACTCTCCACCCAAATCGACAGAATATGTGTTCTTCTCAGCACCACATCACACTCATTCTAAAATTGGCCATATAATTGGAAGTAAAACACTCTTCAGCAAATGCAAAATAACAGAAATCATTACAAACAGTCTCTCAGACCACAGTGTAAACAAATTAGAACTCAGGATTAAGAACCTCACTGAAAACCACACAACTACATGGAAACTGAGAAACCTACTCCTGAATGACTACTGGGTAAATAACAAAATGAGGCAAAAATAAAGAAGTTATTTAAAACCGATGAGAACAAAGACTCAATGTACCAGAATCTCTGGGATTTAAAAGCTGTGTGTAGAGGGAAATTATAGCACTAAATGCTCACAAGAGAAAGCAAGAAAGATCTGAAAGTAACACTCTAACATTACAATTAAAAGAACTAGAGAAGGAAGGGCAAACAAATTCACAAGGTAGCAGAAGACAAGAAATAACGAAGATTAGAGAGAAGTGATGGAGGTAGAGACATGAAAAGCTCTTCAAAAAAATTAATGAATCCAGGAGCTGGATTGAAGAGATCAACAAAATAGATAGACCACTAGCCAGCCTAATAAAGAAGAAAAGAGAGAATAATCAAATAGATACAATAAAAAATAAGGGAGGATATCACCACCAATCCCACAGAAATACAAACTACCATCAGAGAACACTATAAACACCTCTATGCAAATAAACTAGATAATCTAGAAGAAATGGACAAATTCCTGGACACATACACCCTCCCAAGACCGAACCAGGAAGATGTCAAATCCCTGAATAGATCAATAACGATTTCCGAAATTGAGGCAGCAATTAGTAGCCTACGAACAACAAAACAAAAGTCGAGGACCAGATGGATTCACAACCGAATTCTACCAGAGTTGCAAAGAGGAGCTGGCACCATTTCTCCTAAAACAATTCCAAACAACAGATAAAGAGAGAATCTTTCCTAACTCATTTTATAAGGCCAGCATCATCCTAATACCAAAACCTGGCAGAGACACAATAAAAAAAGAAAATTTCAGGCCAATATCCCTGATGAACATCAATGCAAAAATCCTCGATAAAATACTGTCAAACCGAATCCAGCAGCACATCAAAAAGCTCATCCACCACGATCAAGTCTGCTTCATCCCCAGGATGCAAGGCTGGTTCAACATCAGTAAACGTAATCCATCACATAAACAGAACCAATGACAAAATTCACATGATTATCTCAATAGATGCAGAAAAGGCCTTTAACAAAATTCAACAGAACTTCATGCTAAAAACTGTCAATAAACTAGGTATTGATGGAACGTATCTTAACATAATAAGAGCTATTTATGACAAACCCACAGCAAATATCATACTGAATGGCAAAAGCTGGAAGCATTCCCTTTGAAAACTGGCACAAGACAAGGATGCCCTCTCTCCCCACTCCTATTCGACATAGTATTGGAAGTTCTAGCCCAGGCAATCAGGCAAGGGAAAGAAAGGTATTCAATTAGGAAGGGAAGAAGTCAAATTGTTTCTGTTTGCAGATTTCATGACTGTATATTTAGAAAACTTCGTTGTTCAGCCCAAAATCTCCTTAAGCTGTTAAACAACTTTAGCAAAGTCTCAGGATACAAAATTAAGTGAATTAGTCCAACCATGTGGAAGACACTGTGGTGATTCCTCAAGGATCTAGAAATAGAAATTCCATTTGACCCCCCAATCTCATTACTGGGTATATACCCAAAGGATTATAAATCATTCTACTATAAAGACACATGCACACGTATGCATACTGCAGCACTGTTCACAATAACAAAGACTTGGAGCCAACCCAAATGGCCATCAATGATAGACTGGATAAAGAAAATGTAGCACATATACACCATGGAATAATATGCAGCCATAAAAAAGGATCAGTTCATGTCCTTTGCAGGGACATGGATGAAGCCAGAAACCATCATTCTCAGCAAACTAACACAAGAATGGAAAACCAAACACCACATGTTCTCACTCATTAGTGGGAGTTGAACAATGAGAACACATGGATACCAGGAGGGGAACATCACACACCAGGGTCTGTTGGTGGCGGGGGATAGGGAAGGGATAGTATTAGGAGAAATACCTAATGTAGATCACAGGTTGACGGGTGCAGCAAACCACCATGGCACAGGTATACCTATGTAACAAACCTGCACATTCTGCACTTATACCCCCGAACTTATAATAATAATAATTTTAAAAATCACCTACAAAGAATCAAGAACCAAAATGGTACTGAAGTTTTTCATTGAAATTCTAGATTTAATAGGAAAATGAAATTTGGCCTTCACATTCTGAGATATGTATATATGTATATTAAACCCAACTAAACCATCAATCCAGTGTGAGAATACAGCACAGGCATTTTGGGACACGCACAGCATTAAAGCTTTACGTTTTCTCAGGAAGCTACAGTGAAGTGGCAACCTGAGGAATGGGAGAAATGAACTCCAGGAACAGGTGATCCATGCAGGAAAGAGGTGCAGCACTGCTGCCAGGGGAGAGCCAGGGGTGAGGCAATTCAAGCTGGAGACACTGAGGCAAACACAGGAGGGCCTGGCACTCTATGACAGGCAGTACGGTGGTTCTCACAACTCAGTAAATGTGATTACCTCTCATCTGGTTACAATGCATCTTCCCAGGCCTGCCAGCAGGGATTCTAAATCCTGATGCAAATGATATGGCAACACTTGTGGTCATAGACTTAGATCCAGGTCCAAACCCAAATCCCCTCAGTAATTAACTGTGCTGTCATTTAATTACTTAATCTCTCCAGCACACCACTTCCTCAGGCCAATTCATATGGGAATATAAATTCACAGGAGTGTTATAAAGGGTAGTTTGTACAATGAGCTCATGACTCTGAAATGCTTAACATGGCATCCAAAAAGTCCTCAATTAAGTGTGCAACAATACCTTTTTATTACGGAAAACACACCCAACCTAGAAAACGGTGTTCACAGGGGATATTAAGAGAAGAAAGTACAGTTGGGTGAGCAGAGGGAGCCAGTGTGGGGAGGGCCTTTCCTAGGTGAGGGAGCCACTACATTTGAAAGCGGGATGCAGGGCCAGGGATGAACATCAACCAGGACCGGCAGGAATGAAGCAAACAGCTCACACCTGTTCCTTCATGGGTGCAAAATTCCTTCACTCTGATGCAAAATTAGAACCCTTCTCTGGTCAGATGTCATTATTCTTAATAAAGTAAAGTAAATAAGTAGGATCCAAAACCTTCAATTGTGTAAAATACATGCTCTTGTTATTGCAAGGTAAATGGGGAATATTTTGCAGTCAGTCATCAACATCACAATAACACAAATTCTAAAACTTTTTACACTGTTTACAACTGAACCACATCCTAAAAAAATAAAAAAAACGGTCCCTCCCTAATCTCTCTCCCCAGCAAGAGAAGGACTTTGGTGGCCCCAACCTGAGCAGGAGAGCAGGCAGAGAGAGGGAGCCACAGCTGCAGCGGCAAGAAGCCTGAGGACGGATGGCTTTGACCAAATAATAGGGAATTGGGTTGAGTTGTTTGAATCATTTTCCAGTAACTGATTTATAAAATAGATCAGACTAATTGAAGGAGCTGAAGAATGAGCGCCCACCCCTCAGTCTCCAGCCGCCCCAAACTATGTGTTTCTCCAGAGTAACCTTGAGCTTCTCCCAGCATGGATTAAAACACATGGCTCTTCCAGTTCTAAAATCTGAGGCTCTATTATTTAAGCCATAGTTAGCTCTTCCAACCTGCGATGGTAACATGCTCACATCCTCAGCCTGTCATTGTTTAATATTTAATGAAAGACACACATTTTGGTTACTTATTATGCAGCAGCTTGCCTGTGTTCACCTGTGTTGTCTCAGGGTCAGCTATTTATTTCCCAGAATCCTGTCCCATTTCCTGGAGCCTGTTGACTAGGGGAGAGATGTGATCAAAAGTTAAAGGTATGTTGGGTGAAGACTTAGAAACACAGCTCTTCTGACAAAAACAAGCAATGGGGAAAAGACTCCCTATTGAATAAATGGTGCTGAGATAACCGGCTAGCCATGTGGTGAAGATTGAGGCTGGACCCCTTTCTTACACCATACACAAAAATCAACTCAGGATGAATTAAAGACTTAAGTGTAGGCCGGGCGTGGTGGCTCACGTTTGTAATCCCAGCACTTTGGGAGGCCGAGACGGGTAGATCACGAGGTCAAGACATCGAGACCATCCTGGTCAACATGGTGAAACCCCGTCTCTACTAAAAATACAAAAAAAATTAGCTGGGCATGGTGGCGCGTGCCTGTAATCCTGGCTACTAAGGAGGCTGAGGCAGGAGAATTGCCTGAACCCAGGAGGCGGAGGTTGAGGTGAGCCGAGATCACGCCATTGCACTCCAACCTGGGTAACAAGAGCGAAACTCCATCTCAAAAATAAAAAAATAAAAATAAAAAAAAATAAAAAAAGAAAAAGACTTAAGTGTAAAATCCCCAAATATAATAACCCTGGAAGACAGCCCAGGCAATACCATCCTGGCTATAGCAGGCAAAGATTTTGTCACAGACAACAAAAGCAATCATAACAAAATCCAAAATTGACGAGTGGTATCTAATTAAACTAACGAGCTTCTGCACAGCAAAAGAAACTATCAACAAGGTAAACAGGCAGCTTATAGAATGGGAGAAAATATTTACAAACTATGCATCCAACAAAGGTCTAATATCCAGCATCTAGAAGGAACTTAAATTTATAAGAGAAAAATAACCCCATTAAAAAATGGCTCCAGGTCATGAAGAGACACTTCTCAAAAGAAGACAAACATGTTGCAAACAAGCATATGAAAAAAGCTCTGTCTCATTGATCACTAGAGAAATGCTAATCAAAACCATAGTGAGATACCATCTCACACCAATCAGAATGGCTATACTTAAAAAGTAAAAAAAAAAAAAGATGCTGGCAAGGTTATAGAGAAAAGTGAACAATTATACACTGTTGGTGGGAGTGTAAGTTAGTTCAACCGTGGTGGAAAGCAGTTTAGTGATTCCTCAAAGACCTAAAAGCAGAACTACCATTTGACCTAGCAATCGCATTTTTGGGTGTATACCCAGATGAATGTAAATCAAGATACATGCATGTAAATATTTATTGCAGCACTAGTCACAATAGCAAACACATAGAAGCAACCCAAATGCCCATTAATCACAATGAAAATGTGGTACATACATACCATAGAATATTATGCATCCATTAAAAAAGAATGAGATTATGTCTTTTGCATTAATGTGGATGAAGCTGAAGGGTATTATATTTAGCAAACTAGTGCAGGAACAGAAAACCAAATACCACATGTTCTCATGTATAAGTGGGAGCAAAATTATAAGAACCTATGAACACAAAGAAGGAAACAACAGACACTGGGGTCTACTTGAGGTGGGAGGGTGGGAAGAGGGAGAGGAGCAGAAAAGATAATTATTGGGTACTGGGTTTAATACCTGGATGATGAAATAATATGTGCAACAAACCCCTGTGACACGTGTTTACCTATATAGCAAACCCTCCCATGTACCCCCAAACCTAAAATAACAGTTTAGGAGAGAAATCCAAGAGGGCCCTTTAGAAGCAGCTCAGGATTGCAGCTCCCAGTGAAAGCACAGAGGGTGAGTGGATGCTGCATTTCCAGATGGATCTTTATTGCCCACAGACCAGGAGATTCCCAAGCGGAGGAGCCCCATGGGTCACCAGCATAGCTGTTATGGCCTGCGCATCTGTTTCAGCCGGCGTGGCTGTTTTGCCAGTGCCCTGGCGCGGCGGCGGCTCTCCATACAAAATACACTGGTTTGGTTGCCCTTTTAAGCTGGCAATTGGAGCTCCGGGAAGGCAGATTAGCCCATTCATCTGATTAAATGGGACTGAAACAGAGAGACAGGCCAGGAGATTCCCAGGCAGCACCGTCGTTTCAGCCGGTGCAGTGGGTCACTGCACGGGAAATCACACAGATCCCGGTGCCCTTTCAGCAGGTGACTGGAACACCTGGGAGAGAGTCAACCATTCAACTTAAAAAAAAGGCTCTGAGGCAGGGAGCCAGGTGGTAAGTCTTGGTGGGTCCCACCCCCACAAAAAACAACAACAAAAAAACAGCAGTTGGAAATGCTTGGGGTTGAGAGTTTCATGGCAAGCACAGCTGAACCCAGGACAGTGCAGCTCGGTGGGAGAGGAGCATCTGCCATTACAGAAGCATTCCACCCCTACAGAGGTAGTCCGCCATTGCTGAGACAGCCTGCCATTGCCGAGGCAACCCGCCATAACAGAGAGAGTCCGCCATTACAGAGGCGGGCCACCATCACTGAGGCAGTTCTAACCACACCCATATAAACAGGACTGCAGGGAAGCTCACACGGCAGCAGGGTGAAGCCAGCAGCAGCTCAGCAAAGCCTCTGCAGGCAGACAATGACTAGGCTGCCTCCTTGCTGGGCAGGGCAGCCCTGAAAAAAAAAAGGCAGCAGCACAACAGATACTCATAAATAAAGCCCTAACTCCCTGGGACAGAGCACCTGGGGAAAAAAGGGGTTTATGAGTTCTGCTGCAGCAGACTTAAACGTACCTGCCTAGCAGCTCTGAATGAACAACAGAGCTCACAGCTCAGCACTTGAGCTCCTATAAAGAACAGACTGTCTCCTCAAGCAGCTTCCTGACTCCTGTATATCCGAAGAGTCACCTCACAAAAAGCTGATCAGACAGACATTTGGCGGGCATCATTCTGGGACAAAGATAGAAGAAGAAACTGG
>CM052661.1:108958208-108975896 GCA_028533165.1 Leontopithecus rosalia
CTCCTGCAGCCAGAGCCATAGTGCTCTCAGGCACGCACGTCTCATGGGAAAAATCAAGTGCATTAGAGGGCAGGCCTGGAAGGGCGCATGCAGTTCAGGCTTCTGCTTGTGCCTTGTCTGTTAAAGTCTCATTGGCATAAATAAGTCACCAAGCCACGAGCAACACCTCTGGGATGGGTATAGTCCATCCACTCTCCCTCAGGCCCTGGTGAGGATGTGGATGTGTCATGCTCTTCCAGGGGCAGGGAGGTGAAATATTGAGGCCCAACATTAAATCACTCACAGCAAGAAATGTCAGCCTCCCTGTCCCCACGCTGGAATCATTCTTCAGATGCAGGCTCCCCTAAGCTGACTTCCCTTTGCAATGGTGTCTGCAGGTTTAGGCCAGTGCTGTTCCCTGTGGAGGACAGAGGAGCCTCAATTTACCTCCATCTGTTGGGAAAAACAAGACATTAGATTGGCGCAAAACAACCACAAGCCCCAGGTGGCCCGAGCCCCAGAGACAGGAGAGGGGTAGAGAAAACAGCCACAGGGCCCAGGTGGCCCATGCCCCGTGAGACACGAGGGGGCAGAAAACTGTGGGAGCTCAGAGAAGCTTGTGTCCCCGCTCCCTCTCACCTCTTCTTTCTTTTCTCTTTTTCTTTCTTTCCTTTTGAGACAGCATCTGGCTCTGTCACCCAGGCTGGAGTCCAATGGCAAAATCTTGGCTTACTGCAACCTTCACCTCCCAAGCTCAAGCAATCCTCCCTCCTCAGCCTCCCCAATGTCTGGGACCAGAGGCACACACCACCACAACCAGCTAATTTTTTCTTTTATGGAGACAGGATTTTGCCATGTTGCCCAGGCTGGCATCGAACTCCTGAGCTCAGGTAATCCTCCCAGCTCAGCCTCCCAAAGTGCTGGGATTACAGGCGTGAGGCACCAAGTCCAGCTTGCTTTATTTTTCTAAACAGTAGTCTCACTCTATTGCCCCAGCTGGAGCACAGTGGTGGGATCTTGGCTCACTGCAACCTCTAACTCCCGGGCTCAAGTGATTCTCCTGCCTCAGCCTCCTGAGTAGCTGGGACTACAGGCATATGTCACCATACCCAGTGAATTATTATATATAAACATCTATGTATGTATATTACATATGTACATATATTTTAGTAGACACGGGGTTTCACCACATAGGTCAGGCTGGTCTCGAACTCCTGGCCGCGTGATCCACCTGCCTCGGCCTCCCAAAGTGCTGGGATTACAGGCATGAGCCACCACACCCAGCCAGAACCTTGCAATGTACTAAGTACACGTGTATTTTCTTTCCTTTTTGTCTTCCCTAGAGTAGGAGCTTAAGGTGGGCAGGCATTTTTGTTGATCTCGTTTATCACCCTACCCCCACTCCCTGGAACAGTGTCTGGCATGTGAAT
The DNA here is from genome assembly GCA_028533165.1 of Leontopithecus rosalia. NCBI lineage: Eukaryota > Metazoa > Chordata > Mammalia > Primates > Cebidae > Leontopithecus > Leontopithecus rosalia. Next base: position 108,959,618 of record CM052661.1, read on the forward strand.
GGTATGTTCTAAATAAATATTCTTAATACATAAATAAATGAAATCCCCTACAAGAGAAAGGTGGTATTTGGAACTTACCCATGAACAGAACCTAAAAGCCAAATACCTTTAGCCTGTCTCTGCCTCTGAACACACCCAACCCAGAAGGAGCCAGCAGGGATAAAACAGGGACAAAGGTGGGGAAGGGAGCAGGTGGTGCCCCCACAACTAAGGACCTCTGAGGCTTAGGCTGAACTCCAGCTGGAGAAGGGACTAACCTAGGAACTGTGTGTGACATTAAAGTTTAGATTTATCTGGCCTGGATTTTGTGACACCTAAACACAAGTTATTCCACCCTGTTCTTTATTTTATTTTTTTGAGATGGAGTCTCACTGTCCCCCAGGCTGGAGTGCAGTGGCACAATCTCAGCCACTGCAACCTCCACTTCCTGGGGTTAAGCGAGTCTCATGCGTCAGCCTCCCAAGTAGCTGGGATTACAGGCTTGCACCACCACACCCAACTAATTTTGTATTTTTAGTAGAGACAGGGTTTCACCATGTTGGCCATTGGTTGGCTGATCTCGAACTCCTGACCTCAGGTGATCCACCCATCTCAGCCTCTTAAGGTGGTAGGATTACATATGTGAGCCACCATGCCCAGCCACTGATGGTTTTCTAAATCAAAAAATGGGAAATGAATTTTATCAAATCCTGTTTTTAAAACTATCAAGATTATGAAAGCATTTCTGTTATTTTTTCCATGAATTTTGTGAAGTACAGGATTGTTTTATTGGACCCTGTCCTTTTCAAATATCATCCGTACTGTCTGCAGGCATTTCTCGGTGGGATCTGTGTTCAGGAAGGAGACTGTAATTTTTCTCTCCTGCTATGTTAATGTCAGCTTTTGGTCTCAAGCTGTTGCTAGATTCAGAAAAACTGTTTAAAATGTTTCCTTTTTCTCAATTTCCTGAAAAAAGTTGTCAGATTGTGATATTACTTCCTAAGTATTAAAAAAAATCACTAATGAAATCATTTGGAATTTATGAAGAAACTTTCAACTTTTTGTTGTATCTTAATAACATTCCTGTTAGTTAATGATACTAGACTGCTGAGACTTTCTCATTCTTCTCTCAGTTTGCTAAGTCATGTTTGTGTTAGGACTTTGCCCATTTCTTTTAAATTGTTTAGTTTATTGAATTGAATGTATTCACAATACCCTCATTGCATTTTGATGCCTGAGAATTTGTCATCATGCTCCTTTGTTTATTTCACATATGAATTATATGTTTTTCTCTTCCTCTTGATCAGCCTTGATAGGAGTTTATTAAACTTGTGTATGTTTTTGTGTGAAAGAACTCACTTTGGCCATTAAAATTTTTTCTTTAATACATTTGTTTTCTATTTTACTGGTTCCCGGTTTTATCTTATCACCTGCTTCTGAGGTTGGAGACTGGCAGGGCATGTTTTCTGGCCACGCCCTTGCTGACCAAAACAAGGTGTAGTCCAGAGAGGATGAAGTGTAGGGCCCAGCAGATGGTGAGAGGGGTCACCCAGCTGCTCTCACTGCTCATGAACATGGGATGTGGCCTGCTGCACCATCACAGTCTACAGATGCCATGAAAATGGCCCAGAAGTCACCTCCCCTTTCCCTCCCAGTGACCTGGAAGTTATCACCAATTTCCTAGAAAGTTCTAAATAAGACACTCCTTAATTTGCACTAACCTGCTCCTTCATTTACATGTCATTGATATTGGATATAATTGACCATAAATACAGTTGCCAAGAGTCCATACATTGCCAGCTCTGGCTGCACTGTCTATGAGTTAGCGCTGATCCACAAAAAGCCATACCATTCCATAAAAGTTGCTGTCTAACACACCAGTTCATACTTGCATTCTTTCCTGATTAGTCAAGAACCTGCCTGGGACAAGCCCCAATTTTGAGGCTTGCCTGTCCTGTACAACTTCTATTAAGTTTCCTTTTCAATGCTTTATTCAGCTTGTTGAGATGGAATCTCACTGACTTTAAGCCATTCTTCTCTTCTATCATGTGCATCTGAGGCTATGAATATCTTTTACATACTGCTTTACCTGCATTCTGGTTTGATATGTCAGGCCCACACTGTAAAATGGGGTAAAATATTTTCTAATTTTCTTTTTGACTTCTTCTTTTAATAAAAAATTATCAAGGTATGTATTGTTTAATTTTTAGCTAGTTCTGTTCTAGTACTTTTTGTTGTTCGTTTTTAGCTTAGTTCCCCTGTCCTTTAACATTATAAACTGTGAGTTTTAATTTTTTCAAAATTGGTAAGGTTATCTTAATGAGTAGTCTGTGTTTAATTTAAGTAAGTACTATAAGTTCACTTGAAAAAAAAAAGAGTCAACACTGTTGTATTGGGAGTGGCCATCCATGAACTCCGCTAATTGTATTGTTTAGATGTTCTGTATCCTTATTGATACTTTATCTGCTTGTAAATCAGCTGTCGAAAAAGGTAGGTCAGCATCTCACTTCAGGAGTGTTGATTTTCAGGTTTCTCCTTTCAGTCATGTTACCACTTTTCGTGAAACATTTGGAAGCCAATTCACTGGGTGCCTGCAGATTAGAGAAGTGAAGTATTTCTTGTTGACTTAGGCCTTTTTTATTGTGAAGTGCATTTATTTTCTTTAATCATGCCTTTTGCCTTAAAGTCTGTCTTATCTGCCTTCCATATACCTACCCAAGTTCTCTTTGGATTAGTATTTGTAAGTTACATTCTTTTCAATCTTTTAGTTTTGACCTACCTGTGAACTTAAAGTCTAAATATTGCAGGTGTGCAATAGAAAATGGTTGTTATAATAAACACGAATAATTCTAGAAAGATACCAAGACAGATGCTATGATCTGCTGTTCTTCATCAGCTGTATTGCTGAGGTCAAGAGCTCATTACAGTGATGAGTAATAATTCCATATTTGTTTAGAAATCATGGTTCTAGCTCCTAATTCACAGAAGACAGTATTGATGCTGCCCTGTCATGAAGCAAGCCACCTGCAGAGAGCACTCCATCTCCTCGTGGGAGAGGAAGGGAGGGAGGCGGGGGCCACACGCTCCCTTCTCGGTGAGCTGTCTTTGAAGACCCCGTGGGGACGGCCAGCACCATCCCTGCCAGGATTCGGGGTTCTATGTTCTCAGCGTGAATTGATGCTGAGTGTGGAACATGTGGCAATTTACACAAAGGTGCAGATTACATGACGGCCTTAGCACCTCCAAGTGTTGAGAGAGGCAGTTTCACATGATGTCACACACATGCAGGTTCACACACACACAGGTTCACATACATGCAGTTTCACACCATTTCACACACACAAGCATAAACATGAGAAAGCTTCAGAAAATATTAAATTTGGGGCTTTCAGTTAATCTTGGAAACACTTAGATTTTAACTTCCACTCATTCTAAAAACACCACTAAATTGGCAGCAACTAGGTTTGGAAAACAACTCACGGAAGTCTACCAGGTCCAAAAAAGGAGACGGGCTGGCACAAGTGAGAGCCATTGAAGGGGTGTGGGAGGCAGAATCAGAGCTCTTCCCACCACGCGTCTGAGACACAGACAAGACAAAACCATCAGGGCAGCAGGCACCTGCTCATCCTGGACCCGGAGGCCCCAGTGCCTCTGGAGCAGGGTGTGGAGGGGGCCAGCGAGCTGCATTATTGAGATTCCGTTAGAAGCTGTCTCAGTTTGTTCCTGCTGCTCTACGAAACACCCCAGGCTGGGTATTTTATAAATAATAGAACTTTATTTCTCACAGTTCTCAAGGCCGGCAGTCCAGACTCAAGGTGCTGGCAGATTCGAGTCTGGGGGTTCTCACTCCTCCTAGATGGTGCCTCTGGCTGCAGACAGCTCCCTGGCACCTCTTTGTCGGGGAATGAACAGATCCTGCTCATGACATCTGCACCCTTAGAACCAATCACCTCCTAAAGCCTCCCTCCTAATACTGTGACATTGAGGTTGAAGTCTCAACAGAGGAACTTTAGGGGGCACATTCAGACCATAGCAGAACCCTAGACCTACCTCCTGGGTGATGCAGGTAGAAGACCACCCCACAGGAGCAGTCAGAAAGGGAGAATAGCCCCCAGCTTGGGAAAGCACCTTCGACCAAATGTTGGCGGGAGATGGGAGGCCCTTTATTCACACCAGGTTGGGTGAGTTTCCCTTTCCTGAGCTGGCCTCTGGGATGCCAGGGAGATACTTTGGCTTTACACTATTTTAGCTATTTTACACTATTTAGAGGGTCTGAACTGATATTACCAAATACTTCGCATTGCCGAGTAGCACGTGCACGTGGCTGCGCCAAGGCTTTGAGATGAGGCGTTCGTCATCTGAAGCCGTCGGGCTTAGTTAAAATCAAAGTATTTCCAAGATTAACTGAAAGCCCCCAATCTAAGTGGGATTCTGTTCTGAGGAATCTAAACATCCCAGGAGAAAAGATACACACATCTGAGTCCCCAGGAAAAGGTTCTCATCCCAAACTGCACACTCTGAAGCCCCTTTGAGGCAAAGCTGCCCATGAATGCAACTGACTTTAAACCTAAATGCACCTTGAGACTTTCTACTTTGTGGAAAATCTCCACAAAGCACAGAGAGACTCAGACAAACAGAATCAAAAAGGAAGGGTGAAACACACCGGGTAGGACTGCAGGGAGTTGAGAAACTCAATAAGCAGATTAATGACAACAGATGATAGGTGGACATAGCAGACAGTTCATATCAACCTTATTCTACAGTTAGTGTGAGGTTACAACACACTAATAGAACTTAGGAAAAAACAGAGCATTACAACAAATGATATAAAGGCCTGTAGTGGAGAAGACAGAGTGGAGGACATCTCTCAAAATAAGGAGAAAACACAGATGTGGACAGATGTCCCCAAGGGTTAAAAAGGAATACCTGAGTTCATCCACAAGCATCCCTCCTTGGGGGCATCTGGAACGCAGCTGTGCCAGGATGAAGGAGTGAACAGTGTCAGGGGAAGAGATCAGGGAGCTGGGTTCTGGGGCCCAGCTGAGGTCTGGTGTCCCCAAAGGACCTGTCACCTGGGGTGGGGCACAGAGGCCCCCAGGAGCTGGTTCCAAGAAAAAGCTGGGATCGATGCCCACCCAGCAGGTGAATTTGTTGGAGAGCGGGGAGTGGTAAACCAGAGGTACATGAAGAGGCAGAGGGTGGAGTTTAAGTTCCTTTCTAGAGCAGGGGCAAAAGAGGGCATGGATATTTAAAGTGATTTAACCGAATTTACTGAGCACCCAGATCAGGAGGATGGGGAAGTAGCTGGGGGAGTCATCGCATTGGCCTCCAGAAGGCTTCAGATATTGGACATCTCATCTCAAAGCCCCGGCGCAGCCACGTGCACCTGCTACTTGGCAATGCAAAGTATTTGTTAATATCAGATCGGGCACCTCAAACAGCTGAAGTCATGTGAAGCTGCCATGTCTCCCTGGGAGCAGCTCTGTGCAGGGAGGGCCCCTGCCCTTCCTCCCAGGTGCCCAGGTGTCCCAGGTGCTGTTTTCATTTAAAAATATGTGAAAAAAAGGAAGGAGAATAAGGAAGAAAACACAATGCAGAAATCTTCTTAATGCAGGTTGGATTTATTCTCATCATTGCTTTATTCATTTTTTAAACTTTTTAACCTAAAAATCACTTAAGAATCTGGAGCCTTTTTGCCATGTTGAGCCGGCTGGGGGAGCACTCTCTGGAGATGCCCACTGCATAGCTGCACTGACAAAGGACATGCGTGCTCCTGGAGTGTGACCTGGAAAGCGATTCTGTGGCAGGCACCATGGCAGGCTGGGTTTCACTTAACACACTTGCTGCTGCATCTTCCCTCCACAGTGTCTCCCCCTGGGCTTTGGGGCACAGCCTGCCATGGAGGCAGTGAGGTGCCCAGACCCAGGACCAAGGCAGGAGAAGGCATTTCAGAAACTGGCAACTCAGCTTTCCCTGTTCAGAGTGAAAGAAGGGGCCATATGGCCATGTCGTTCCTGGAGACCCTCCCATGCCGGGGGAGCATTTGCAGCATAAGTTCCGGGTCATCTCTAGGAGAAGGCCGGTCCTTGGGAGTTTGTGTGCTCGCTCACTCACGCTCTCTCTCTCTCTCTCTCTCTCTCTCTCTCTCTCTCTCTCTCTCTCTCTCTCTCTCTCTCTCTCTGTCGGCCTAGAGGTTGATCAATTTCACCAATCTATTCAAACCACCAGGGTTTCATTCACTGATTTTTCTCTGTTATTTGTCCATGTCCCATTTCGGTAACTTCTGCTCTTATTTTTATGATTTCCTTCCTTATCATTATTTTGAATTTAACTTGCTCTTCACATCCAACAGCGATGGGGCTCCTCACTCCACAGTGAGCTTCCTCAAGCCAGCAAGCCTGTGAATTCCCAGGGTCACAGCTGGAGAGGGCAGGCTCGATGGGCAGGGGAGACCCAGGAAAGACGCCACAGCCTGCAGGTCTGACCCAACGCAGCCAGTTTCTCCCTTTGTCCATTTCCGCTGCCTTCACTTAGTGTCTTTCATAACCTTATCTGCTGTGATCACTGACTTCATCATTTTACAGCTACACAATGTGCCACCTATAGATGTTTTTAACACCTCAAAAGATTGATTTCATTAGACTGAAAGCCTCTGTAAATTATATGAATTCAATCATTAGGCCCACATTTTCCATTTTTGTCCAAATTTATTTTTCCATGTGGTTCTATATACTATGTATTTTGATAATTCAACTAAATTACAAAAACATCCAATTAGTAAAACTAATAAATTTACATTACCTTTTCGTTTTAAGAAAAATAGCATCACGTGTATTAATTAATGAATGTTCTCATTTTCTTAGTCTTTACATCTGTGAAGCTTCTTCTCTGGTTCATTTGCCATTGGAGCAATAGCCTGCCAAGGCACCAGCCCAGATCTGAAGCCGCTTCATCCCCATGCCATGGGTGGTGAGGATGTAACTTGGGATTTTGGCTAACGCCCTCATGAGACAACACTCAGTGTCACCACAGACTCTGGGAAAAGCACATGGCCAGTGGAAGACTGAATTCTAAAGAGAAGAAAGGAATTACTTCTCCATTCCCATCGCAGTGGCCTTCCCCAAATCCTCAGCCAAATAGATCACATGCAGAAATAAACATACATATATTTTCCTTTCTTACTTGCAAGAAGCTACTTGAGTTTGTCTACACAGCAAGTTGCCAGCTAATCATTGTCCCATTTCTTGTATCATCAAATAATGATATCAAATAGAGCCAGGCAGGCAATTCCTGTAATCACACAAAGTCTCCAGCTTTCCGATTCCATTACATGTGGCTCCAGCTCCTGCTGTACATAGATAAATAGAGCAAGGAAGGCAATTCCTGTAATCGCACAATGCTTCCAGCTTTGAGATTCCATTGCATGTGGCTCCAGCTCGTACTGTCCATGGATAAATAGAGCCAGGCAGACAATTCCTGTAATCACATAATGCTTCCAGCTTTGAGATTCCATTGCGTGTGGCTCCAGCTCCCATTGTCCGCGGATGCTCCATCACTCCCCATGGAGCCTCCTCTGTCCATGCTGAGCAGAACCTTTGCTGGGAGCTGAAGCACCCAGGAGGATGGGTCACTGCACTCTCCAGATGCCCAGAATGCAAAACAAGACACGTGGGAGCCCCTACCAGAGGAGCCTTTGGTCTTCTCTTCTTTGGGGTGTAAGAGAATGAGACAGACAGGCATGTGGGGGGTGCCAGGACATCCTGGCCAGTGGGGGGATGTCATACAGTGGCTGCCTGTGCCACGCTGGCTGCTGAATACATGTCACCCTGGACACAGGCATGCCAGTGTGTGGGGGGACATGTGGCAGTCACAGGTCTTAGCCCTGGTCATGTGGACATCCATCCAGTGGTAACTCTCACCTTTGCAGCTGAATCTCTCTTGTGTGCTAATCCACATATTTGCCAAAACTATAATGGTTCACTCTCTAATTTCTGTAATGGCCTCAGATTAGAGCAGTGGAATAATTTCCTACTCTGAATGGCTGGTTTCCTGTGCCCACCGATGGATCAGTCCACCAGGACCTTGTCCAGTCCTGAGGAAGCTGATCCCCTTTGAAGACAGCAGACAGCCTGCCAGTGTACTCCCCCCCCTCCCCTGGATCTCAGATACTTCCCTGGATGGCCAAGAGTCCCATTCTACATCCCCTCCTCTGCAGAGCAGCCTCCGTCATCCCTCCACCTTCAGCGGGAGACCCCCAGACACTGCCTTGCCTCTGAGCAGCCACAGCACCCCTGCCTGTTACAGATTTAATTATTTAATCATGTTCTACCTCAAAAAAGCACAGGTCTCAGGGAAGGGGCTCGTAGCTTCAGTCAGGGATCCATGAATTCCTCAAATTGGTGTTTTATCAAGAAACATTTTAGTGCACAGGTGGAATGAGTGTATAAACTAACATAAAGGAAAATGCTTAAAATACCAAACCATCGTCTGAAGGGATGGATAAGATCTGGATTCCTGGTAAAAGTCATTCTCTCCAGACTTTTACTTTCCATGTGGAAGAAAATCACAGGAACCACTAACATGTGTAGAGTGATTTAATTACAGCTAAACTTAAGAGTTTAAGAAGGAACTTTTTCATAATTTATGCATCACTAACCCTAGCCCTAACACAGTTCTGCACACTATGCGATGCCCATCATATGCTACTCAACAACTCCCTTCCTGTTTCTACCATACAGCTTAAGCCACCCCCCTCCTTTCTTCTTACAACCTCAATCAGAAGCTCATGTTTTGGTCTCTGGTTTTCCCCCAGGGCACGTTTTAATAAACTTCTGCAGTGAGATGTATCATACTATCTTGAAATTATTTGCCTGCATGCCTAGCCTGACCCACCATCTCCACCAGCGAGTAGCTACACAAGGTGAGAAACCACCTTTTATTTATCTTTATGACTCTAGTACTTGGCATCAGGAAAGAACATAAGATAGGTTTATAGAATTTAATAATTTTGACTAGTTTGTCATTTTCATCTCAGTGGTTTAAAGCACGGTTTAAAAAAAAATAGCCATAGACATAAGATGTGCCTTTACAGATTCATCCTGAGTGGCCCTGAGTCTTTGATAAGCCACTTAGTTTTCTGAGATCCAAATTACTCATGTGTGAAAAGATAAGGAGATCTACTTGACCAACTTTACACACTTTGTGGGAGAGGATGATAAGCAATCCTAAAAATAACAATCAGCATGAAGTTTCCAAAATCATACATTCACATTTCTAAAAACTACTCGTTTAAAAAGTACCTTCATAAACAAGGTATTTTATACTGGCAAAAAAAATGAGGCCTAAATAACATGTTGGTAAAAGCTGTTTTTAAGTTGTAAATCATACATGTGAAATAATATGGCTTTTAGTTTCTATTATAATAATTATAACCAGGTTTCTTCTTGGATGTTGTGGGCTCCTGGCCTCCAACTTCTTAAAAGAACAAGCGGTGGGAGCACTTTAGCTGCACTGTATGCTTGCAAAGTTAAATTTTGGACCAAAAACAGTGATGCAGAAAGGTGACTTTATTTAGGTAGAGAAAAGAGAAGGAAAGGAGAAGAAAAGACTTCCACACAGAGTGTGGAAGGGGATTCCAGAGGGACCTCCACCATGTGGGAGGGGATTCCAGAAAGTTGGAAATCTGGTGCAGGTGAGGGAGCATGGACTTTTATCCTGGGAGAAACTCCCACCTTCTCCAAGACCCTGGGCCAATGAAAGGAGTTCCTTAGAACTTCCACTGGAGTGATTGACTTTTAGTTTCTTCCCATGCCCACAAAATTCAAACATAAACCATTGAATCTCCCAGATGGAGAGAGATGGGAGGGGGTCATGATGCCGGGAAATTCTTGCCCTTAAAGCTACATCCCCTCATGGTCCCAGAAAGAGAACACATTCCCTCATAACCACCTGGCATAACTCAAAAGATCACAGTCGAGCCTACAGAGAGAAGAGCCTGTTTCCAGGGCTCATAATGCATTGAAAAGTAGAAGGTAATTTTATTTTCATTAATTTAATGAAAAGAAAATGATATTTCCTTATGGCTTCCTCTACTTCAGCTTTTTTTATGAGGAAATAAAACATCTTACAAGTGCATGGAACTTAAATTTTTAAAACACTTCCACATCCATTATGTCTTTAATCCTCAGACCATCCCCACTTTGCAGATCAAAAATCCATTCTTCAGAACTGGGAGTGACTTGCATTAGACCTCCAGCAAGTGAGAGGGAGTTGGACTTCAAACTGAGGTCCTCAGGTGGCAAGTTTTCTATCTTTCCATCAGACCAAAATCCCAGAGCATTCCAGATCATTCTAATATCTTTAGAGATTAAGAAGCAGAGACTAAGATTCCAAATGATCTAAGATCACACAATTAAAAAGAATGTTAAGAACCCAGAACGCCCCACTTGCCCCAGTCCCTAAATTACTATATATCATCTTTCGTGATATCCAGCCTCAAAGATGGCCCCCAGTGATTCCCACCTACCAGTATTCACATTCTTGTATAATTTTGTCTCACACTAAAGAGGGCTGACTTTTATAGCCACAGGATATTGTGGCAATGGCAATGTGTGACTTCTGAGGCTAGGTCATAAAAGAGATTGCACCTGTTTTCTTGCTCTCTTGAAATGTGTGCTCTGAGGGAAGGCAGACACAAGGTTGTGAGGACACTCAAGACACTCCAAAGCATTCTTGAATGTCCAAGGAACTGAGGCATCTTGCCAAGAGACAGTACTCTTTCCAGTTATGTGAATCAGCGATGGATCTTCTGGTCCCATTAGAAATTCCATTTAAATTTTCAGAGATTGCAGTCCTTGCCAACATCTTGACTATAATGCCATGACAGACCCTAAGCCAGAAAAACAGAGTTAAATCATTCCTGAATTTCTGACACACAAACCATGTTATAATAAGCATTTGTTGCTCTTTAAGTCACTTAGTTTTTGAAGAGATTTATTATACAACAATAAATAATATTTTCTGTTATGGTCAGTAGGCTCTCCAAAGTGTATGCACATTCTCCTTCTCCTAATTTCACATTTCTTTCCCTAAAACATAGTCACCAATCCACTTATCAGTTCCCTAAACTCCTTGTCAAGGATATTAATCAAATGAGAGAAGATACTTCAATGATCTGATTCACTATAATCTTCACCCAGCTGCCCCAGGAGTTCTTCATCTTGTCCCAAGGCATTTCCTCACCATATACTCATGTCCAAAGCCTGAGATTAGGTTGACTAAGTGGTGTGAATATCACAGGCTCTAGATCTGTTCTGTCTTCTAAGGAACACCTAATAAGATCTGAGCTACACCTGGTTGAAGAATTGGGTCTAGAAATAATAGGATTGTGGAACTCAATTATACTCCTGTTTATTTAACAAAACTAACTCTCCTCCCCTTCCTCCATCCTTATTCCTCAATTCCTCAATCCTATCAAAAGATTTCATGTTTCTCTTTCAATCCTTCTACCATTCTCCTGTCCTGTATGATTTAACATACTTATTACTGAGAAACCAAAACCATAGCAACTGGTTAACTATAAACATGCTCATCCTCTTTAGAAATAATCTCTCTATAAATTAGAACCCTTTATTTTTCCAAATAAAAATAAATTGTGAAACCACAAGTCCCCTTAACAAAGACCAGTCCATTTATGCAACTCCCAAGACCAAAATAAAGGATGAAAATCCTGAACTCATCCCATGTCTGCTCTAGAAAAATCCATGATACCTGTCAAGAGGAAGGGAACAAGATGCCAGCCAGCCTATCAGGGCACTGCTTTCATTGCCAGCTTCATGGTCAGGAGCAAACATCATCAAGTTATTTGCAGCGGGGATGAAGGGAAGAGAAGGGGCTGGCAACACGCTTTAGGATACCCTCTGGGATCCAGAGGGAAAACAGATATCACTCCCTCCAAGGCACAGCCAAGAACCACTGCCCTAGTCAAGGGGGAGCCAGGAATTTAGCTAGGGCCTCTCTTATCTAGGGTGGACCAACATCAATGCCATGGCAAGGGAGCATCTGTAAGTCTCAAAATAACCAGAACAGAGAAAGAGAGCAGAAGTAACAGAGAAGGTTAGCAGCATGTATTGTCCATCTATAGTGAGCCAGGTACTCAGTGATGGATATTTAGCATCTTATTTAAGTCTCCCAACTGCACAGTGGTTAAGAGTGTCTGCTTTGGTGGGAACCTAGCTTCAAACACTCTTTCTGGTTGTATGATACTGAGCAAGCCATTTGACCTCTCTGAGCCTCAGTTTCCTTCCACTTAAAGCAGGGTAGTGGTTAGTATTACCAGGAGATAGAGTTTACAAAATGAGTATCTTTAGTATCATTGAGGAAGAAATGAGATAATTGCAAGTACAATTATCAAACTGTCCAGAGCATACAAATTAATCAGAGGATTTGATTAGATGCATATTCTTTATTTAATCAGAATTTCTAAGTAATTTGGGGTGTGGCCTGAGAGGCTACATTTCTTGCAAGCATCCAGGAAATAACAATGCTGCTGGCCCAAGAACCACATTTTGGGTAGTGAGGATATAAAACACTCATAACATTCAGTGATATTATTGGTGTTAATATTTTAACATGATCTCTCTAGCAAGAGCAGCAGAGCTGGTAAGTGGCAGAACCAGAGTACAAATTCAGGAATAACTCTTTTCCCCCTTCCTTATTTGCCTCTCAAAAGGAGCCAGATATGTTTGGAACAGGGATAAAGAATGCCTTCATGGGGCCATTTCTTATCTACCTGTCCAGTGACATCATGTGACATTTCAACCCTGACATCTCAAAGTCTCCAGAAAGTATGGCAGAGACATTACGGATTCACTGCATCCTCCATCATATACTCTTATACTGAGGACTTTCTGAGTTGCCAAGAAAACTTCTGTCAGCAAAGACAGATTCAATCAAAAGTGAAAACTGAGGCTTAATTCAGCCTGAGCATGAAAGCGATCAACCAGGAGATGGGAGATTAACCCCCTGGGTCACATCCTAGGGACACAGATGGGCTGACTGTTCCATTTTTCATTAGAATTAATTCACCACTGTCTGCCTTGGGAATCACAGGAGCTTCTCCTCTAAGACTGAACAGGCCCAGGGACATGGGCATGGGGCTTAAATCTCATTGCCTCTCAGTGAAGGGTTGGACCTGAATAAACAGATATTTGCCTTTAGAGAGGGTATGATAAGGTTTCCAAGATGAGTCTGGCATTATTATTTTATATTTATGGTACCTATGAGGCAAGACCACTTTGCATTTTTAAATTAACTTATCTTAAAAATGCAAGTAGTCATGGGAAAAGAAAGCAGAGACCAATTCTAAGAAAGAAAAAAGTGAGCAATCCTTACATCCAAAACCCTGACATCAGACACTTTAGAAATTGTGTGCATTGGAGCTGGGTGCTGCTGCAGATACATCAGCAGCGAGTTGTGAAGGTTTGAGCCAAGTGACATACTTGCAAGCACAGCTAGTTTAAACTGGCACTAATAGTTATGACTGATAAAGGTGCTATTCTGTCCCAGGCCCTGTGTTAAGCACTATAAATGCATTAGCACAGTAATCTCTCCAATAATCTTATGGAAGATGGTTCCGTTCTCCCTTTCTTACCAAGAATTGGAGTGATGGCAATGCCACAAACAAATATACTTGTTTACATGAATTGGATCATGTGGTAGGAACAAGAGATTCAGCTACTAATCAGAGCACAGAATTTGAGAGAGAATACAGGACAAAAGAGAACAGAAGAGTCTTGCTGTTATTGGTAAACATCAAAGCAGTATCACTGGGTCTTTTTAAGTTATATAAACCACTCAACAGAATACGTGCAAGCTTTACTGTTAGGCAGCATGCTGAGAGTTCAAACCACTCCTTGATGTGGCTATGGTTCCTTAACAATGGGCCTCTCCTGTGTCCAATTATGGACAAACCCATTTGGGGAAGACAGTGATGATGTGATGGAATTCTCACAGGGCATGGCATCCCAAAGCCTGAGTTTGCATCCAGGTAATAAATGTGTCCAGGGCACTTAGGGAAAGCAACTAACTTTTCTGATGCTGTATCCTCATCTGTAAAATGGGGCAAATGCTACTTACTTTATAGAACTCATAACCTTCAGTGATTATTACTGGTGCTGGTAATGTTAACATAATCTCCCTAGAAAGAGCAGAACTGGTAAGTGGCAGAACCAAGGTACAAAATCAGGACTAGCTCTCCCCCTGTTCCAGTTGTCTACCAGCCCAGTGACTTCCTGTGTGACATTTCAACCCTGACATCTCAAAGTCTCCAAGAAAGAATTCCAGCAGAGATGTAATGGATTCACTGCATCCCCCATCGCATTATCTCATACTGAGGACTTTCTGGGTCACTCAGAACTTCTGTCAGCCCTCTCTCACCACTCCTATTCAACATAGTATTGAAGCTCTGGCCAGGGCAATCAGGCAAGAAAAGAAATAAAGGGCATTCAATTAGGAAAAGAGGAAGTCAAATTGTCTCTACTTGCAGATGACATGATTGTACATTTAGAAGACCCTATTGTCTCAGCCCAAAATCTCCTTAAGCTGATAAGCAACTTCAGCAAAGTCTCAGGATACAAAATCAATATGCAAAAATCACAAGCATTCCTATACACCCACAGTAGCCATCAGAGAGCTAAGTCATGAGTAAACTCCCATTTACAATTGCTAAAAAGAGAATAAAATACCTAAAAATACAACTAACAAAGGATATGAAGGATCTCTTCAAGAACTACAAACCACTGCTCAAGCAAAGACAGATTCAATCAAAAATAAAAAGTGAAGTTTAAGTCAACCTGAGAATGAAAATGGGCAAACAAAATAATACTTGTGAAAATTACTTTACCCTGTGGCACAAATATTAAGTGTTGTCCTTAGAGAAAAATAACCTTTTATCCTTTCCCCCCAAGAAATTCCCAGCCTCAAGCAGTGTTTAGTTTTTAGTTCTTATTCAAAAAAATTGCAAGTAACACATAAATCGTCAGAGCATTTGCTTTCTGCAGGGTCATTTTTTCTTTCTCCCCTTTCCACTGGCAATGAGTCCTTTTTGAAAACTAACAGTTCTCTGATCAGTTGATTCTCCCCTTCATGCCTAACCAGAGGTTTTGTAGAAAGCAGGGAAACATGTCTTCTTTCAGTACCTTGAGAAAGGAATGCTGACAAAGATAACTCAGAATCACAGGCCACTCGCTTAATACTGTTATGTCTGGCTTTTGATCTTAGGCTCACCTCGAAAATTTCAGGAGCTAACCAAGCACATACTTCTGCACACATGCACACAAGCTATGCACCCACAGTGTGATGAGAAATTCCTGCCCTACCCTTTGCTTCCTATTGAAGCAAAGTCTGTCACTAACAGCTGGAGGACAAATGTTACAAATAGAAAGCAAATGGTTGGAGGGGACGTTTAGCTATGGTCATGGAACCAAGGCCTCATCGACAAAGCAAAAGTAGAGCTAAGAATGGACTGAAGTGTTATCGATGTAAGAGGACTTTTTAAACACTGGAACTCCCCCACCCTTCCACGGCTAACATGGTCTTGCCTCTGGGAGTATTGATCTCCACACTCTCAGGCAAAGTCTGTGAAAGAGATTGGCTAAAGAAAATGTGGCACATATACACCATGGAATACTATGCAGTCATAACAAAGGAACTTCTTTGAAGAGTATATCCAAGTTCTTATCTTGCTATTCTGCCATTAATTTTGATTTGAAGTTCTTTTTAACCTACCATCCATTTCCTTGCCAAGGAATTACAAGCTTATTCACTAGTCTCATCATACTGGCCACGAAAAAGCCCACATGAATGTCATTGAGTGGCCAGCATGTCTGTGAAGAGCAGAAACCAGGGCAGCCAAACAGCTAAGGCCAGCTAGTAAGTACCCGATGCCCACTCTATAGAGGACTCCACACTAAAAGACAAGGTAAGCAAATGCCAGGCTGCGTCACCAGTTATTCCCCCCAAACAAAAAAAGTAACCCCGCCAGGAAACATGTGTGTGTACACACCTAAGTACATGCACACAGCTACATGCAACGGGGAAAGACTGGGAAGGAACCAAATCCACCTCTGAACACCACTTACTTCTGAGGAAAAGGCAGGTGAGGACGACTACCAGCATTCCTCACCTTTTCAATGGTGAGCTTGTGTCAATTTTGGCTTTAAGGCAATTTGCACTCCTTGGGTGACCACACAAGACATGCAAAACTGAACCATCAACAACCACCTTCCCATGAGGCCAAATG
>CM052661.1:108976396-109004852 GCA_028533165.1 Leontopithecus rosalia
CGATGAGACATTAACTGCAACAAAGAATCCCTTCTAAGGTGGAAAGAATCATGTAAGTGCTTAATTATTTTCCTATGATTAGTATTTGGCATTAGTAATGTATGACCATGAGTCAGCCAGCCGGAGGGGTTCTGGGCTAAACTGCAATCCCTGGCGCATTTTTGTTCTTCTTTGGCGTATTCTGGCCCAGCTCGAGGTATGCTGACCAGCATGCCCATCAGCTTCAGTGCAGTGACCCTGGCTGCCACATCTGCAAGGGCATTTTCTTTAACGCGGTCAATCTCTCTTTTGGTGTCCTCTGCAATGAATTACAGTCACTTTTCTTTGGCAGCCAAGCAGCATTCTAACAAGCTCAAAATCTGAGTGATGTTGTATGGAAAAGCCCTTTGTGGTCAGGAGTCCCTACCCGTTCCAAATTGCAGCATAAGCATAAAGCACTACCGAAATCATACTTCGAATCAGTGTAAGTGTTAACTTTTAAATCCTTTCCTGACTGCAGGGCTCTGGTAAGTTCAATCAACTCAGCTTTTTGGGCTGAGGTAGAGGCCAGCAAGGCTTGTAACTTGATTAACTTGTGCTGACTAATAAGAGCATATCTAGCCCTCCTGTTTTCCTGTTGCATAAAACAACTTGCATCTGTTAACCCCTCTTCCTTGGGATGGTCAAGGAGCTCATCTCAAGTCTCGCCTGCTAGAATAAATTTGTTTCATAACTTGTGACATGGTTTGGCTGTGTCTACAGTCAAATCTTAAATTGTAGCTCTCAAAATTCCCATGTGTCTTGGGAGAAACCCAGTTGGAGGTAATGGGATCGGGGGTGGGGCGGGTCTTTCCCATGCTCTTCTTGTGACAGTGAATAAGCCTCATGAGATCTGATAATTTTATTTTATTTTTATTTATTTATTTATTTATTTGAGACATAGTCTTGCTCTGTTGCCCAGGCTGGAGTGCAATGGCAGGATATTGGCTCACTACGGCGTCTATCTCAAGTGATTTGCCTATCTCAGCCTCTTGAGTAGCTGGGATTGTAGGTACCCACCATCATTGCCTGGCTAATTTTTATATTTTTAGTAGAGACGTGATTTCACCGTATTGGCCAGGCTTGTCTCGAACTCCTGACTTCAGGTGATCCACCTGCTGCCTTGGCCTCCCAAAGTGCTGGGATTACTCCCCTTTATAAAGGGGAGTTTTCCTACACAAGCTCCTTTACCTGCGGCCATGCAAGAGATGTAACTTTTGCTCCTCATTTGCCTTTTGCCATGATTGTGAGGCCTCCCCAGCCACGTGGAACTGCGAGTCAATTAAACTTCTCTTATTAATTACCCAGCCTCAATATGTCTTAACTAGCAGCATGAGAACAGATTAATACAACCTGTATGCCAGGAAGGCTGGGAGCACCTGTGTGCTCTAGCAGATATGGAGCTGGGTTTATAGTTTGTCAGACTTCAAGGGTTATATCTGGAGTGTCTAGCAATAAGGCCTAATACTTTAATAAATGCTCTCCTGTAATTCACTGGTGCCCTTCAGCTTCTAGGACCACCTTCCCTTGGTGTGGGGTCAACAAACCTTTAGGTGCTTTCCTAATATTTATTATCCTTGCCTACTAGAAAAGTTGGAGCAGCAACAGCACTAAGAAATCTAGGACACCCTGAGCCCACCTGGTCTATCTGCTCAGAAAAGTAGTCTACTGACCTTGGAATGTTTCCCAGTTTGGGGACAAGATTACCCAAGGCCTATGCCTTGCTTTTTGGCCACATAAAGAAAAAATGGTTCATCCAACTTATGGACATCCAAGGCTGCAGCAGAGCCTAATTTCTCTTTGAAAGTATTGAAGGTTAACTTGCAGTTCTAATTACATTGAAGGAGATATAATATTTTCCTTTTAGTGTTTTATATAAAGGCTTGGCTACATGTCCAAATCTGGGCACCAATCTGCAGTACCCAACTGTCCCCTAAAAAGGCCCACAGCCATTTGTTGGACTAGGACTCTTGGATGACTAAAAAACTTTTTTTCCTTCAAGGGATGTTGATCAGTTCCAGAGGTTAAGACAGATTCCAAATATTTGAGTCTTTGAGTCATAATCTGAGCCTTGTATGGTGACACCCTAAAGCTGCCATTTCCTAGGAAATTTATCAATTTAACAGTATTATTATCTGAGTCTTTTTTAGTCAGGCTAGCAATGAGCAAGTCATCTACATACTGAATAATTGTGCCCCTTTGCAATTGTGAATTTCTTAAGTCCTTAGCTAAAGCGTTTCCAAATAGTTGGGGTTAACCCAGAACTCTTCAGAGAGGACTGTCCAGGCTAGTTTGGAGGCTAAATGAGTATCTGGATCAGTCCATTCAAAGGCAAACATATGGTGAATCTGGATTCATTGAGATGCAGAAAAATGTGTCTTTCATATCTAAGAATGTAAACCAGCTCGCATCCCCTGAGACTTGGGTAAGAATTGGGGACAATGGGGTGTATGGAGACGATAACTGCATTTATTAATGCTCTAAGGTTTCTAACGAATCTGTAGGCTTTTGATCTGGTAACATGGGAGCACTGTAAGGAGATTCTCATGGTCTTAATAAGTCATATGGCAAGAATTTGGCAATAAGGGGTTGGATTTCCTCTTGTGTTCCCTGCCCTAAAGTGTATCGTCTCTTCCAAGGGTGAGCAGCATGAGGCTGGAGTTGGATTTGAACGGGGTGGTCTTTAGTGTGTTTCCGAGAGCCTGTGTGGCCCAAACCTCAGGTGGTAAAGGTAACAGCTCGCCCTTAACTTCTTTTTTTTCCCAGAGGGGTCAGGAAAAAAAGTAATATTTAATCTGCTTTATGATCTGTGAAGGTCACCTGAGTCAATAAATTTCTCCCCAGTAAGAGGTCAGGCATTCAGACAGTACTAAAAACTGTCTGAATGACAAACCCAGAGGCCCTGGAGAACAACTTAGAAAATAAGAAGAGCACTGTTTTGGGGCTTGTCCATCATGAGAAGACAGGAGCCCACAGTATTAAATCAGGACAGAGTCATCTGCTCCCATATCTAATGAGAAGTTAGTAATCCTACATGCCACTTCAGGAGTCACCTGAGGCTCCTCCATCTCTTGATGGCTAACAGTCCAATGGGAGTGGAGGCAGGAAGTATCAGGCCTTACCACTCTTGGATCTGCTGGGCTCTGATGGTGGCTCCCTTGAAAGCACAGTGCATTCCCTTCAGTAGCAGCCGATTTTCTTACAGAAGGCTCATTGATTTATACTCAAGGCACAGTGGCCCAGAAACCCAGACAGGGACTTTTACCTTCTCACTTCCTCTACAAGGGCCAAGGGTTAAGAAGCTGGCTCTGAAGTGTAGAGGGCACAAGGCTGCAGGTAGAAGCTGTGCCTTTTGGGAGGTTTGTGTTATTTTTTCTCTGCCCTATTTCTGTGATTGAAAATTGCAAAAGCCAAGTCTAAAAGCTGATTCATGGGAGTCTGGAGGCCTAAGGCTACTTTTCGTGGCTTCCTGCAGATATCAAAGCAAACTAGACTGGGTTATAAAATGAACTCCTAGCAATGCCTGTTCCTTCTTGCAGTCGGGGGCAGTGTTAGTGTATTTCTTCAAAGTCTAAATTATCTACCCTTTTAATAAGGCTAGGTTTTTACCTTTTTCCTGAGTAATTTTCCTGACTTCATAGATCTGAAAAAGCTTTGTCACAATTTTTTTATTCTTTCAGGGAGTTGAATGATCTTAATTTTTTCTCTATATATCCCACTTTCTTCTAATTTATTTCTCTTTTTTAGATTCTAATTCTTTTTTGGGTTCTGGTCAGGCACTACTGTGCCTCCTACCTGACAGGTATATGTTCCTGGTTGCAGGCTGCCACCTATTAGCATGTACTTTAGCCACTCCCATAATGCACTGCTTTTCTATCATGCAGTAGGTAGACATGAATATATGTGAATCTTGTCTGGTCAAATTATACAACAAAGTTAGCCTCTGTACATTTTCCTGGATCCTCTGAAAACTGTTCAAGTTTTTTTCTTACATATGGCTAATTCAGACATAGAAAAGGGTACATATATTTATGTAGTGTCCCCATGATCGTCTGCTACTTCCCAAGGAGGGCAAAGATTCAACGTTGCCAGTGGATAAGAGGCCCTTGCAAGTTTTCTGGTGAGGCTCGGGTCTTTCAAGAGTGGGTATGTATGTAAGATAGGACTCGAAAGGCAGGAAGATGATGACTGGACACTAGATAGCCCTGGAAAACTGGAAGGAATTAATAACATCTTACACACCTCACCAGAACTGGAAGAAGTCTGACTGTGTTATTATGGGGTGCTTGGACTTGCAGAAGAAAGTTCAGTCTCAGCTAAGAAAAACCTAATATTAAGAAGCACTTGCATTAAAGGGTAATCAGTTATGTCCAGTTCCTGTTTTGTCTTTTCCTGCATCAAACATTACAAGCCCCTTTTCTGTTTTTCATCCTAAGCATCAGAGAAGCCTGTATATAATGTATTTCCTCCCCTTTAGTTTATCTTCTATAAAACAAATTAAGCTGAAAAAAAAAAGGAGTCAGACCAAACAGGAGAAATGGGAAGGTTGTAATTTGTATATTGTAATAACGTTAGTCCATTTTCACACTGCTAAAACAAAACTGACAAAACTCTTTCAGGGAAAAAGTGACACGCTGGGTTTAGAAAGTAGGGTCCAGCTGTCCCTTAACAGCCCATCAAAAGATGAGCTTCTGCTTAAGAAGTGAGGGAAAACTGTTAAGAAAAAGTCTCATGTTCTCCATCCTGTGGCTGTTTGCAGGGGGTTGTCGTAAAAGAGGCTGTGGCTAAAGAGGCTCGTCTGTTTTTGTCATGTGGGGCTGTTAAATACATTTCAACTTCTAATCATAATGATGGAGAGGTTTTTGCTGATCTTTTCTGCTCATCAAGGTACAAAAATACTAAGTTCCAAGACATCTCTGTTTTCCAGTGTCACCTGGACCAGTGGCAAATTAAACAAGCAGTCAGCTAAAACTCAGAAAATTGTTAAGGAAAGTAAAAGCTAAACTGTTTGAGGCCTCCTTCCTGCAGTAGCCTCCAGGCTGCTACAGAAAACAGGCAGTGAGCAGAAAGGTGACAAGATACAGAGCACTCGGGTGAGGAACAGGGAGCACAAGGTGAGCAGTTCAAAAACGGAAAGTGGCAACCATCTTGTTTAGCAAAATCTATTCTTCTCAACATACCCCAGGGCCTCTATCCCTGTGAGCTTGGCCTCCAATCTGAGTATGACACCCCCAGGCCTCTGAGTTTTGGGGCTGAGTCTCTCACCCTAACATTTTACCGTAGGGCTTCACACTTAAGTGATAGTGGATCATCATTCTTACCCACCAGAATGGGTTTATACTCTAAAAGATGCCCCACTTGCCTGATGTTAGCAGATTGATTCTGTATGGATTGTTTTCCTTGGGTGGGGGTCTTATCTTGGTGTCCCTTCATGGTGTTGCTGAAAGACATTGCTGGAAAAGAGGGTCCTGATACAGACCACAAAGGAGGATTCTTAGATCTTGTGCAGGAAAAAATTCGAGGTAAGTCAGAGAGCAGAGTAAAAAAAGCAAGTTTATTAGAAATGACTCCATTACATAGTTGGGCATCCTCAGAAAACGAGCAGGAGTGCACTGTCTTTCGTTAGTGTCTCTATCTATAAGTAACTATAAAGAGAAAGAGTTATAATTAAACTTGGAAAGTGCAGATGTACTCACTAAAGGCAGGGGCCATTAGTTTTCACAATGACCATTACATCTTTGACCTAAGCTAGCTCATTAATATTATCTTTTAAAAAATATGCTGCACTCCTAGGACATATATACATTTTTCAGTCTTGGTGGAAGATGTCTTGTAAGGCTATAAATATTCTGCAATTGTAATTGGTGACCAGCTAAAAACTGTGGCTATTTTCAAACTGAAAGTATTAACCTTTTAGATGCCTTGAGAGTGTCTCGCTACTCATATTAAGATAGAGTACTCTAGTGATTATTAAACTAGAGGTTTGATAACCATGAGTTTCTCTAACACAACAAGTCTACTCCTCAATGAGAAAATGTATTTCTCAGGAATTTTGTGCATTTTGTTTGACAGAATTTGGTATCTTTACCAAAATGGTAGAAAACAGTAAAATTAGTCCTCAAAGATTTCTCAGGATTATATATAAACAAAATGATTATAGGTAATATGCAAGTTGATACAGTTGATACTCAAAAGGAATTTTGTTTGAAACATAATGAAGTTTTTTAATTTTTATTTATTATTATTATTATTATTATTGAGACAGAATCTTGCTCTGTTGCCTAGGCTAGAGTGTAGTGGCACCATCTCGGCTCATGGCAACCTCTGCCTCCCGGGTTCAAGCAATTCTTCTGCTTCAGCCACCCAAGTAGCTGGGATTACAGGTATTTATCACCACACCCAGCTAATTTTTGTATCTTTAGTAGAGATGGGGTTTCACTGTGTTGGAAAGGCTGGTCTCAAACCCCTGAACAAAAGTGATGTGCCCACCTTGGCCTCCCAAATTGCTGGGATTACAGGCATCAGCCACTGCTCCCAGCCACAATGAGGTTTTTAAATATTTCTAACTGATTTCCTGTTGTGGAGCAGGGAGCTACCAATTCAGCACATCATGGGCCTAAAGCAGGAAAAGACTGAGGACAAATTCTGGAACACATGTGATTAAATTAATTACAATTAAAATCAAATCAGATTTAATAAGGCTGTACCTCTTAGTTTCAAAATCTTTCCTGCCATTTTAAAATGTGGTGTTCTTCAGTGGAAAAGAAAAATAGTGTTTATCTCCAGAGTAAAGAACAAGCTTCCCTGCAGGGACTGATTGAGAGCTATGGCTCGGATTAAAAATCCTTCTTTCTTTCACTTGTAAACCAAAAATAAATTCCTCAGCCCCTATTGACTAAATGGAGCCCTCTTATTGGATAAGGACATTTCAAAGTTAACCTGAAAAGCTAGTTCAGGCCATGGGTCACACATGCCTCATTATACTCTCCTTTTTTTTATCTTAATTTTTAATTTATTTTTGTGGGTACAAAATTTGTGTATATATTTATGGTGCTACATGACATACTTTGATGCAGGCATTTAATGAGTAATACATAATGAAAAATGGGGTATCCATTCCCTCATGCATTTATTGCTTGTGTTATAAACAATCCAATTATACTCTTATAGTCATCATAAAATGTATAAATTATTTTTTATTATAATCACCCTGTTGTGCTATCAAATAGTGTCTTATTTATTCTAACAATTTTTGTGCCCATTTAGCATCCCCACTATCCTGCTGTTCCCCCACTGCCCTTTCCAACCTCTGGTAACCATCCTTATACTCTATGAGATTGCTTGTTTTGAATTTTAGCACCCACAAATAAATAAGAACATATGAGATTTGTCTTTCTGTGTCTGACTTATTTCACTTAACATAAAGACTTTCAATTCCATTTATGTTATTGCAAATGACAGGCCTTTATCCTCTTATAGTTGAGTAGTGCATGTGTACCACGTTTTCTCCATTGTGTATATGTACCACATTTTCTCCATCCAGTCATCTCCTGATGGACATTTAGGTTTCTTCCAAATCTTGGTTATCATAAACCTTGCTGTAGTCAACATGGGAGTGCCGATATGTCTTTGATTTACCAATTTTCTTTCTTTTAGGTGTATACTGAGCAGTGGGATTCCTGGACCATATTGTAGCTCTATTTTTCATTAGGTCAGATACATCCAATCTGTTCTTGTGTTTCTACCAACAGGGTATGAGGGTTCCCTTTGCTCCTCTTCCTCACCAGCATTTGTTTTGACTGACTTCTGGATAAAAGCCACCTTAACTGGGGTGAAATACTATCTCATTGTGGGTTTGATTTGCATTTCTATGATGATTAATAAGGATCTTTTCATTAGCCTGTTTGCCATTTGTATGTCTTTTCATAAATGTCTATCTAAAGTTTTTGCTTACTCTTTAGATTATTACATTGTTTTCTATAGAATGTTTTGAACTCAATATATCATACTGTATTAGTCTGCTTCTGCACTGCTATAAAAAAATACCTGAGACTGGTAATTTATAAAGAAAATAGGTTTAATTGACTCACAGTTCCATATGGCTTGGGAGGCCTCAGAAAACTTACAATCATGGCAGATGGGGAAGCAGGCACCTCTTACATGGCAGCGGGTGAGAAAGCATGTATGTGAAGCAAAGTGGGAAGAGGAGAGCCCCTTATAAAACCATCGGATGTCATGGGAACTCACTCATGCACAAGAAAAGCATGAGAATAACCACCCCCATGATCCAATCGCCTTCTACCAGGTCTCTTCCTCAACACCTGCGGAGTAAAATTATATGAGATTTGGATGAAGACACAAAGCCTAACCATATCATGTGGCTATTAATCCCTTTTCAGATGAGTAATTTACAAATATTTTCTCCCCTCCTGTGGGTTTTCCCTTTACTTTGTTGACTGTTTTCTTCACTGTAAAAAAGCTTTCTAACTTGCTGTAATCCCATTTGTCCATGTTTGCTTTGGTTGTCTGTGCTTACGGGCCATTATTTAAGACGTTTTTGCTCAAACCAATGCTCTAGAGAGTTTCCCCAATGTTTTCTTGTAGAAGTTTGATAGTTTTGAGATTTTAGGTTTAAATCTTTAATTCATTTTAATTTGGCTTTTGTATGTGGCCGGAAATAGGGTTCTAGTTCCATTCTTCTGCCTATGACTTCCCAGTTTTCCCAGAACTATTTATTGAAGAACACTGTCTTTCTTTTTATTTTATGTTCTTGGCACTTTTATTGAAAATAAGTTTACTGTAGGTTTTTAAGTTTGTTTCTGGGTTTTCTATTTTCTATTCTGTTCCATATCTGTGTTTATGCTAGTGCCATGCTGTTTTAATTACAACAGTTTGGTAGTATAATTTGAAGCCAGCTAATGGGATTCCTCCTGTTTTGTTTTATATACTCAGCATAGCTTTGACTATTATAGTATTTTGTGTTTCCATATAACTTTCAGAATTCTTTTTTGTTATGTCTTTGAGGAATGTTATTGTTATTTTGGTAGAGATGGTATAAAATACACAGATTACTTTGGATTGTATAAACATTTTAAAAACATTTTTAAAATACCTATTTATGTATTGTTTGATTCGATTTGCTAGTATTTTTCTTTGCAAATTTTTGCATCAATATTCTCAGATATAGGCCTGTACTTTGCCTTTTTAATGTGGCTTTGATTTTGACATCATACTGATCTCCAAGAATGAGTTAATAAATGCCCCCTGGACCCCACACTGCTCTGAAGGTTTGTATCATGATCAGGCAATGATCATTTCTTCCACAAATGAGCTCATTCTTCTCCTCTTGGGATCAACCCTTTGGCCTGCATGGAGGCATCTGACACCAGGATTCATGGAATGTTCACTCCTTCCTCTTCTCTCAGTTGCCTGTGGAAATTCCCACCTCATATATGTGACTCCCACAGAGTGGCACTCACTGACCATGGGTTTAACTTTAACAGCTTAAAAATAAGTCAAGGCTTAAGGTAAAGTAATGGGAGGTGTGGGTATCTGAGCAATGCAGAGAACCAAGTCACAGGGCCATAGAGATGTTCACAGCTGGGACCTTCCAGGTCTCCCCAAATGCCAAGCACCTGAAGCCCTCAGTGGGGCCACAGAGTGTGTTTCAAATGTGACGTGGTGTCATTTGTGCCAGTTTTACTCTACTTTTATTTTCTTCTGGTTTTCTTTCTATAAACCACATATGTCACACATGCTGTTAGTCATCCATGTGACGTCTGTCTCACACAGCAATTTAAAGAGGACATTGTCCTGCTGTGCTTTTCACTCAAAAAAAATAAGAATAAGCATGAGCTCAAAACTCCTTTGGAATCACTACATGATCTGATAATTAGCAAAGGCAATCCATGAATAACACACACACGATCCATATTCATACACACACAAACATGTCTGCGTATATGTGTATACATACATTCATAGACGCAGGCACACACGCCCTGAAGGTCTGCACAACGTAAATTCTAGAAATGTTCATTTCTAGTTCCTGCCAAGTGCTGAAAACTGTGTGCGCCTGAAAAATCACTTGGCTTCTGTAAACAGATTTACCGAATGAAAAAACACTGTCCAGGTGTCGAGGCACTAGAATTTTAGGTCTACATTATTTTTGAACTACCAAACTCTTATGATTTTATTGCATTTTTAACAATGCTTGAGTCAAATATCTCAAGTAAAAAACATCTTCTAAAAAGAAAATAAATATATAAAATCATGAAATTTTTAAAAAGCATTATCTGCTGTCTCTCCCTCCCCAAAGTTGTGGTAATTTGTATGTCACGCATTGATTTACAATAGTTCAAAGTCCTCTGGAAAAATGTCAGCATATCACCGAAAGAGCAGAAAACGTGTTTTGAGAGCCTCGCCTGAAGCCAGGAGTAAAGAAAAATGGCAGAAGCTTGTCCTGAGCAGACATCTGGTGTCCACAATGCCAGTGAGGAAAGTGCATCTCAAAAAAAATTAAAAAGGCAGGGAAGAGAACCTGTGTGAAGCCAAGGGACCTCCACTTTTACCCTTTGGCAAATGACTTTTTTAAACGCTGTGGGTCCATTGGTCTATATATTTATGGGGTGTGTGAGATGTTTGGATACAGGTGTGGCATGTGAAATAAGCATGTCATGGAGAATGGGGCTTCTGGCCCCTCAAGCACTCACCCACTGAGTGACAAACAACAAAACTACACTCTCTAAATTGTTTTAAAATATGCAGTCCAGCTATTCCTGACTGTAGCCCCTGCTGTGCTATCAAATACTAGGTCTTACTCATTCACCTGTAACAACCCCGCCTCCCCTGCCCCGCTGCCCTGCCCAGCCTCTAGCAGCCTCCCCATGGACATGGATTCAATTGTTCCAATGTTTAAACCTGACAAGTAAGTAAGAGAGTGTCACGTTTGTCTTTCTGTGCCTGGCTTAAAGAAATCATTTTACAATATCTGGCATGCTTGATGGTGATGATTAACAGCCTGTAAGTCGGGGCTGTTCCAGTGAGGGGTGTAATGGGGATGGGGCTTTAATCAGGGAGTGAGGAGGCCCCACCCATGCCCCAGCAGCCATGGGAGCTGGCGAATGCCCTACAGGAAGTCAAAGCTGCACGTTGATGTCCTCCTCCAGGCTGCTGAAGTGATGTCCTCACAACTGCTTGAATAGGTGTGTGGCAGAGATGTGTGGGTTCCAGCTGTGACTGATGAGAAAAGTAACAGTGATCACAATTTCCCAGCCACAAAATGGGTACAGCAGAGTGAGGACCTGGCGCGGAGGAGAAACAGACCCACCTGAACACGCACGGTGGGATGGGCAGCCCACACTCACCCCTGCATCCTCACATCCTCTGCTGGAACACAAGGATTGTGTGTGTATCGCAAGTGTGCATGTGTGAATGAGGTGTCATGTGTGCAAGAGCCCGTGTGTGTGTGTGTGTGTGTGTGTGGTCAGCATGGCTGTGTGTGAATTGGCTGGAGAGTGTGGATGTGTGTCTCTGTCCAGCTGAGAGAACGGTGAGGGGAGTAGATACTGCCCTCCGCGTGGTTTTCCACGCCTGACCTCTGAGCTGGCCCCATCCCACTGTGAGGGGAGTGAGTGGATACCACCCTCCACGTGGTTTTCCACACCTGACCTCTGAGCTGGCCCCATCCCACTGTGAGGAGAGTTAGTGGATGACGGCCTCAGTCATGGCTTTCCATGCCTGACCTCTGAACTGGCCCCATCCCGCCTCCCACCTGCAGGCTACGTGGGCAGCACCTGCCATCTGCCCAGCGAGGCACAGGTGTTTCTCCCAAGTAGGGGCTGCCCTCCTGCCAGCTCTGCTTGCAACCACTCATCTCAGGACGGCTCTACTCACACCCACCCAACACAGGACGGCTCTGCTCACACCAGCCCATCTCAGGGACTGCAGGCCAGTTAAAATAAAATGGACCCGGGATAGCAGGAGCCTGGCTGGCTGTGTTGATGAACTGTAGCCTTGAAATGAGCCCTTGAACATCTGTAGACTAAGAACCTTGATCCATGCTGGGCAAAATGAAAACCACGTGAGAAAGGCTCTGTGGATTCCAAGGGCATCAGCTGGATCTGGGAATCTGGTTTGGCTGTGGCAGCCGCTTGTGTCTGGCTCACAGTGGCTCTGCTCAGGCCCAGATCCAGGCCTCTCCCAGAGAATGATCCCTGCCTGCTCTTTCCTTCACCCACCGCTCAGCTCTGACCCTGCCCTCTGTGGTCCTGTGGACACGTCCAGCTCTGTGGAAACTACCACTCTCAGGGTGCCACCTCTGCCATGTAAATGGTCCTACTGGCCTTAAGACATCCTTGGAGTGGAGCTGTTCCCGGGGGTTGCCGGCCACGACCTCACGCACCACAGGCCACACCTGCCACATCCATGGCTGCCCCACAGGCCTCACCTGCTGCGCCCACGGCTGCCCCACTGGCCCCACCTGTCATACATGGCTGCCCCTCAGTCCCTACCTGCCATGACCTCAGACACCATAGGCTCCACCTGCCGCACCCAGAGCTGCTCTTCTTGCTCAAGGGCATTTCTTTGAACATGACTTTGGGTTTTCTTTACTTGAGTTTATAAATCACATACATTCTTCTTGCTCATAAGAAGACAGGAACGAGCCTCGCAGACATCACAGGGAGTCGAGGTGACCTGCTGTGTGAGGTGCTGCCTTGAGTGTGTGGATCCTCTCAGCAAGAGTTAACAGCCGCCCGGCCCCAGGAGCCCCAGCCCAGTTTCAAAGCCCAGCGTTTAACTGTCTTCAGGATCTGAAGGGTGGGGTCCCATGGAACACAGGCAGCCTCCGTGTCTCCAGAGCAGGGAGAAAAGGCCTCTCTCAATTGTCCCTTCCTGCAAATCCTCCTCCCCATCCCAGAGGTGTGACAGCAGAAACTTCTGGATAGTGGAACCTTCTGGAAGGTGGATTTCCAAGGATTGTCCTTATCCTAAAACTGCATTCAAGAAAAACACACTGACATGATTGCAGGCGGAGATGTGTAATAGAAATGAAGGTATCATTTTCAAGTAACCTGAAAACTAAATTATCCATTAAAGTTTATTACATTAAATATTTTGCACCTGCACCAACTCTCATTTTGTCTCAGCTTTCACATAAAATCTTGCAAGTACCTCTTAATAATCCATTTCTACACCTTTTGAGTGTGATGAGCATTACATGTATTTTACAACATTCCAAACCTGACACTCAGTGAAACCACAGGGCTCATTAGAAGGAATATAGGTTTTTTAAAAGCAGAGAACAGCCAGGTGCGGTGGCTCATGCCTGTAATCCCAGCACTTTGGGAGTCCAAGGCAAGCATATCATGAGGTCAGAAGTTCGAGACAATCCTGGCCAACATGGTGAAATCCCGTCTTTAATTAAAAAGCAAATAAATAAAAAGCAGAGAATATTGCATCCATGAATAAAAGAGAAAGGAACTGCAATTAGATAGAAATGCTGAAAAGAATGTATCACTCATTTACTTTTGAAAACAGTTCTATCCATTCAACGCGTGCTCATAGCTGAAAGCACAGGTATTTCAGGCTCTGTCCTCAGGTCCAGCCCACTGCCTGCTGCGGGTCCTCGGGGAGCGTCCACACCTCCCTCCCATAGGCAAGGCTGCCTCATAATGAGTGTGTGCCTCACTTTGTCTTCGCCTTTCAAAATTGTGTTGTGTGTTATAATAACTCTCATTTAAATGAAAACTTTTTTTTTATCCATAACCTGAAGTTTGATTCTGTTATTGGGATGAAATGAAAACTTTATGCATCAGAAAGAATAGAAAGACCACAAAATGTGTGGCCACCCCTGAACTCCAGTGCCACAGATGCTGCCAGACACTGGCTGGGCAAATGGGAGCAATTCATTTGACATTTCTGCACTAGATTTTTTAACTGCAAATTGAGCTTCATAACATTGATTTCATGAAGTTTCCTAGGGATGCTGAAGGCAAACAAGTCCAGTTAGACCCAGATGAAAGGAAGAAAGAGAAAAAGAGAGAGGGAGGGCAGGGAGAAGGAAACAGCAGAGGTGCTGCCGCATTCTCCTTCCGAAACGAGCTTGATGATTCTCAGTGATTCTGTGGCAACTCGGTAATGAGCACTTGCTCCTCTGCAGTGACCGGGGGTGGCTTCGCCATCTGTGTTTATTTCCTCCTAGCTGAGGAATGGGCTCCTTCTCAGACCTCGGGACCTGGAGACTCTCCCTTTAATCAGCACCATGAAATCTTTGCTCCCTCCTGGGCCCAACTGATGATGATATTGCCAAAGACATGCATGTAAAATGCAAAGTAAAGAACACAAGATTTTGAGTTAAACCTTGGAGCATTTTACTCTAAAGATCTGGAGTCCATATTGCTGTAAAAGATATGACCCACACTCAGTTCTAAATCACATGGAGTGGTTTTGGGAACGAGATAGGAAGGCACTGAGCCCCTTCAGCTGATGTCTAACCCCACAGCCTCTCCCTCCAGGATTCCCAGACCTGTGCTTTCAGTGCTGTTCTCCCAGGTAGATTGTGTCAGCTCAAAGTCCAATGATCTTATGAAATACTTTTCATGTTTTTTCTTAATTCTAGGAGGGATTTTGAAATATGTTTTTGTTTTGTGGAGGGGACACCCTCTGACTTGCAGGAGCCTCCTCCATCTGCGTGTACTGAAGCCAGTGTCTGCCACACAGCCTCTCAGCCAGTGCCCGTGGTCAAGTGCAGCTGCTCACTCCAGTGCCCCGGAGAGCTCCTCCCCTCACCCCTCCACCCATAGCTGAAACCACTGCCCTGCTCCCCCACACGGTAGCACTGCCTCCCCCAAGATGTCATGTGGCGGGATCCTTCACCTGTGCCCACTGAAACCGGCTTCTTTCCCTGGCCGAGTGTCCTGGGAGAGCTGCTGCATTCAGGGTGCATCTTTCCTTGCTGGCTGGAGCCCCCTGTGTGGAAGCGTCACATTGGTTCACACCTTCTCCTGCCAATGGACACTTCATTCTCGTCCAGTTATTGGTAATGAGGAATAGGCCTAAACACTCCTGTGCACGTTGATGTATGCACGTTTTCTCTTGCGGGGAATGACAAGATTGGGGTTGCTGGATGACATGGTAAGGATGGGTTAACTTAATAAGAAACTTCCAGACAACTTTCCAGCATGGCGGGACCCCTCCCATTCCCACTGCAGCTTAGGAGGGTCCCAGGTCCTCTGCGTCATCACTAGAGCCTGGGTTGGCCACTGGATTCTGTTTGTAGACATTCTAATGGATTTGCAGAGGGACTGCTGATCAGCATTTCTCCAACATCTCTGTGATGCTCAGTGTCTGTCCTGGGCAATCTGCCCTCCCGATGCCTTCTCTGATGAGGCCTCCATTCAAATATTCACCATCTCTTTTACACCGGGGTTTTCACTTTCTTATGGTTAAGTTTTAATGGTTCTTGATATATTCTGCATGCCAGTACATTGTGAAATGTGTGATTCACAAATATTTTTTCTAGACCATAGTTTGTACTTTCATTCTCTTTAAATTCTTACATTGCTATATAGAGTTACAATTTTGAATTTATGACTAAATTTAATTGGTCAATATTTTCTTTTATGAATCATGCTTTTGGTGTCAGGTCTAAGAACTTTTCACCAAACCCGAGACTGTGCAAATTTCCCCCGTTTCTATCTAAAGGTTTTATAGTGTCATGTTCTACATTTAGGCCCGTGACAAACATCGAGTAGTGTTTTGTATCAGCCGTGGCCATATCTTCCTGCATCTCTGACAGTATCGTGGGCATTTCTGCTGCCTGTGCCCTGTGCTCTTCCCGTCTTCTTGGTCCACTCTTCCTGTGAGTTTCAGGGGATGCCTTAGTGCTGGCACTGTCCTGGTCCATCAGAGGTCCCGTGGGCTTGCCCACGTGGGAAAGTCAGAACTGTGATGCTGACAGGATACCTGTGAGTCAGGGAGGTACTGACAGAAGTTTCCATGTAGCAGAGAGAGGCGTTTGGTTTTATAGATGGGAGAGACTTGGGAGGGGATAAACTTGAAAAATGTCACGGATGAGAAGCCCAGGCAGAGCCGGTCTCGGGCTACCCCGCTGTGTAAGCGCCAAACATGGATGTGTCAGTGCCACGTCAGGAGGGAACCCTCAACCACAGGCCTCTGGGTGTCCAAGGCCAAGTCTTGTTCAAGAGGTGCGTTCAGCTGAGCCAACCTTATGTATTTATGGCAGAAATACATAAGGGCGATCTCATGGTTCCTCTGGTTAAATCCCCTGTTAATCCCACCCTACTCAGAGAGGGAGCCAAGTCCTCACAGCAGCCTTCAAGCCCCGCCTGCTGGACCCAGTGTCTCATGCCTGTAATCCCAGCCCTTTGGGAGGCTGAGGCAGGCAAATCACCTGAGGTCAGGAGTTTGAGACCAGCCTGGCCAGAATGGTGAAACCATGTTTCTAGTAAAAATATAAAAAGTGGCTGCGCATTGTGGTACACACCTGTAATTCCAGGTACTTGGGAGGCTGAGGCAGGAGAATTGCTTAAACCCAGAAGGCAGAGGTTGCAGTGAGCTGAGATTGTGCCACTGCACTCCAGCTTGGGGGACAGAGCAAGACTCCATCTCAAAAACATAATAATAGTAATAATAAAAGAAAAAGGCAAAAATTTAAACAAGTAAACAGACGCATGGCAAAAAGAGTTGAACCAGCCCTTCACAAAAGAAAAAAATGTGGAGGAATGGCCAATAAAAACATGAAGAGGGTCTTGACCTAACAGGGTGAGATACCAGGTGACACCCAGCAGACCGGCAAAAATCCCACAATCAGTGAAAGTGTTGAGGAGAATGGAGAGCCACAGGAATGCTCAGCCACCACTAAGAATGATTGTGAATTATTTCTGCTATACTTGCTTATGAAAGGGTGTGTGTTGTGGGTTATGAGGAAAATTACATTTCTTACTGGGATGAAATTTTAAAAATTGAAAGCTACTAACCAGAAGAAACTGTACTTCTGTACAAAATAAATGCCCAAGAACCTTCACAGAAACACAGTCCTAGGGGCCCACCTGACCAAACACTCTTCAGCAGGAAAACGAAGACATTTCCCACAGTCCTGTCCACCATGAGAGATCATGCAGCAATGAAAATGAATTGGGTCAGTGTGGACGGGTTTCAGGAAGAGAATGGAGGATGAAAGTAGACCTGGAGCAAATGCTCAGAGCCAGGGCAGCAGAGGAGCAGCCACACAGAAGACTTCTTCACATCAAAGTTCAAAACTACAACTGAGGCAACAGAGCAAGATCCTGTCTCAAAGAGACAACAGACTGTTCAAAAACCACATGCAGTATTGTTTAGGGATGCACACAAATGCGGGGAAAGAAATGCGCCATGAAGAAAAGTACGGTAATGATAAAGACTAAAGCAGAAAGCCACTCCCTCTGAAGGAGAAGGGAAGGGACTGGGATTCAGGACGGGCCTCCAGGGATCATCCAAAGTTTGGTTTCTTCAAATTCTATTCCCTAAACTTGGTGGAGCTCCCGTGTGTCCAATGTGTGAACATTTCTTATACCTGACCCATATTATACAAGTGCTTATTTCCTATACAGTATTGAGAAGACAGTTATAAACAAGATTCATTAAAGAGCAAGATGGCAGGTGAGCATCAGGAAGGAACCTCAAGCACATTTGAGATGTTCCACCCATGGAACCTCACCATGGATATACCCTTGTGCTCACAGGCCTGGCCTCCCCTCAAAACAAAGTCAGTTGTCGGAGATCAGTGGTCACACTCATGACAGCAGAGGGGCAGGAAGAGCTGGGGTGGGGTCCTTCTGTGATGCCCACTGCATCCCCAGCTGTGCAAAGCAACCCAGCTGCCAGGTCTCACAGATCATCATGCACTGAAACCGCATGGGGAAAATGGTAAGTTCTACGTGTGTCCATCAGCAGCAACTCTCAGATTCACCTCTGTCCTTCACCCCTCCATGAAACAATTTTATAGAGCTTTACTTGGACCTTTTTTTCTATTTATTTTTATTTTACTAACTATTGAAAAGACATATATTGTGTGCATGTATGATTTTGTTTCTATCAGTCAGGATAATCCTGATTAAATTCCTACTATCATTATTATTGCCAACATCATTTAGTTTTTTTAAGCTTTTCAATTCCTGAGGATATTGATCAGGGTCTTTCTCTCTTATGAGACAGAAAACAAATCCCAACTGTGTAGGAGGAAAGAGAAAGCATTAATATCGAGGCCTCAGACACTCCCAGGCTTAGCTTGCTTGGTATACAGCCAGATCTACAGTTTCAGGTGCCCTCCTGTGACTCTCTCTCTCTCTCTCTCTCTCCCCTTCCCAACTTTGGCTCCATGTTTAGCTCCAAGAACCTCAGACATAACACCATCACTGACTCCTCCCAAGGATTCCAGCTAACCTACCCTTACTCTACAACAGCAGCACTGGATTCTCTGGAATCTCTGACTCTAACTAAAGCAAAACGACTCCTGCCCTCTCAAACTAAAGTAAGAGCCACTCCTGTCCTGGTACTCAGCTGCATGGTCCTCAAACTAAACAAAGAACTGCTCCTGCCCAAGTCTGAGGTTGTACAGCCCTCAAACTAAAATAAGCACTGCTCCTGCCCAGGTCCCCAGCTGTGCGACCCTAAAATTAGAGAAAGAACCATTTCTGCCCAAGTAGTTGCTGCCCAGCCCTCAAAATAAAGAACTGCTACTGCCCAGGACCCCAGCTGGGGCCATCAACCTAAGGTAAGAACCGCAACTGCACAGAACCCTATCTGCATGGACTAAAGTAAGACCCCTCCTGCCCAGGTCGGCAACTGTGCAGCCCTCAAAAAATACAAAGAACTGCTCCTACTCAGGTCCACAGCTGTCTGGAAATCTAAAGTAAGAACTGCTCCTGCCCAGATCCACAGCTGCGTGGCCCTCAAACTACAAAAAGAACTGCTCCCGCTTAGGACCACAGCTCTGTGGTCCCAAAGTAATGAAAGAACTGCTCCTGCCCAGATCCACAGCTGGGTGGTCCTCAAAATGCAAAAAGAACTCCTCCTGCCAAGGTCCACAGCTGTGTAGCACTAAAGTAAACTAAGAACTGCTCCTGCCCAGGTCCACAGCTGTGTGGTTCTCAAAATGCAAAAACAACTGCTCCTGCCCAGGTCGACAACTGGGTGGCCTTCAAACAACAAAAAGAACTGCTCCTGCCCAAGTCCACAGCTGTGTGGCCCAAAAGTAAAGTAAGAACAGCACCTGCGCAGATCCCCAGCTGCGTGGACTTCAAACTAAAGAAAGAACTGCTCCTGCCCAGGTCCACAGCAGCATCTCCCTCAAACTACAAAAACAACTGCTCCTGCCCATGTACACAGCCACGTGGCCCTCAAATAACAAAAAGAACTGCTCATGCCCAGGTTCATAGCTCCGTGGCCCTCAAACTAAAGCAAGAACTACTCCTGCCTAGGTCCACAGCTGCGCGGCCTTCGAATTAAAGTAGGAACTGCTCCTGCCCAGGTCCAAAACTGTGCGGCCCTCAAACAACCAAAAGAACTGCTCCTGCCCAGGTCTACAGCTGTGTGGCCCTCACACTAAAGTAAAAACTGCTCCTGCCCACATACCCAGCTGCATGGTCCTCAAAATGCAAAAAGAACTGCTCCTGCCCAGGTCCAAAGCTCTGCAGCCCTCAAAAAACAAAAAGAACTGCTCCTGCCCAGGTCCACAGCTGTGCGGCCCTCAAACTAAAGTAAAAACTGCTCCTGCCCAGATCCCCAGCTACGCGGCGCTCAAACTAAAGTAAGAACTGCTCCTGCCCAGATCCCCAGCTACGCGGCGCTCAAACAAAAGTAAGAACTGCTCCTGCGGTTCCTATACTGGCAGGCATAGGAAAGGGTCGAAGACATCATATCCCCTCCCCAGATTCTCAAGCTAAATCTGCACTTTGTTCAGCTCGCAATCTTTGCATATTTATATATTAGCATTTGGTATACATTATTTTGTGTGGAGAGGTATAAACAGTATATTTGAACTTAACATTTCTAGTTATCATGTGGCCTACTGTTAAATATATCCATACTGTTTCAACTACTTTAATGCTGTGAGACAAATGAGCTATTAAAACACGAGTGAAAGTGTCTGTGACCCCGCAGCACCTGTGGGTCCCCAGCCACCGCCCCCCCCCCACCTGTCCTGATGGCACTGCTCAGTGTCACTCCTTTCTCAGCACCACGATCCCTCCCCAGAAACAAGCCCGGATCTGTAAGACAAGCTGCACTCAGCTGTCATGACACGCAGTCAACGTCAGGCAGAAGGGACACCATTTTACAATAGGCTGCGTAGACCGTGACAGGGAAGTAAGGCCCATGGCAGTGCTCCCACCTCAGCACTTGTGGCTGCTGACAGGAAGCATTTTCCTCCTTCCTTCGCCTGGTGACTGACTGTCCTGAACCACGGCCTCTCCCAGGTGGCGGGTCCTGAGGAGAAGGAGGCGCCTTCCTCAGGGTTGAAGCTCCAGGACACGAGTGAGGAATTCACTGTGGTTCCCCCGTGCACTCCTGGTTCAGCAGGAGCTGGGCGCCCCCTGGTGGAAGCCCCGGGGAATCTTGGAAAATCAGTGTTCAGATTATCTCAGGCTGTGATTTTCGAAATTTCAACTGAAATCTAGCCCACCATCCCATGCCTTGACAGAACAGATGGAGGGTTTTTTTTTTGTTTTTTGTTTGTTTGTTTGTTTTTATTTTTAACCAGAGTCTTGCTCTGTTGCCCAGGCTGGAGTGCAAGGGCATAATCTCAGGTCACTGCAACCTCCACCTCCCAGGTTTAAGTGATCCTTCTGCCTCAGCCCCCTAGTAGCTGGGATTACAGGCACATGCAAACATTTCCTGCAAATTTTTGTATTTTTAGTAGAGATGGGGTTTTGCCATGTTGGCCAGGTTGGTCTCAAAACTCCTGATCTCAGGTGATTCACCCACCTGAGCCTCCCAAAGTGCTGGGATTACAGGTGTGAACCACCATGCCTGGCCAGAACAGATTTTAAAAACTAAAAAAGATGTCCAGTAGGCAAAAGTCAGTTGCGTTTCTTCATATCAGCAATAACGAATGGAAATAATTGGAACTGGAAATATTAAAATGCCATTTACAATAGCACCTCTAAAGTTGAATCCCTTAAGTATGAAAGTAACAAAATGTATGCAAATAAGCATTCAGAAAACCATGAATCACTGTTGGGAGAAACCAAAAGAAATACAAATGAATGAAGAGATGTTCCTTAACCCCTAACCCTAACCTTCAACCTAACCCTAACCCTACTCTCATTACCCTTATCTCTAAAGCTAACCTTACGGTAACCCTCAACCATAATTTCTAACTTTACTTTTACGCACTCTAATTCTAACCTTAATCTAAACCTACTCAAACCTTTACTGTAACCCTAATCCTAAACCTCACTACCCTTCACCCTAACTCTTCACCATAATCCTGAGCTCTCAATCGAACCCTGGTTACTCACCTAATCTCTCTAATGTCTTACTATGCAGCTCCCAACCACCAACCTGAATCTCCTATTGAAGCCCTTATGACATCTACCAATCTTCAATTGGTAAACTCTGAACCCTTCAACCCATATCTCTTGATTTTATAATGTCCTGACACACTAACTCTGTAAATACTAACTGCAGTCTATACGCAATCTCATCCTGATCTATCCTACTCAGTGCTATGCCACTTCAAGGACCAATCTATAACCTCAGAAATATAGACTTAATAATCTTCAACAAAATAATAGCACATTAAAACCAACAGCATTTTGAAAGGATCAGACACCATGAACACAATTTTTTATCCTAGTAAATCAACGGTGGTTCCACACACTAAAACCATTCATGTAACACACAGTATTGTTAGAATGAATGGAAAACACCCCATAATTTTATCAGCTGTTGCAGAAGGGGCTTTCAATAAAGCTGGAATTACAGCCATATGCCACCATGCCCAGCTAAGTTTGTATTTTTAGTAGAGACAGGTCTTCACCATGTTGGCCAGGCTAGTCTCCAGCTCCTGTCCTCAGGTGATGTCTGCCTCGGCCTCTAAAGGTGCTGGGATTACAGGTGTGAGCCACTGTCTCCAGCTCCTGTCCTCAGGTGATCTGTCTGCCTCGGCCTCTAAAGGTGCTGGGATTACAGGTGTAAGCCACTGTCTCCAGCTCCTGACCTCAGGTGATCTGTCTGCCTCGGCCTCTAAAAGTGCTGGGATTACAGGTGTGAGCCACTGTCCCTGGCCAAAAATCCATTTTATACATATACACTAGCAATTAATAATCTGAAAACAAAATCATAAAAATTTCACCTTAAATAATAACAATGGCAATAATATGCTTAGGAATAAATGTGATCAAAGAGTAAGACTTAAAAGGGGGAAATTATAAGACATTGCTTAAGGAAATTAAACAAAGCCCAAATAAAAGTAAAAACATGTTATGTTCATGGATTTGAAGACCATATTTGTTAAGTTTGCCAAACTATACAAAGCAATCTACAGATTCAGTGTTATTCCTATGAAAATTCCAAAGGCCTTAGGACAGAAATGGGAAAGCTGATCCTAATGTTTATATGGAATTTCAAGGAATACTGAAAAGCCAAGCCAATCCTGAAAAATAACTCCAAATCTGGAGGTTAGCCAGGCGTAGTGGTGGGCACCAGCTACTTGGGAGGCTGAGGCAAAAGAATTGCCTGAACACAGGAGGTGGAGTTTGCAGTGAGTCAAGATCACGCCATTGCACTCCAGCCTGAATGACAGAGCGAGACAGTGTCTTAAAAAAAAACACACCAAAAATATACAGATAGCAAATAATTACACAAAAGGATGTTCAACATCATGTCTCATTAGAAGACTGCAAATTTTAATAATGCTGAGATACCACTGCACACCTAGTAGAACTGCAAGACTCTAAGAAAAGCTCAACAGTAACAACTGGAGGTTGAAGAACAATAGGTACTGTCATTCACTGTTAGCAGAATGCATTAATTGTACCGCCACTTTGGGAGATAGTTTGGTAGTTTTTCCCAAAGATAAATAAGGCTTACCTACAATCCAATAAATGCGCCCCTAAAATGGATATGTTTAGACAGATGCTTTGAAAAATTATTTTCAAACAAAGACTAGCATAATCAACTCAAAGTACAACAATGCAAAAGAATACCATTCAGCAACAAAAAGGAATGAACTTTCAACCCCTGAAGATGAAAGAATGAATCCTGCATGTATGCTGCTAAGTGAAGGGTGGCAGCATGAAGATGCTATACATTATATGACTCCATTCATAAGACATTCTGGAAAAGGCACAACTACAGAGATGATAATCAGATGAGTGACTGGGGTGGGGATTTGAAGTATTCTGGTACTTTAGTGGTGGATATCTAACACTATATATACATTTAAACCCACAGAATTTTAAAGCACAAAGAACAAATCACAATCTACACAAATTAAATTATTTAGGTTATGGAAGTATCTAAGGACAAAATACAGAGTGCAACTAAAAATCTAATTGTATTACCAATGCATGTTGCAAATGTTGGGCCAAAGGTACTGACCTAAGTCATTTTGGAAATGAGTAGAATTCACAGACTTGAAGCAAAATGTACTATACACAAACAGTGGACTCTATATTACAAAGTTATTTCCCACAGGGATAATAGTTAATTTTGAAATCACTATATCTGTAAAAAGAAAAATAACCATGATTTTCCCCTATACTCTCAATACTTCACTTCTGACAGCAAATTGGGGTGGGTGATGTTTCCCACACCAACCAATTTTCCAACTTTCTGAACAACAATTGGTTGTCCTATAATTCAATTACATCATTAATTACTGAAGTTTGTACAGACCCTACAGGTTAAGGGCTTAACACCAGACTGTCCCCAACCTCAGATGCTAATCAAAAGTAGTGAATCCCCAGTTTATCCAAACTTCTGCGATATGGCTAGAAACCATGCAATCCTACACCCCCTCCTCAGATTTGATAATTTGCTATAATGGCTTATGGAACTCAGGAAAACACTTACTTATGTTTACTAGTTACTATGGCCTCAATGTGTGTATACCCTCCAAACTCCTATGTTGAAATATAATCCCCAAAGGGATGGTATTCAGAGGTAACTGAGGAGTGACTGGATCATGAGGGTGCTGCCCTCATGAATGAAACCAGTGCCCTTATAAAATAATCTAGGAGACTTTCCCCCCAATTCTGCCATGTCAGGACATGGCTAGAAGGCACTATCTATGAAAGATGAGCCCTCACTAGACATCAAATCTGTCAGAGTTGATCTGGGACTTTCCAGATTCCATATTTCAGAAATTTTTATGAAAGCTTCATCATGTAGCCATGATTATTAACTCAATCTCCAGTCCCTTCACACCCTCAAAGGATTGCATGTGAAGCTAAAAGTTACAAGCTTCTTAACAGGGCTTGGTCTTTCTGGTAACCATCCCCCATCCTGAAACCATCCAGGAACCCACAGACGGTCCTTACAGAAGACATTCCTAACACTCAGGAGATTCCAAGGAATTTAAGAACTCTACATCAGGAACCAGAGCCAAAGACCAAATGTTAGAACACAAGATGTTCCTAGCACCCCTATTGTTCAGGAAATTATAAAAGTTTTAGGAGCTCTATACTATGAACTGGAGACAAAGACCAAATATATTTTTCATTAAATCCCAACCTGGAATCTGGATTAAGAATGAATTCCTTGTTCCCAATGGAACAAGGGACTAAATAAATGGCAGATAGTGACAGCCAGGTTCCTCACTGTTAAGAGTGAGAAGTTACAGATAAGAAATGTGGGAAGCCTGGAATGATCTCTGTGATGATGGATTAGAATATATATATAACATAGGTATAAATTCACATTTAAGTTAATATATATACACAGATGGTTCCATGTAGAAACCTGTATAATTAAGTGGGTACATATAAGTTAGAATACACACATATATTTGTTTGCACTGGCAGCTGTGAGGATCATGATACAATAACCACATTTAGTGGCCAGATGTAAGTTTTTAATACCATACTCTAACAAAGAAAATC
This sequence comes from Leontopithecus rosalia, assembly GCA_028533165.1. Lineage (NCBI taxonomy): Eukaryota > Metazoa > Chordata > Mammalia > Primates > Cebidae > Leontopithecus > Leontopithecus rosalia. Next base: position 109,001,521 of record CM052661.1, read on the forward strand.
AGGGGTCTTTGAAAAACTGGTTGAAACTGGGAGTGGGACAGAAAATACATGAGCCAGGGTACTTTTGAAGTAACAGAAAGAAATTGTAAATAAATAAATACATGAAATTATGTCAAAGGAGCCAATGGAAAGAGCTCCCAATGGCCACAGGGTATAAACAAAGAGCAACAAAATACTGCAGAATTGGATAACAACCAAAATATTAAAGTAACTCAGCATCCATAATGGTATCTATTTATGATTAAATTTATATATAAATGGCCTGAATAGAAATCTCTTATACAGAAGAATTCCAAATACCTGATATAGATACTCAGCCATCAAGGAGGTGAGGCTAACTCCCCACTCCCGAAGTATGGGCTCTGCATGGTGACTTCCTCCAAAAGCATACATAAAATGTAGACATGGGACAAAAGTAACTTCATAGTGAGAAATTTGAAAACACTACCTCAGCCAGGTGATCAAAGTTAACATTAATGGTGATAACACATCTTGAGGCATGAAGTGACTAGAACAGTACCTGCAAACCAAAAATAAAATTCAAAGGCCCTCCCCCAAACATCTGTTTAGACTCCCTCCTCTCCACCAGGGGACATCAAAGTTAACCTGGAAGACTGGTTCAGGCCTTAATGGGAAAGAGGTGGTCAGACACGCCTCATTATTCCCTCCTCCCTTTTGGAATTCAAGAAAAGCCAATCACCATTAGTTTCTTATCAGACCTTAAATCTGATAAGAAACATTTACAATCTTACCTTAAATCTGCTAATAAATATGTAAAATCTATTCTCTCTGAAGCCTGCTACCTGGAGGCTTCATCTGCATAAAGCTTTGGTGTCCATAACCCCTTATCATAATCCACACACTCCTTTCTATCCGTAGTAATTCTTTCAACCAACTCCCAGTAAGAAAACGTTTAAATCTACCTATAACCTGGAAGCCTCACCCCACCCTAACCCACTGGGTTGTCCCACCTTTCTGGACCAAACCAGTACATATCTTAAATACATTTGGTTAATGTTTCCTATCTCCCTAAAATGTATAGAACCAAGCTGCACCCCAACCACCTTGAACACATGTTCTCAGGGTCTCCTGAGGGCTGTGTCACAGGCCATGGTCACTCATATTTGGCTCCGAATATATCTCTTCAAATATTTTACAGACTTTGACTCTTTCTTGTGGACATACTACATATCTGACCTGCTTCCCTCAAACCTATAACTCCAGCCTAATTGTGAGAAAAACACCAAGTAAGCCACAATAGAGGACATTCTACACAATACCTAACCAATCCTCCTAACACTGTTCCAGGTCCTCAGAAGGAAATTCTGAAAGACTGTCACAGCCAAGAAGAGCCTGACATGGTGACTAAATGTCCTGTGGGATCCCAGAGAGGATCCTGGGACAGAAAAAGGCAGAGCTAAGGGAAACCAAATAAAATGTGAGCCTATAGAGTAATACCCAGTCATCAACTGTGACAAATGACGTAAGATATTGGCCAGGCATGGTGGGTCATGCCTGTAATCCCAGCATTTTGGGAGGCTGAGATGGGAGGATCACCTGAGGTCAGGGGTTCCAGACCAACCTGGCCAAAATGGTGAAACCCCATCTCTACTAAAAGTACAAAAATTAGCTAGGTGTGATGGCAGCTGCCTATAATCCCAGCTACTCAGGAGGCTGAGGCAGGAGAGTCACTTGAACCCAGGAGACAGAGGTTGCTGTGAGCTGAGGTAACACCACTGCACTCCAGCCTGGGTGAACGAGACTCCATCTAACAAAAAAAAGATGTTAATAACATATATGATACATGTTGATATGTTAATAATGAGGGGAAACTCTGTGGGTCTATGTGGAAAATCTGCGTTTTCTTCCCAATTTCTGTGTGAATCTAAAACTAATTTGAAATAAAACCTTTATTAAAAAATAGTAATTTTTTTTAATGTCTGCTTAATTACTTGTAGCAGTAAGTAATAATTGACACTAACTATTCGTACCTTTTAAAACAAGAGTATTCATGATACTGCAAAGTAAATTAATGCAAACTAATAAATAATTTCAAGGAAATGCCTCTTTTACATATTTTATGTTAAAATAACACATACATGTAAACATAATTATATCTTTTTTCTTGTGGTATTGTTCACTCTCTAGGAAAGCTGGTCACCTTAGAACCAGGGAAAAAAATTCACATTTTGGAGACTATTTCAATTTATGGCTGGATGTTTTCAAAAGTATGACTGTGTAAAAAAAAAAAAGTTCAAATAGCAAATTGATTGTGACTGGATCACTTATTCTTCTTTTTTTTTTTTTTGAGACGGAGTTTCGCTTGTTACCCAGGCTGGAGTGCAATGGCGCGACCTCGGCTCACCGCAACCTCCGCCTCCTGGGTTCAGGCAATTCTCCTGCCTCAGCCTCCTGAGTAGCTGGGATTACAGGCACGCGCCACCATGCCCAGCTAATTTTTTGTATTTTTAGTGGAGACGGGGTTACACCATGTTGACCAGGTGGATCACTTATTCTAATGAATGCTTGTCTTTATTTTGTTTCCCAGCATCCCTTTCAACTACAAGAAAACAGAAGCAAATATTTGCCACTGGAAAAAAATATTCAAAGACAGGAAAAATGTAAACAGAATTTGTGACCACAATCCTTCAATGTTTCATCATGATGATTTCTAATACAGAAGAGTAAAAAGGGATAGTCAAAGTTATTCCCCCAAAGATGCTTTGCAGAAATTGATGAATCTAGAGAAACAAGTGGCAGGACATTCACTGTGACTTTAGGTGTCACTGTGTCTTGTGAGAAAAAATAGTTTACCTTTTAGAGGATCACAAAGAAATACTGGAAGTCCAAACTCTGAAATGTTTTTAAATTTAGATGTTAATATAGCTAGTAATGAATATAATGATAAAAAAGGGATCTGTGCTTTATTTGTGTAATAAAATACCAAAGCAGTATTTACTACTCCAAGGAAAAGAAACCATGCCTGAAATACAGTTGACAATATCGGAATCAAAATATGCTAACTGGCCAGACATGGTGCCTCATGCCTGTAATCCCAGCACTTTGGGAGGCCAAGGCAGGTGGATCACCTGAGGTCAGGAGTTCAAGACCAGCCTGACAAACACGGAGAAACCCCATCTCTACTAAAAATACAAAAATTAGCCAGGTGTGCTGGTGCATGCCTGTAATTGCAGCTACTCGGGAGGCTGAGGCAAGAGAATCGCTTGAACCTGGGAAGCAGAGGTTGTGGTGGGTCCAGATCGCACCATTCTTCTGCCCTATTGTATATGTAAAAATGCAGATTCACTAAGCCAGACTAAATTGCGTATTCA
>CM052662.1:0-46465 GCA_028533165.1 Leontopithecus rosalia
CTTGACTGGAATTGCCTTGCCTTGGCTTGGCTGTAATTTTCTTGCATTGCTTTGTCTAAAATTGCCTGCCCTGGAATTGCCTTGTCTTGCCTTTCCTGGAATTGCCTTGCCTTGACTAGACTAGAATTGCCTTTCATTGCCTTGCCTACCGTTGCTTTGAATTTTCTAACCTTGACTTGCTTGTCCTCGAATTCCCTTGCCTTGCCTTGCTTGCTTAAAATTGCGTTGCCTTGCATTACCTAGAATCGCCTTGCCTTGCCTTGCCTGGAATTGCCTTGCCTTGCCTTTAATTGACTTGTTTTGCTTTGCCTAAAATTGCCTTGCTTTGCCTTGCCTTGCCTGGAATTACCTTGCCTTGCCTGGAATTACCTTTCCTTGCCTGGAATTGCCTTGTTTTCACGTGCCTGAAATTGCCTTGCCTTGCCTTTCCTGGAATTGCCTTTCCTGGAATTGTCTTGCCTTGCCTTGCATGACATTGTTTTGCCTTGCCTTGCCTTGCATAAAATTGCCTTGCCTTGACTCGCCTGGAATTGTTTTGCCTTGCCTGAAATTGCCTTTTTTTCCCTTTTCTGGAACTGACTTGCCTTGCCTTGCCTGGAATTGCCTTGTTTAGCCTTCGCTTGCCTGGAATAATTAACTTCCCTTGCCTTGCCTGGCCTGGAATAATTGCCTTGCCTGGAAATGACCGGCCTGAAATAGCCTGGAATTGCCTTGTCTGTAATTTCCTGAAATTGCCTTGCCTGGAATTGCCTGAAAATGCCTTTTTTTAAATTGGATTGCCTGGAATTGTTTAGAATTGCCTTGCCTGAAGTTGTCTTGTCTGGAATTTTCTGGAATTGCCTTGCCTGAATTTGTCTTGCCTGGAATTGCCTGAAATTGTTTTCCCTTGCCTTGCCTTGCCTTGACAGAAATTGCATGGCTTTGCCTTGCCTGGGATTGATTATTTTTGCCTTATTTGAATAAAATTTCCTTGCCTTTTCTTACCTAAAATTGACTTGCCTTGCCTTGCCTTGCCTGGAATTTCTTTACCTGAAATTGCTTTCCCTCGAATTTATTTAGTGAAATTCCCTGGAATTGCCTTGCCTGGAGTTGCCTAAAATTGCCGTGCCTGGATTTGCCTTGCCTTGCCTTGCCTGGAATTGAATTGTCTGAAAATTTTTTACCTAGAATTTCCTTGTTTGGAATTGCCTTGCCTGGAATTGCCTTGTCTGGAATTTCATTGCGTGGAATTGCCTTTCCTGGAATTGTTTGCCTGGAATTGCCTTGCCTTGCCTTGCCTGATATTGCATTGCCTGGAATTGCCTTTCTTTGCCTTGCCTGGAATTAACCTATTTTGCCTTGCCTCGAATTGCCTTGCCTTGCCTTGATTGGAATTGTCTTTCTGGCCTTGCCTGGTATTGTTTTGACTTGGGTTGCCTGGAATTGCCTTGTATTTTCTTGCCTGGAATGGCCTTGCTTTGCCTTGCCAGGAATTAGTTTACTTTTCTTTCCTCGAATTGTCTTTCCTTGCTTTGCCTGGAATTGCCTTACCTTGCTTTGTCTCGAATTGCCTTGCCTTGTCTTGCCATGCCTGGAATTTTCTTGCATTGCCTTGAATGGAGTTGCCTTGCTTTGCTTTTACCATAATTGCCTTGCCTTGCCTACCCTGGAATTGTGTTTTCTTTCCTTGCTTTGCCTAAAATGGCCTTGCTGTGAGTTGCTTAATTTTTTTTTGTTTTTCCTTGCCTGAAACTTTCTAGTCTTGCCTTGTCTTACCTGGAATTTTCTTGCCTTCCTTTGCCTGGAATTTCCTTGCCTTGTCTTGCCTTGATTGCCAGAAATTGCCTTGCCTTGTCTTGCCTGAAATTTTTCTTCATTTTCTTGCCTGGAATTGCCTTGCCTGGAATTGCATTGATTGCATTGCCTGAAATTGCCTTGACTTGACTTGCTTGGAATTTCCTTGCCTTGCCTTACCATACCTTGCATAGAATTGCCTTTTCTTGCCTTGACTGGGATTGTTTTGCCTTGCTTGCATTGCCTTGCCTTGCCTTGCTTGGAATTGCTTTGCCTTGCCTTGCCTGGAATTACCTTACCTTGCCTTGTCTTGCCTTGCATTGTTTTGAATTGCCTTGCCTTGCCTTGCCTTAAATTACCTTGCCTCCCTTAGAATTGCCTTCCCTTGACTTGCCTAGAGTTGCCTTTTTTGCCTTGCTTTGAATTGCCTAGCCTTTCCTTGCCTGAAATTACCTTGCCTTTCCAGGAATTTCTTTGCTTTGCTTTACCTTGCCTGGGATAATTTCCTTCCTTTGCCTTGCTTTAACAGGAATAATTGCCATTTTTGGAATTGCCTGGCCTGGATTTGCCTGGAAATTTCTTGCCTGCAATACCCTGGAATTGCCTTGTCTGGACTTGCCTAGCCTGGAATTTTCTGGAATTGTCTTGCCTCCAATTTCCCTTTGTTCTAAGTCTGAGTCTCTGTATTCCTAGTTCGAGTCGCTGTTCAAAGTCTGAGTTGCTGTGTTTCAAGTCCCAGTAGCTGTGTTTTAAGTCCGAATCACTGTGTTCCAAGTCCGAGTCGCTGTGTTCCAAGCCTGAGTCGCTGTGTTCAAGTCTGAGTCTTTGTGTTCTGAGTCCAAGTCACCATGTTCCAAATCTGAACTGCCATGTTCCAAGTCCCAGTCGCCGTGTTCCTAGAGCGAGTTGCCATGTTTCATGTCTGAGTCGCTGTGTTCCAAGTCTGGGTCGCTGTGTTCCAAGTCCGAGTTGCTGTGTTCCAAGTCTGAGTTGCTGTGTTCCAAGTCCAAGTTGCTGTGTTCCAATTTCGAGTTTCTGTGTTTCAAATATGAGTCGTTGTGTTCCAAGTTCGAGTCACTGTGTTCCAAGTCTGTATTGCTGTGTTCCAAGTTTGAGTCGCTGTGTTCCAAGACTGAGTATCTGTTTTCCAAGTCCGAGTTGCAGGGTTCCAAGTCTGAGTCATTGTGAGTCGCTGTGTTCCAAGTCTGTGTTGCTGTGTTCCAAGTCCAAGTCGGTGTGCTCCAAATCGGAGCTGCTGTCTTTCAATTCTGAAACACTGTGTTCCAAGTCTGAGTTGCTGTGTTCCAAGTCCGAGTCGCTGGGTTCCAAGACCGAGTCGCTGGGTTCCAAGTCTGAGTTGGTCTGTTCCAAGTCCGAGTCGCAGTGTTCTAAGTCCGATTTGCTGTGTTCCAAGTTCGAGTCACCATGTTCCAAGTCTGAGTCGCCATGTTTCAAGTCCAAGTCGCTGTGTTACAAGTCCAAGTCATCATGTTTTAAGCCTGAGTTGCTGTGTTCCAAGTACGAGTCACCATGTTCCAAGTTTGATTCGCTGTTTTCCAAGTTCGAGTCGCTGTGTTCCTCGTCCGAGTTGCCATGTTCCAAGTCTGAGTCGCTGTGTTCCAAGTCCGAGTCACTGTGTTTCAAGTCCGAGTCACTGTATTCCAAGTTTGAGACGCTGTGGTCCTAGTCTGAGTCGCTGTGTTCCAAATCCGTGTCACTGTTTCATGCCCAAGTCGCTGTGTTCCAATTTTGGGTCACTGTCTTTCAAATCTGAGTCATTGTGTTCCAAGTACGAGTCGCTGTGTTTCAAGTCTGAGTCGCTCTGTTCCAAGGCCGAGTCACTGTGTTCCAAGTCTGAGTCGCTCTGTTCCAAGTCCGAGTCTTTATGTTCCTAATCTGAGTCATTGTGAGTCGCTGTGTTCCAAGTCTGTGTTGCTGTGTTCCAAGTCCGAGTGGCTGAGTTCCAAATCTGAGTTGCTGGGTTCCAATTCTGCGTTGCTGTGTTCCAAGTCCGAGTCACTGTGTTCCAAGACCGAGTCTCTGTGTTCCAAGTCCGAGTCGCTGGGTTCCACGTCCGAGTCAGTCTGTTACAAGTCCAAGTCACCATATTCCAAGTTCGAGTCACCATGTTCCTAGTCTGAGTCGCCATGTTCCAAGTCCGAGTCACCATGTTCCAAGTCTGAGTCGCCATGTTACAAGTCTGAGTCGCTGTGTTCCAAGTTTGAGTGGCTGTGTTTTAAGCCTGAGTCGCTGTGTTCCAAGTTTGAGTGGCTGTGTTCCAAGTGTGAGACACTGTATTCCGAGTCTGATTCACTGTGAGTCACTGTGTTCCAAGTCCGAGTAGCTGTGTTCCAAGTCTGAGTTGCCATGTTCCCATTCCAAGTCACCATGTTCCAAGTCCGAGTCACTGTGTTCCAAGTCCGAGTCACTGTGTTTCAAGTCAGTGTCTCTGTGTTGCAAGTCTGAGTCTCTGTGTTCCAAGCCCGAGTCACTGTGTTCCAAATCCGAGTCGCTGTGTTCCACGTCCAACGTGCTGTGTACCAAGTCTGAGTCACTGTGTTTCCAGTCCGAGTCGCTGAGTTCCAAATCCGAGTCATCGTGTTCCAAATCCGAGTCACCGTGTTCCAAGTCCGAGTCCCCATGTTCCAAGTCCGAGTCACCGTGTTTGTAGTCTGAGTTGCCATGTTCCAAGTCTGAGTTGCTGTGTTCCAAGTTTGAGTCACTGTGTTCCAAGTCCAAGTCGCTGTGTTCCAAGTCCCAGTCACTGTGTTCCAAGCCTGAGTCACTGTGTTCCAAGTCTGATTCGCTGTGTTTAAAGTCTGAGTCACTGTGAGTTGCTGTATTCCAAGTCCGAGTCACCTTGTTCAAAATTCGATTCGCTGTGTTCCAAGTCCAAGTCGCTGTGTTCTAAGTCTGAGTCGCTGTGTTCCAAGTTCGAGTCATTGTGTTCTAATTTCGAGTAGTGTGTTCCAAGTCCAAGTCGCTGTCTTCCTAGTCTGAGTCCCTGTGTTCCAAGTATGAGTCGCTGTGTTCCAAGTCCGAGTCACTGTGTTCTAAGTCCGAGTCACTGTTTTTCTAGTCTGAGTCCCCGTGTTCCAAGTCTGAGTCACTGTGTTCCAAGTCTGAGTTGCTGTGTTCCACGTCTGGGTCGTTGTATTCCAAGTTTGAGTCACTGTGTTCCAAGTCTGTGTCACTGTGTTCCAAGTCCGAGTCACCATGTTCCAAGTCCTAGTCGCTGTGCTCCAAGTCTGAGTCGCTGGGTTCCAAACCTGAGTCACTGTGTTGCAAGTCTGAGTCAATGTGTTCCAAGTCTGAGTCGATGTGTTCCAAGTCTGATTCACTGTGAGTCGCTGTGATCCAAGTGTGCATCGCTGTGTTCAAAGTCCTAGTCACTGTGTTCCAAGTCTTAATAGATGCGAGTCGCGGTGTTTCAAGTTCGAGTCATTGTGTTCCACGTCTTGGTCATTGTATTCCAAGTTTGAGTCACTGTCTTCCTAGTCTGAGTCCCTGTGTTCCAAGTCTGAGTCACTGTGTTCCAAGTCTGAGTCGCAGTGTTTCAAGTCCGAGTTGCTGTCTTCCTAGTCTGAGTCCCGGTGTTCCAAGTCCGGGTCATTGTGTTCCAAGTTGAGTCTCTGTGTTCCAAGTCTGAGTCACTGTGTTCCAAGTCTGAGTCGCTGTGTTCCAAGTCCCAGTCACTGTGTTCCAAGTCCCAATCGCTGTGTTACAAGTGTGAGTCGCTGTGTTCCAAGTCTGAGTCACTCTGTTCCAAGTCCGTGTTGCTGTCTTCCTAGTCTGAGTCCCTGTGTTCCATGGCTGGGTCGTTGTGTTCCAAGTTTGAGTCTCTGTGTTCCAATTCTGAATCACTGTGTTTCAAGTTCGAGTTGCTGTCTTCCAAGTCCAAGTTGATGTGTTCCAAGTCTGAGTCAATGTGTTCCAAGTCTGAGTCACTGTGTTACAAGGCTGATTCACTGTGTTACAAGTCTGAGTCACTGTGAGTCGCTGTGTTCCAAGTGTGAGTTGCTGTGTTCAAAGTCCGAGTTCCTGTGTTCCAAGTCTGAGTCGCTGTCTTCCAAGTGTGAGTCACTGTGTTCCAAGTCTTAGTCGATGTGAGTCGCGGTGTTCCATGTCTGAGTCGCTGTGTTCCAAGTCCGATTCACTGTGTTCCAAGTCCGGGTCATTGTGTTCCAAGTTTAAGTCGCTGTGTTCCAAGTTTGAGTCGCTGTGTTCCAAGTCTGATTCGCTGTGTTCCAAGTCCGAGTCACTGTGTTCCAAGTCCCAGTCTCTGTGGTCCAAGTCCGAGTCACTGTGTTCCAAGTCCCAGTCGCTGTGTTCCAAGTCTGAGTCGCTGGGTTCCAAGCCTGAGTCGCTGTGTTCCAAGTCTTAGTCAATATGATCCAAGTCTGAGTTGATGTGTTCCAAGTCTGAGTCACTGTGTTGCAAGTCTGAGTCACTGTGAGTCGCTGTGTTCCAAGTGTGAGTCGCTGTGTTCAAAGTGTGAGTCTCTGTGTTCAAAGTCCAACTCACCGTGTTTCAAGTCTGAGTCACTGTGTTCCAAGTCCATGTCACTGTGTTCCAAGTTCGAGTCTTTGTGTTCCATGTCCGAGTCGCTGTGTTCTAAGTCCAAGTCTTTATGTTGCAAGTTCAAGTCGCTGAGTTCCAAATTCGAGTCATTGTGTTACATGTCCGAGTCACTGTGTTCCAAGTCTGAGTCGCTGTGTTCCAAGTCCCAGTCGCTGTTTTCCAAGTTTGAGTCTTCTGTGTTCCAAATTCGAGTTGCTGTGTTCCAAGTTCGAGTCACTGTGTTCCACATCTGAGTCTCTGTGTTCCAGGTCTGAGTCACTGTGTTCCAAGTTCCAGTCGCTGTATTCCAAGTCCAAGTCGCTGCCTTCCTAGTCTAAGTCCCTGTGTTCCAGGTCTGAGTTTCTGTGTTCCAAGTCCGAATCGCTGTGTTCCAAGTCTGAGTCACTGTGTTCCAAGTTCAAGTTGCTGTCTTCCTAGTCTGAGTCGCTGTGTTCCAAGTCCAAATCACTGTGTTCCAAGTCCCAGTCGCTATGTTCCAAGTCCGAGTCGCTGGGTTCCAAGCCTGAGTCGCTGTGTTCCAAGTCTGAGTCAGTGTGTTCCAATTCTGAGTTGATGTGTTCCAAGTCTGAGTCAGTGTGTTACAAGTTTGAGTCACTGTGTTCAAAGTCTGAGTCACTGTGTTTCAAGTCTGAGTTGCTGTGTTTTGCGTTCCAAGTTCGAGTCATTGTGTTTCAAGTTCGAGTCGCTGTGTTCTAAGTCCAAGTCGCTGTGTTGAAAGTTCAAGTCGCTGAGTTCCAAGTTTGAGTCGTTGTGTTACATGTTGAAGCCGTTGTGTTCCAAGTTTAAGTCACTGTGTTCCAAGTCCCAGTCACTGTTTTCCAAGTTTGAATTGCTGTGTTCCAAGTTCGAGTTGCTGTGTTCCAAGTCCGAGTCACTGTGTTCCACGTCCAGTCGCTGTGTTCCAAGTCCAAGTCGCTGTGTTCAAAGTCTGCGTCGCTGTGTTTCAAGTCTGAGTCACCATTTTCCAAGTCTGAGTCCCTGTGTTCCAAATTCTATTTTACTCAGTAATCCCATTACTGGGTATACGCAAAGGACAATAAATCATTCTATCATAATGACACATGAACACGAATGTTCATTGCAGCATTGTTTACAATATCAAAGTCTTGGAACCAACCCAAAAATGCCCATTGATGATAGACTGGACAGGGAAAATGTGGCACATATACACCATGGAATATTATGCAGCCATAAAAAACATTGAGCTCATGTCCTTTGTAGGACATGGATGAACCTGGAAACCATCATTCTCAGCAAACTGACAAGAACAGAAAATCAAACACCACATATTCTCACTCATAGGCGAGTGTTGAACAATGAAAACACATGGACACCGGGCGAGGAGCATCACACACTGTGGTCTGAGGTGGGGGAACTAGGGGAGGGACAGCAGGAGTTGGGGAGTGGGGAGGGATAACACGGGGAGGAATGCCAGATATAGGTGATGGGGAGAAAGACAGCAAATCACATTGCCATTTATGTACCTATGCAACAATCTTGCACGTTTATTACATGTACCCCAAAACCTAAAACGCAATAAAATAACTATATATAACAAATCAATGAAGTAAATAAATATCAAAAAGTATGTAAATATGAAAAATATGAAAAATGGTTTATTCTTTAAAAATCATATAAAACTAAAGTTTATTTAAATGCATATATATGTATATATATATATATATACACATACATATATACATATATATGTAGCAAAAAGCCAAGCTCTGAAAAGCTTAATTACAACAGTTTTGTAGCAAAATTTTGAGGCTTTTTTGGGATAGACAGAGACCAAGAGATTCCTTCCATGACATTTTCTGTAAAGATTCTCACACTCCTACTCAATTTGAAAGTAGATAAATGTTTTTTCTCTTTTATTATTTAAGAAATTCATGGTAAAGAAGGCCTATTTATATATGATTCTTCAATAATTCTTGAGTCAGTGGTGTCCTGCTGAGGAAGAGCACAGAATCTCATGCTCACAGAAGCATGATGTTCTGTCAGATGGGAGCCTCCTCCCAGAGCCAGAGCTTCATCTTTCACATGTAATTAGAGGATTTCACAGATATGCCTTCCTCTGAAGCCCTATTAGAGGCTTAGCCCTGAGAATTTGACCAAAGAAGGTAACTAATGAGCATATGACCTACTACTCTGATCTACAGGGATTCTACCCTGTTAAGTAGCTCTTCCCTGGCTCCAGAATCTTTTCCTCATATTTACAAACAGATATACAAAAAGATTGAGAAGAAGCTTTGATTCTCACTGCGAACACTGCTCTGTCTCACCAGCTTCTCTAGAAGTGTAATGTTATAACTATTGCTGAGAGACTTCAAGTTAAGTATTTCTCTCTGACAACATAATTGAGAAGAGAAATGGGCAAGAGTCAGATCGTCCTGAAGGCCATGTCTACAGTTTTTACCTAATCTATGTCTCAGATTTATGTAAATATTGGCAAATATAGATTCATCTATAGATGTAGCAAAGCACAAGGAGGATACTCTGCTCACAGAGAAAATAAAATATGAATTCAACATTTTGCAAATCCAGCTTAATCTAAACCATGGGGCATTAAGTCTTTTCAGTAAAAAAGTAACAGTTTTTAATTACCTGAAGCAACCCAACTATGGCCTCAGACAGCTGAGTACTGAGAAGGCATGCTCCTCACTAGAATTCCGTGGCTACTTTGCAGATGGTTGGGATAGTTCCAAAGGATTTTTTTTATTTATATTTACATATATATTTTTTGAGATGGAGTTGTGCTCTGTCACCCAGGTTGGAAAGCTGTGGCATGATCCCTGCTCACTGCAACTTCTGCCTTTGGGTTCAAGCAATTCTCCTGCTTCATCCTTCTGAGTAGCTGGGATTACAGGCATGTGCCCCCACTTCTGGCTAATTTTGTGTTTTTAGTAGTGATGGGGCTTCTCTATGTTGGTCTGCATGGTTTCTATCACCTGACTTTCTGATTCACCTGTCTTGGCCTCCCAAATTTCTGAGATTACAGGCATGAGCCACTGCACCTGATCCAAAGAATTCTTTAGGGTAATAGGGAGACTAAAAAAGAAAATAAACCCAGTCATTGCCCTTCCATTGAGTCTACTTAATGCTACTCTTATCCTACCCCAAAATTATCACCAGACTCTTTACTGGGATGTGCCAGGAGTAATTCAGAAAGAACAGAGATTATTCAAGCCTATCTATTTCCCATAGCACCTCAGATCTAAGTTTTTCACTCCTCAGGTTTAGATTTTTTTTAGCGTTTCTGAAAATTTTATTCATATTTCTGTAAAAACTGCAACCAGAATTGCCTCTGGTTAATCACATCAGTTTGGATGACTTACCCTTCACTTGCAACATTAAAGGTCCCAAATTAGAAAGCAATGCATTGGCATGGTGAAGTAAAGGGTGGACTCTAATGTTTATTTACAGAAGTCTGCAAGATATGAAATTCCACATAGAAATGAGAAGCCTAGCCCAAGGACAAGCTTCATACAGTTTGTATAGTTGGAACTGTTCAAGTATAGTTTCAGTGTAAAAAGTGCTACAATAACAAACCACATTTATAGTGTTTTGTAGAGAAACAAGAACACAAAATACCAAAGATCACACAACAAATTTATGCCTCAGTTACATAATCTAAAAGGAGTTCCATTTTGAACTTGGAAGGTATAACCTTCAGAGACAGTTTCTGGCACAATATTTTGATCTTTCTCTTTTCCTACAGAGAAATACTTCTCAATTAAGTTTAATGAAGCCTTATACACAGACTCATTTTCATGGCTTTCTAGAGCTTCAATTTTGTCTAGGTCTCCATATTCTTCAATCACTATACTCAGTTTCTCCATTCCATATAGTTTCTCAACAGCCTGAAAGATATTTGAAATGGCATCCAGGATAACCAGAATAATCTTGGTATCTTTTGCAGTTAAGAGGTTCATCAATAGTTCTATTATGCCACAATGAACAAGGTACACAATCTGGTCAACTTTTGAACCACTGCTATAATTATTCACTGCTCATACATACAGCTTCCTTTCTGTCTTAAAATCTGCCTTAGAGAGAACACTGACAAGGAATGTGACTAATCCATGATTCACAACTTGCTGTATCTGGTCCTGATGGCCAGCTGTGATGTTTGACATTGCCCATGTAGCTTCCTTCTGAATGTTAGTTTTGGGGTTGGTGAGCAGACTGGGAAAGACAGCAAGTGTTCCCGCATTGTTCAGAACTGGAGTCTGTTCATCTGTTTTATTGTGTATGTTTTTGTCTGCTTTGTTGAAAATTTACTGCTTGTATTTGGCTTTATTTCTGATTTATCTATTCTATTTCTGAAAATAAGAAAAAAATGTTATGCAGAAGGTGAATCTATGTATCTCCTAAGAAGTACACATTTTATAAGCCTCATTCTTCACACCCCACACAAGCTATACAGAAATTTAGAAAACAAAAGTTTAGATATAAAATTATAGAAATATGCTGTAAAGTTATTTACAACTACTGCTCTCCCCTGAGAGCCCCTTGAGGCCATGTAGTGCTGCTTTCCAGGACACACTTTCTCAGTTACTGTCCAGGTAGGCATCTGAGCCTGGGCTGGAGAAAGTTCTGTCCCGTGACGTCTCATCTTCTTATGTCCTCAATTACACTCCAGAGACTATGCCTGCCAGTGTGTGTTTAAATACCTCACACTTACCATCCCTGAGTAGGGACCAGACTATTCCACCTCTGTGAACCAGGCAAGACTCTGTCTAAAAATAAATAAATAAATAAAATGTTGGGGAGTACTAAAGAAGATAAAATAAAGAATGAAGGTGGCGTGGGTGAAATTGGACATAAAAAGACACAAAAGGAGTGAGATATGGTGACCTGAGAATGGAATAGAGAAATTAAAATAGAAAAAAAAGAGGAATCAGCTATGAGATGGAGGAGGCAGTATAGAGGAGGGGCTCTCCACAAACAGGGGCAGTTGACACAACAGAGGGTGAATCACATACTTTCCAGATGATTCTTTTATTTTCTAGTTACTTTTTATTTTAAATTTGTGTCATATTTAGTGAAGCTGTCAATGTTTTTAAACATCTTCTCATGTACTAAAAATATTCTTTGACGTTTAGTCAATAACGTTCAGAATTTAAACATGCCCTTGGAAAAATACTGATTTTTAAATTAACAGAAAACATTCAGTAAAACTAGTTAGTCTAATATACAACAGCTTCTTCTCTTTCCCATGTGGTTTATGAAATTAATGCACTGCAACATAAAATTTCTAAGTCTATGTTCTCTTCAAGTTTCCTTTGCTCTTTCTTAGCAGATATTAAAGAAGCTGCTAGCTGGATATGAAAGCTTCTTTCATCAAAACCACCTGTTTATAATAAAAACATTGTCCTGAGTTAATTGTATAGCCAACCTTCTTTATATTTCCAACAGTCAATTATTACATCTTTTCAATTTTATAATTTGGGGAGTTCAATGTGATTTCTCAAACAAAAAGAATGCTTGAAATTAATGTGATTAGAATCATAGAGAAGTCTCTCCTCGTCAAGATTATAAAATATGGTCTGAGACCTTGAGCTAGTGCTGGTGACTCTACTGGCCTGTCTTCTCAACCCTGCCTTCCCCAACACACACTTTCAGAGTCACAAGGCAGCTGAGGAGAGAAGAGCCCAGGCTTTAAGCTCAGTACAGAAGAGAGGCATCTCTGCAATGAGAAGGAAACACTGGCTCTGGGAAGAGATCTCAGAGGAGGCAGAATGCAGGTTGGGGGTTAGGGCTGAGATATGGGAAGAAGTCTTGGAAGCTCAGGACCAGAAGAAAGAAAAAGCTGTGTGATCCTGGTGACCTAGGTCTCCCTTCGTGACCCTGTGCTCACCAGGGACTAGCAGAGACTGAGGGGTCTGTGACTTGAAGGGGAGGATGAGTTCAGCCACATAGCCCTGGCTCTCATGTAATGTGTGGTCTTTACTAAAATGAGACAGTAATTTGGGGGAAAGAGCAGAGATATCTCACTTTCTTGTGATTTTTGTGTGTTTTTGGTGTTTTTGCTTGTTTCTCTGTTTGACAAAGGTCTCACTCTGTCACCTGGGCTGGGGTGCAGTCATGCAATCTTGGCAAACTGCAACCTCTATCTCTGGGGCTCAAGTAATTCCCCTACCTCAGCCTCCTGATAAGCTGGGATTATAGGCACTTGCCACTGCACCCGGTTAATTTTTAAAATTTTAGTAGACATGGGTTCTCACCATGTTGACCAGGCTGGTCTCAAACCCTTGAGCTCAGGTTTTCCAACTGCCTTGGCCACCCAAAGTGCTGGGACACATGCATGAGCATATAAAAGCACAAGAATGAAGCTAGTTTAATTATCTTATTATTTTTTAAAATAATAAATTTAGACCCTTTGATTTGTCGCTGTTTTACCTACTAGATCATATTATATATTTGACACAGATTATAACTAGATGATAACAGAAAATATTTGGCCTTGGTCCATTATGACAAGACTATTTCTTCATGAAATTAAGGATAAAGCATTCAAACAAAGGTAACTTAATCATCTTAGTTTTTGACATTAGAAAAATATTATAAACTTTGTAGTTTTCAGAATTTAATAGTTTGTTACATTTCTTCTGAGTTTAAGAATATTCTAACACCATTGCCAGGATTAATATTCATCTATTTAAATTAGTTAAGTAAATAATTGTTTTTGCTTTCAGATTCCATATTTAAAATTGATTTTTGTTTTAATATGTTTTATATGTTTAATAATTCTAACACAAAAATAACTTCATTTGATGTTTTTATTTAAAAAACTAATTTTTCTTATAATTAGTGGTTAGATTTAATTTAATTAGATTTAAATGAGAAATTGTCACAATGAAAACTTTTTGAAAAGTACAACCATACAGCTGGGTGTGATGGCTCATATCTGTAATCTTAGCATTTGGGGAGGCCAAGGAGAGTGGATAACCTGAGGTGAGGAGTTTGAGACTGGTCTGACCAATATGGTGAAACCCCATCTCTATTAAAAATTCAAAAATTAGCCTGCTGTGGTGTCAGGCACCTGTAGTCCCAGCTACTTGGGAGGCTGAGACAAGATAATTGCTTGAATCTGAGGGGCAGAGGTTGCAGTGAGTTTAGATTATGCCAACTTCACTCCAGCCTGGGCAACAGCAAGACTCCATTTTTTAAAAAAAATTACAACCACATCTTACAACTGACAAGATAAACAAAATAAAAAATATGTGAAATATTAAAGTATCTATATGTCTATAAGATTGAGATACACAGTGGTTAAGCACGTTGTCTACTCCTGAAATTTTATTTTTACAATGAGGTGACTTTAGCAGTTGTATTACTTTGTTTTCATACTGCTGATAAAGAAATATGTGATACACCCATCACATTTCATGAGACTTATTCACTATCATGAGAATAGCACAGGAAAGACTGGTGTCCATGATTCAATAACTTTCTTTTTGGTTTTTTCACAACATGTGAGAATTCAGGGAGGTACAATCCAAGTTGATATTTGGGTGTGGACAGAACTGAATCATATCATTCAGTCCCTGGCCCCTCTATATTTCATGTTCTTACATCTCAAAACCAATCACGCCTTCTTCCCAACTCTTTCCCAAAATATTAACTCATTTTGGCATTAACCCAAAAGTTGTTCAAAGTCTCATCTGAGACAAGGCCAGTTTCTTCTGCCTATGAGCCTGTAAAATCAAAAGCAAGCTAATTACTTTCTAGATACAATGGAAATACAGGTATTGGGTAAATATGGCCATTCCAAATGGGAAAATGCTGCCAAAATGAAAGTTACAGGGTCCATTCAAGTCCAAAATCCAGTGAGACAATCAAATTTTAAAGCTCCACAGCAATGTTTTTGACTCCAGGTGTCACACTTTGGTCACCCTGATTCAAAAGGTGGGTGTCCATGGTCTCGGGAAGCTCCAACACTGTGGCTTTTCAGAGTACAGCCTTTCTCCTGGCTGCTTTCACAGGTTCATGTTGAGTGTCTGCAGATTCTCCAGGTGCTTGGTGCTAGATGTTGGTGGATCTAGCATTCTGGGGCCCAGAGGATGGTGGCTGTCTTCTCACAGCTCCACTAGGCAGTGCCAAAGTAGGGAATCTGTGAGGGGGCTTCCACCCCATATTTCCCTTCTATACTGCCCTTGTAGAGGGCCTGCCCCTGCAACAAATTTTGCTTGAGCATCCAGGCATGTCCACACATCTTCTGAAATGTAGACAGAGGTTCCCAAACCCCAATTCTTGATTTCTGTGCACCGCAGGTTCAACACCAAGTGGTGGCTGCCAATGAGTGACCCTTCTACTCTCTGAAGCCACAAGCTGAGGTCTACATTGGCCTCTGTCTGCCACGGGTGGGTCAACTGGGACAAAGGACACCAAACCCCTAGGCTGCACACCACATGGGATCTTGGGTCTTGCCAACAAAATCACATTTTCTTCCTGGGCCTCTGGGACTGTGAAGGGAGGGATTGTTGTGAAGGTCTCTGAAATGGCCTGGAGACCTTTTTTTCCCATAATCTTGGGGATTAGCATTTGGCTCCTTTCTACTTATAAAAATTTATGCAGCTGGCTTGAATTTCCCCATAAAAATGTGGTTTTATTTTCCTTTTTTTGTTTTTTTGAGACAGAGTTTTGCTTTCATTGCCAGACTGGAGTGCAACGGCATAATCTCGACTCACAACGTTTACATCCCAGGTTCAAGCAGTTCTCCTGCCTCAGCCTTTCAGGTAGCTGGGATTACAGGAGCCCACAACCACAAGGGCTAATTTTGTATTTTCGGTACAGATGGGGTTTCTCCATGTTTCCCAGGCTGATCCTGAACTCCCGACCTAAGGTGATCTGCCTGCCTTGGCCTCCAAAAGTGCTGGAATGACAGGTGTGAGCCACCACACCTGTCTGAAATTTTCCTTTCTACTGCATTCTCAGGCTGCAAAATTTCTGAACTTTTATGCTTTGTTTCCTTTTTAAAACAGAATGCTTCTAACAGGACCCTAGTCATGGTTTTAATGCTTTGTTGCTTAGAAATTATTTCCACCATAAATAACCTCTCTCAATTTCAAAGTTTCACAGATCTCTTAGGGCAGGAGCAAAATGCCACCAGTTTCTCTGCTAAAACATAACAAGAGCTACCTTTGTTCCAGTTCCCAACAAGTTTCCCATCTCTATCTGAGACTGCCTGGGCCTGAACCTTATTGTTTATATCACTGTCAGCATTTTTGTCAAAGCCACTCAACAAGCCTCTAGGAAGTTTCAAACTTTCCCACATTTTTGTGTGTTCTTCTGAGCCCTCCAAATTGTTCCAACCTCTGCCTGTTACCCAATTCCAAAATTACTTTTATAATTTTGGCTATCTTTCCAGAATGCCCCACTCTACTCGTACCAATGTAGTGCATTAGTTCATTTTCTTGGGCTGCTAAATAAATACCTGAAGCTGGAAACAAAACGAGGTTTAATTAGACTTACAGTTCCACAAGGCTAAAGAGGCTGCAGAATTATGGTGGGAGGTGAAAGGCACTTCTTACATAATGGTGGCAAGAGAAAAATGAGGAGGAAACAGAAGCCGAAACCCTTGATAAACTCATCAGATCTCATGAGACTTACTTACTATTACAAGAATAACAAAGACTGGCCCCCATAATTAAACCACCTCCTTCTGGGTCTCTCTCACAACACGTGGGAATTCTGGGAGATAAAATTCAAGTTGAGATTTGAGTGGGGACACAGCCAAATTATATCAGAAATGTCATTCAGTTTTTTTTAATGTTTAAAATGTCCTCCTGTAAGGCAGCAAAACACACTGCCATGTGTGTATCTATGCAACTATCTTGCATGTTCTGTACATGTACCCCAAAACCTAAAATGCAATGAAAAAAGAAATAATCATCAGAAAGTGAGGTAAATTCTAGAATAATGATTTGGGCATGTGCTTAAAAAGCAAATGAGGGAGAACTATATGCTTATGAGAATTGTACAAGGATTTTCTGAAGTGACTTTCTTTTTCAAATTATTTACTTTTAAAAATTGACATAAAATTCTGTGTATTTATTATGTACAATATAATGTTTTGAATATATACACATTGCAGAATGATTCAATCCAGTTAATTAACAAATATATTACCCTAGAGTTAACATTTTTGTGGTGAGAACACTTATCATTTTTTAACTCTTAGCAGTTTTCAAGAATATATCTTAATTTACTATAGTCGCCATTCTGCACATGAACTTATACCTTCTAACTGTAATTATATATTATTTGACCAAAATCTTCTCAGTCTCTCCCCTCTCCTTTTCCCCAACCCCACCATTCTACTTTCTATTTCTACGGAATAAAGTTTTTAGATTCTATAAATAAATAAATAAAAATAAAATTTCCTCTCCTGTGAAAAGGGAAAATAAAGCACATTATGGATTTTCTATAAAAATACATGTAAAACACTGTTATAATACTCTGGAATAGTACTACAGCATAGTGAGAATATATGTTTTTCCTTTCAGAGCAAAACTTTTATCAAAAGAAAAATGAAGTTTAATAAAATATGTCTGGGCTAGAAAAAATAGCAAGTACACAATAGGGCATTTTGATTTCCCCCATAAAGCAGACCTAATGTGTTCATGAAAAATCTCACGTGGAATGAAATTATCAATTACCTGAAAGTAACAAATTGTTTCCAGTATTATAGTAGTTAAAATGATCTTCTTATCCCAGATGATACTTAAATAGCTGAAATGTTCTTCCTGACATCACAGTTTTCTTTATTTATGAGATGAACATTACAATGCATAGATTTGATTCTCAAACACCTGACTATGCTCAACTCCTGGTACTCTTCTACAAAAGTTCTTTAGAGAAGGATTGCTTTGGAGTTTATCTATTTTTTCAGTAATATTAGATAGAAAGTTGTTTTTTATGTTCACAGAGTGGGCCAGAGCATGAGCATTAACACCATCTCCCACTTGAGTATCTCCCATGTCATCACCATCAGCCCACAAAACATCAGGTGGGCAGAACTTAAACTACATGCTTCCAAATAGGCTTGATTCTCCAATATCCTAATTCTCTGCTGAATTCTGAATATGCTTGCAAATATTATTATTCCTATGTATGTTACTGGCAAGTGGAACACAACAAGCAGCACAAAATTATTTTAAACACTGTTCTGGAGTAGTTAATTACAGAATTCCACATTTATCAGATGCTGTATTTTTATTATTTTTTAATGTTTTGTGTTTGGAATTTATAACCTGGGACAGAAGCTCCATGACTCTTACTCTGTTCAACGCAAGTCATGGGTCCAACACATTCATAGGTCCAACACCACTCCTAAATACTTACCTGAGTCTGGAGTCACTGATAGCATCTTTGTCTTGAGGGGCACTTGTGTATCATATCACACTCTCTCCTACATCTTTACAATATATGTGGTTTTGGGGTTTGGGGTGGTGTTTTATTTTTATCTTTTGTTTCAGATGGAGTTTCACTCTTGCTGCCCAGGCTGGAGTGCAATTGTGTGATCTTGACACACCGCAACCTCCACCTACCAGGTTAAAATGGTTCTCCTGACTCAGCCACTGAGTAGTTGAGATTACAGGCATGCACCACCATACCAGGATAATTTTGTATTTTTTGTAGAGACAAGGATTCTCCATGTTGGTGTGGCTGGTCTCAAACTCCCAGTCACAGGTGATACATCTGCCTCAGTCCCCCAAAGAGCAGAGATTAGAGGCATAAGCCACCATGTCCAGCCAATGTAGTCTTTTTTTGTAGTCCCAGTTGTTGGCTGGTGAACAACTCTAATCTGATGGTGGCTTGTCTTTTCTATAGTTGAACCCATTGTTCTCATAAGCCATGGCCCCAGGATATCCAGAATCACCTCTTCTTGCTGTGGAAGGAATACCAAGTTTCCTAAGATAATCAGATAGATCTACATTTTATGTGAAGATTTTAATAAAGTGCAGACATTTATTTATTATTTTATGCAAAGTTTTAATTACCACAAAGAGCAGTCTCATATCAAAGACCTGTAAATCAAAGACTGAGTCTATACCCTTATGGGATTTTTATGGTAGCAATTGAATTTACAAACTAAATGTTCTGCAAGTTCTTTGATAATTTTTTATTTACTAAATGTTATGATAAAAAATTTAGAGGAGAAAAATTTATTTATTACAAATGGGGCATCTAATAATTTAGGGACAACAAAAAACTTATATGAGTATGTAGCTTTAAATTAATTAATTTAAAATGTCATGGAAGGCTCATAGATACAGCAAGATGGCAGAAAAGAAGGCTTCACCAACCACCCCTCTGCAAAAACACCAAGTTAACAACTGCCTACATTAAAAAAGCACCTTCATGAGAACCAGAAATTAGGTGAGCACTCACAGTACCTGGTTCTAACTTCATAATGCTGAAAGAGGCACTGAACAGATGGGAAAAACAGTCTTGAATATCTTACATGATTTCTCCCATATCCCCAAACAATGGTGGCATGGTACAGAGAGTGAGAGTGCAGCCATATTGAGGCATTGAACTCAGTGCTGTTCTATTACAACAGAAAGAAAAACCAGGCAAAACTCAGCTTACACTTGCTGATAGAGGAATTATTTAAACCATATAGATGCTGGTAACAGTAAGTACACAAAAAAACTAATTTTTGTATTTTTAGTGGAGACGGAATTTTACCATGTTGGTCAGGATTGCCTTTATCTCTTATCCTTGTGATCTGCCCACCTCAGTTTTCCAAAGTGCTGGGATTACAGGCGTGAGCCACCATGCCTGGCAAGAAAACTCATTTTTGACAAAGGTGTCAAGAACATACACTGGGGAAAAGATAGTCTCCTCAATAAATGGTGCTGGGAAAACTAGATATCCATATACAGAAGAATAAAACTGGATTCTTCTAGCCCAAGCTGGAGTGTAGTAGTGTGATCTCAGCTCACTGAAGCCTCTGCCTGCTGGGTTCAATCAATTCTCCTGCCTCAGCCTCCAGAGTAGCTGAGATTATAGAAGCCCACCAACACGCTGTAGAGAAAAAATAAATATTAAATTTGAACTTAATTGAACAGGGACACAAACGATGGTCACCAAGTCCTGGAGCAAGTTGTATGAGTCCCATTAGACTTTCATCCAGCTCTGCTTCAGAGAAATCTGTATTTCAATGAATGCTTATATGTTAGTTACCAAAAAACAGCAGACAGCTGCAAGAGCGAGTTGACCTTTTTGTGTTCCTTGTGTCCAGTATTGAAGGGCCTTCGTGATTGGGCCTCATGAAAAGCAACTTGTTACAAAGAGAGCTAGGGTCCCAGACTGTGCCAAAGCTTCCTGAGACCTCTCCTCATCTGTGCATAGACAGTTATATATCTTTCCCCTTCTCCCCTTCCCATGTCAACTTGGTTATTATATTATTCGCTTATTACATTATTTTCTTGTTATATCTGTATTGTTATATACTTGGGATAAAGGCTGTTGACCCTTAAAAGCCTCTGTGTCTTTTCTTCCCCCAACATGGCTTTCCCACACAGAATACTTTTGCATCACAAGCAGGATCTGAAAATGAAAGCATGCTATTTGCTAGCTGCAGGACTGGACTGGGAGCTCAGGAACTTTTTATATCCTGGGAGGGGAATTCCTCCAGTTCCCTCCCCCCACCGTGGCCATTGACTGGTCCAAGGGAACTTGCCTTTGAGAAAATTGGGAATCTAAATTAGTGAATTTTGAGCCATTGGCTGTGCATGACGCACTGCAGGGAATCCTCACTGGTAAAGGGAATGCTGAGGGAATTTCCCACCATGGATATGCTTAACTTATAAGCTTGCTGCTTATAAGTTAATGTGTCAAGATAAGGACTTGTTGCCACAAGAGAAATATAAGATGGAAATGATGAATGCTAATCTGACTTTGAGAATAGCCCTGGCCCAGTGCCAGGCCTATGTCTTGACTGATCAGGCTCAAAGCCATCAGCCTATGGCTGAAAAACAAGTGTGTCCAAGTGGCCTGGTCAGGGTGAAACTGAAGAACTAGCCAGCAGGGACTTGGAGCAGGTAAAAACCCAGCTTTTCTCTCAAGGTTGGGAAATTAACCTTAGTAAAATTTAAGGACCTACACAAACAGTAAAATTCCTCTGCATCCTATGTAGTGTAGGGAAATAGTCCATTTTACCAAAGGCTAGGGCTAAAATACCCAAATTTGCAACACATACCACTAAGAAAACAGGCCCAGAAATTTACTGACTTGTGCGGATTCAGGAGATGTCATATTTCCCACTTGGGTAACATTTTACAACCTCTGCATGCGGTCACTAGAAAATGCTATGGCTTTCACTGGGGACAGAAAGAAAGCATGACTTTTGAACAAGCTAAACAAGCAGTGCATCTGGCCCTGGATCTATAGCACATATGAGATGGGCCAGTAGAATTGCAAGTGGCTGTCCTTGATCAACATGCTTATTGTAACCTCTGTCAGAAACAAGATGAAAAGAGGGTGTCTCTGAGGTTATGAACCTGGAAGCTGCCAGAGGACTGAAAAGCTTATATCCCTTTTGAAAACAATTGTTAGCTTGCTGTTGGGCTTTGCTAGGAAGGGAGAACCTCTGCATCAACCATGATGTCTTTGTAAGCTATGCTATTCCTATTATAACTTGGGTCATGAATTCCTCCAAAACTCAGTGAATAGGGTATAAAAAAGAAAGTAGCAGCCAGGTGCGGTGGCTCACCCCTGTAATCCTAGCACTTTGGGAGGCTGAGGTGACTGGATCACCTGAGGTCAGGAGCCAAGACCAGCCTGGCCATCATGGTGAAACCCAATCTTAAAAAATAAAAAAAGAGAAAGTAGCATCATAAAATTGAAATGGTACCTACAAGACAGGGCTAAGCCAGAACCAAAGAAGGTATTATTTTTACATGAGTATGCACAAAACTTGCCAGCTCAGAAAACCATTGAGCACATCCTGCAGATAGGGAAGAAAACCTCCTCTTCCCAATGGGGCAAGTACTGTAAAAAAGAAAGTCCCCAGGATAAGAAACATGCTTGGTTTACTGACGGATTCACCAAATACATTGGTGGTACTTGATGCTGGAAGGCCATGGCTTGCAATCCTGTTACAAAGAAAATTGGGATTTCTGATGAAGGAAGGGGTGGGAGCAGCCAGCTGGCTAAACTAGTAGTGGTCCTCTGATCCATTCAGGAGGAGGCCAGAGGGATGCTTCAGTTGTATAGTAACTCTTGGTCAGTAGCAAGTGGTCTATCTGGATGCCTCAATGGCAATTAAACAAATTTATTTTATTAATAAAGGGGTTTGAGTAAAACAATACTGGAAAGATTTGTGAATCCTGGTTCACACTACCATTAACACTGTTTTTCACGTTGATGTTCACACGTCTCTGCTTTCTCTTGACAGACTAATCAGCAGGCAGATCAACAGGCCAAAATTCCCACCATAACTGCAAATTTGAAAGCAGATGAATGGATTGCAACACACTCAAGCCTTCCAATCAGAGGCATTATAATGTATGGTAATGTAATTGATAGTGATTACCGAGGAGAGTTAAAGTTTATTTTATAAAATACCACTCCAGATTCTTTGCTATAAAACGGCAGATGTGAGTAGCTCAATTGTTAGTGGTAGTGTTGTGGATAATCAGGAGATGGAGAGACAAATGGGTGGAACAGGACGATTCTATTTAAGGTGTGCACAGGCTAAGTGGAGTCACATCCAAAAGACTGAGCATCAGACAAAGAGAGCAAATGCCTTTTATGCATCTAAGGGCATGAAAACACAAAGCAGAAAGCAAGCTTATAGAAGAGAAAACAAAAGCTATTAATCAAGCCAGTGACAGGCTTACATATGACTCTTAGTATGCAAGCTAGGTGGCCCTTATCTCAGCTCAGGTTGGTTCGGCAAAGCCTCATATAGATTTACCGCATGACTTTTTCCTTGGTGCCTTGGTGTCTGTAATTCAGGCCTTCTTAGGCATTTCTCATGGCCTTCACTGTGTCACTTAGATACAAAATTGACTTATACAGGACAGAGATACCTATAAATTCCTAAGTTTGCTTACATTATAGGGGTAAGGGTACAAGGAAAATTTATGCTTTCCTTCTTATGTTGAAAGAGTGCAGGAAATGTTTCCAAAGTACATTTCTCTCAGCTCTGGCTTCTAAGATAATGTTATCAAGGTTTTTCCTGGGCCTGGGCTTCACCTATTGACTGCCATCAGTCTAATACAGAGAACTTGTTTCTCTCTTTGATTTTAACTTTCTTTCTTTCCTTAATTTCCCACTTCAGAACCTTGTCAAATACTAAACCCTGAGGAAATCTCTGCCCCAACAGGGGCTACTTACAGAACTGGGAGATTCAGATCCACTGGTACAGGTAGCTTATATCCTGGAACCAAAATATGGTACAGCAGCCATCAGATTCCACCCCTGAGGCTGGTGAACTGGTAGCTATGGGAGCAGAAAATGAAAACACAGTACAATTTCCTAAAGATTAAAAACAATATTGGGGGGAAGGGATGAGAGTGAGCACTAGAGAAAAAAGGAGAGAGGGAGTGGGAAAGAGGGAATCTTATATTACATGACAAGGGTGGCGTGGCCTGGGGTGTCAGTGTGGAGGAGGCTGAGTATTCTGCCTTGTAAATACTGTTATTTGTATATACTGTAAATGATGACATCGGTGGGCATTAACCGAACCCAGGGAAACTGGGAACAACCTCAAAACCAAAACCAGACACAGCACAAGCAGCGGCCTCAGGCCACTGCAGAACAAATTTGACTTGCACAGATGATTTCAGACCATAATGATGCGACTTTGAGGAAAAGATAAAACGATTGATAATACAAGCAAGAACCAGGATGAATGTGTCATTGCTTTGCACAACTGCAATGGAGATGTCAACAGAGCCATCAATGTTCTTCTGGAAGAAAATCCAGACACACATTCCTGGGAGATGGTCTGGAAGAAGAAGGGAGTCTCAGGCCAGAAGGATGGTGGGCAGATGGAATACAACGAGGAAGGCAAAGAAAATTGAGACCGGGACAGAGACTGTAGTCGGCAACATGGTGGGCTGCCAAGACAGGGGAGAGGTGCCAGCCATGGATGAGAGTGTATGCATGGGGCTTTATCAAAACCAGCTGTGGTTTGAGGTCAGGAAAATGGATTGGATGGCACCAAGAGTGGAGGGCCTTCTGGAAGAGGAACGGAAAGAGA
This sequence comes from Leontopithecus rosalia, assembly GCA_028533165.1. NCBI lineage: Eukaryota > Metazoa > Chordata > Mammalia > Primates > Cebidae > Leontopithecus > Leontopithecus rosalia. The sequence goes on from CM052662.1 coordinate 23,582, forward strand.
AAGAAGGGCCGTGGCTGAGGCAGAGGTGGCTCTGGTAGTTGAGGAGGAAGGTCTTCTGTTCAAGGAATGAAAACTTTTAACCCAGATGATTATGCAGAGCCAGCCAATGCTTATGATAACTATGGCAATAGTAGTGGCAATACGTGAAACAACACTGGCCACTTTGAACCAGATGATGGAACGAGGCTTGATTACATTGGGGTTGAGGGGTCAAATTATCCCTGAAAATTTCAGACTGCTCCTGGTGCATGGAGGACTGCATCAGAGGAATGGGGCGACTGAAGATTGAAATGAAGATCTTTCTGAGACCAAGATCTTCACTGCCTCTAATGTGTCTTCAGTGCCTCTGCCTGCGGAGAATGTGACAATCACTGCTGGTCAGAGAATTGACCTTGCTGTTCTGGCAGGGAAGACACCATCTACAATGAAGAATGATCCATCTAATCTGGATCTGTCTCAGGCTCCTTCTCTGGCCCAGCCTCTGGTTTTTAGCAATTCAAAGCAGACTCCATATCACAGCCGGCTTCAGGGAACACATTTTCTCATCACAGTATGGTGAGCATGTTGGGGAAAGAATTTGGTGATGTTGGTGAAGCTAAAGGCAGCAGTACTATGGGCTCCCAGTTCTTGGAGCAATTCAAGACTGCTCAAGTCCTGGCTCAGTTGGCAGCTCAGCATTCTCAGACTGGAAGCACCACCACCTCCTCTTGGGACATGGGCTTGATGACACAATCCCCATCATTGATGCAGTATGATTTGAAGAACCCGAATGATTCAACAGTGCACAGCCCCTTTACAAAGCACCAGGCTTTTATCTCATTTTCAACCATGATGGAGGTGTTTCTTCAGGAGAAGTCACCTGCAGTGGCTACCTCCACAGCTGCACCTCCACCTCCGTCTTCTCCTCTGCCAAGCAAATCCACATCCAATCCACAGATGTCACCTGGATCTTCAGACAACCAGTCCTGTAGCCCTCAGCCAGCTCAGGAAAAACTGAAAGAGCAGAAGAAAAATCCTCCTTGACTTCTAAGATTCCTGCTCTGGCTGTGGAGATGGTAGCCTGGCTCAGCAGCTATCTTGGGGATAAACCTGCAGTTTGGAGCACTGCAGTTTGGGTCAGAGCCTGTCCTTTCTTATTATGATTTCACTCCCACCATGAGCACCTCTTCCAGCCAGGCTCCAAGTAGCCTGTATACCAGCACGGCCAGTGAATCGTCATCTACAATTTCATCTAACCAGAGTCAGGAGTCATTATCAGAGTGGCCCAATTCAGTCGACAACATATACCTCCCAAAATAATGCTCAGGGCCCTCTCTATGAACAGAGATCCACACAGACTAGGTGGTACCCCAGCTCCATCTCTTCATCACCCCAAAAGGACCTGACTCAGGCAAAGAATGGCTTCAGTTCCATGCAGGCCACGCAGTTACAGGCAATCTGTTGAAGGTGCTACAGGATCTGCAGTGAAATCTGATTCACCCTCCACTTCTAGCATCCCCCCTCTCAACGAAACGGTATCTGCAGCTTCCTTACTGACAACAACCAATCAGCACTTATCCTTCTTGGGTGGCTTGAGCCACAGTGAGGAGATTCGAAATACTAACACCACACAACACAGCAGCACATCATCTACGCAGCAGAATACCCTTTCATCATCAACATCTTCTGGGCACACTTCAACATCCACTCTTTTGCACACAAGCATGGAGAGTGATGTGAATCTCCATTCTTCCTCCAGCACTTTTTCCACCACATCCAGCACAGTCTCTGCACCTCCCCCAGTGGTCAGTGTCTCCTCCAGTCTCAATAGTGGCAGTAGTCTGGGTCTCAGCCTAGGCAGCAACTCCACTGTCACAGCTTCGACTCGAAGCTCAGTTGCCACGACTTCAGGAAAATCTCCTCCCAGCCTCCCTCCTGGGGTCCCACCATTGTTGCCTAATCCGTATATTATGGCTCCAGGGCTGTTACATGCCAATCCACCACAAGTATATGGTTATGATGACTTGCAGATGCTTCAAACAAGATGTCCATTGGATTACTACAGCATCCCATTTCCCACACCCACTACTCCGCTGACTGGGGGTGATGGTAGCCTGGCCAGCAACCCTTATTCTGGTGAGCTCACAAAATTCGTCCTTAGGGATGCCTCCTCCACAGCCCCGGGCACAACCTTGGCCCAACCCCAACAGAACCAGATGCAGACTCACCACACCACACAGCAGACATTCCTGAACCTGGCACTGCCTTCTGGCTATAGTTACACCAGCCTGCCATACCATACAGGGATCCTGTGCCTCCCCAGCACCTTCCAGTGTGGGTCTGCTGTGTTCCTTGTGGCTCCTATCTCTTCCAAGCAGCATGGTGTGAACGTCAGTGTGAATGCATCTGCCACCCCTTTCCAATAACCAAGTGGATATGGGTCTCATGGATACAACACTGGTGTTTCAGTCACCTCCTGTAATACGGGTGTGCCAGATATCTTGGGTTCTGTGTTCTCCAAAGCCCAGCAGTCCTTTGAGAAACAATGTTTTCATTCCACTACTCCTGCTGCTTCATTCAACTTGCCTTCAGCCATAGGAAGTGGGGGCCCCATCAATCCACTACAGCTGTTGCCTACCCACCTGCCCCCTTTATGAACGTTCTGACCCCCCATCAGCAGCCACACTCTCAGATCCTTCACCAACACCTGCAGCAGGATGTCCATATGGGCAGCTGGAAAGGTAGCCAGACCAGCTCCATCCTGCAGAAGCCAAAGGCCAACAAGTCTGCCTACAACAGCTACCGCTGTGGGGCAAACTGAGGCCCTGACCCTCTTCTACCAGTCCCATCTTCTGAGAGGGCTTCTCATCTTGGAAACTATGAAAACAGCATCAAAGAGAAAGAAGGGGGGGTTTCCCCTTCCCCCCGACCCCCAGAAACTCACCCCATGCCTCAGCTTTATGTCTGTCCTATTCCTATACCGTCTCCACCCTGTTGTATGTATTATAGGATTTGTATTTTCTTTTTCCCCCACTTCCTTTCCTTCACCTCTCTTGCATTCAAGATTATGAAACTTTGCTTTGGGCCCTGTTCCTTTACTTCCTCCTGTTCACCCTGGTGGTGTACAGATGAGGTAAGGAGGTGAGACCCCCAAATATACATCTGCCCAACAGCCCTAAGTCTCCTTTATTATTAGGACAACAACAACCACAAAAAATGGCATCATGAATATGAACACCATTGTCAGATGAATAAATTGAAGTGGTTTTTTTCTTTCTTTTGTACTGTGTCCTCAAATTTAATGGATTAATGTATCTTGTATATACAAAAAGAAAACCTCTACCTTCAAAAAAATATTATGTTTCCCTCCATTTCTGTTATTACAGAGAATAACCTGTCTGCTAATGGTCAACACCTGTGTTTTTGTGTCTGAGGCCAAGAATAAATTTACCACTGCAACAGAAGCCAACTGCCATCAATGTTGTCTATGTGTGGAGTTGCCAGAGGGCAACGGGAATTGGCTACCTTGAAGAATCGTCCTGTGTCTTACTGCATACTGAGAGTTATGTGTATATCCCTGACAATTTTCACAATATTGCTTTTTTTGCAAAATCATGGTGGGTGTGATTTTTCATTAATCTTTTAATTCTTTTGTGCTTACTCTGTATCTGTAATCTATATCAACTATGCCTTCCCCATGTATCTGTAAGGGTATTTTTCTACAGTCGAGCATCAAATTGAGGCCAAATGTGGAAGAAAAGTTAAATATTAAATTTGAATTCAATTAAACCTGAACACAATGTTCACTAGTCCCAGAACAGGTTGTGTGAGCTTCTTGAGGTATTCATTTAGCACTGTTTTGGAGAAATCTCTATTTCAATCTATTTCTATTTGTTAGTTATTGTAAAACAACAGACAATCAAGTAAACAGGTTGAGTTTTCTGTGTTTTTTGAGCTCAGTACTAAAGGTTTCTCGTTACTGGGCCTTATGCCAAACAGCTTGTTACAAAAATAGCTAGGGTTTCAGATAGCACTAGAGCTTCATGAGATCTCTCCTCATTTTTGCATGATTGGCTGTCTGATTCTGGAGCCCAGGCTGTTGCTTCTCGATCTGGTGATGCTTCCTCCATAGTTTTGTGAGTGTGTGTGTATACATATATTTTCTTCTCTCCATCTCTTATCAATTTGCTTATATTATTTGCTTATTCTATCTGTATTGCCATATACTTGGGATGAAGGCTGTTTACCCTTAAAAGTATTTCATGTAACTTTTTTTCTCCCTCGTGTGCCTCCCACACAGAACACATGCCTGTTAATTTTTGTATTTTTAGTAGAGATTGGGTTACACTATATTGGCCAGTCTGGTCTTTAACTCCTGGCATCAGGTCATCTGCTAACCTCTGCATCCCAAAGTGCTGGTATTACAGATGTGAGACACCACATCCAGCCATGAGGAGGCATTTCTCTAAAGAAAACACACAAATGGCAAACAGGCATATAACCATTGCTAAACACCAGTGAACCTCAGAGAAATGCAAATCAGAACTACAATAATATATTATCTCACTCCGGTTAAACTGTTTTATATCCAAAAGAGAGAGAATTGTAAATGCTGATGAGGATGTGGAGATAACATTTGTTCAGTCTTGGTGGAAATGTAAATTAGTACAACCATTATAAAAAACAGTTTGAGGATTCCTCAAAAACTAAAAATTGAGCTATCAAACTTACAATATTACCCAGCAATCCCAGGGCTGTGTGTATACTGAACAGAAAGAAAATCAGTTTGTTGCTGCACTGCTTACAATAGCTAAGATTTGAAAGCAAGCTGTCTACAAATGAATGAATGTATTTTTAAAAAAGTAGTACATATATACAATGAAGTAGTATTAAGTCATCAAAATGATATTTTGTCTTTTGCAACAATATGAATAACAGTATGTTAAGTGAAATATGCCAGGCACAGAAAGACGAACATCGCACGTTCTCACTTATTTGTGGGATCTAAAAATCGAAACAATTGAACTCATGGACATAGAAAGCAGAAACATAGTTTTCAGACATTAAGCAAAATAGAGGGGCTGTGAGAAAGGTGGGGATCGTTAATGAGTACAGTAAATAAGACCTACTATTTGATAGCAAAACAAGATGATTATAGTCAATAATAATGTAGTTGTACATTTTAAACTAAGAGAGAATAGTCAGAATTTAAAACAAAGAATAAATGCTTGAGTGTGTGGGTATACCATTCTATGTCATGTAATTATTATGCATTTCATGTTTGTATCAAAACATCTCATGTACCCTGTAAATATATAAACCAACCATGTACCCCAAAAAATTACAAAATAAATAAAATAAAATAAAAATAATTGAAAAATAAAATATCACAGAATTAACTAGACTCAGAAATCTGAGGATTGTAATAAAATGAAAATGTCTATGTAATAACCATGAAGTGAGAAGAAAGTCATACTTTCCTCCCATTTTTGTTTCTAATCTATATTTTTTCTACTTTCAAGTTGTTGAACTTTCTTCTTTTCATTGCTAATTATATTTTAATGTGATTAGTCTGGGATATTTCTTTCTATATTTTTCAGTTTTTAAAAATTTTTCTCTTAATTTTAGATTTTGTTTAGGCTCCTTATGTTTTTGAAAAAAGCCTATTCAGATTTGGGCATATTTTTAAATTAGATTATTTAATTATTTTCTGTTGAGTTTTTTTTTCTGTTTATCAATCACTTGTCAGCTGTGTAGTTTAAAAATATTTTCTCTCATTTCTTTTTCTTTTTCTTTATTCTTTTGAGACAGAGTCTCTCTCTGTTGCCCAGGCTGGAGTGCAGTGACAAGATCTCAGCTCAACGCAAACTCTTCTTCCCAGTTTTAAAGATTCTCACTCCTCAGACTGTCCAGTAGCTCAGATTAAAGAAACTCACCACCGCACTCAGATAATTTTTGTATTTTTAGTAGAGACGGAGTTTCACCATGTTGCCAGACTGGTCTTGAACTCCTGACTTAAGGTAATCAACTTGCCTCATCCTCCCCATGTGCTGGGATTACAGGCATGAGTCACCATGCCCTGCCAATATGATATTATTTATACAATGGAATATTAGTCAGCCATAAAAATAAATGCAGTACTGATATGTGCTGCAACATGGATAATAAATAAAAACATGCTCAATGAGAAAAGTGAAAGAAAAAAATGTCATATATTATATTATTTTAAAAGATATACAGTGCATAAGTGGTTACCAGGGAAGTTGGATGGGAGAATGAGAAACCACTGCTTAATGAGTATGGCTTTATTTTTGGTAAAAGGGTGATAAAACTATTTTGGAATTTGACAGTGATGACAGTTGTGTAGCATTGTAAATTACCTGGAAAACACTGAATTTTACACTTAACATTGGTTCGTATATTGAACTCTATGTTATGTAAATTTTAGCTGACTTAAACATTTAACAAACAAAGAAAATATGCTATGAAACAGGAGGGCAAATGAGGGAGCCCTACAGGCCCCAGAAGCCTCCGGTGCTTCCCTGTTTGCCTCCACTGTTCTGAGGTATTCAGTTAACTCCCAAGGCCTCCTCAACCCAGCCTGGAAAATGACTGGCGTCGCTTTCCAAAAAGAACCCCAAAGCTCTGACAGGGATGAATTTGTCCTTGGACCTCAGAGCAGTGGTCTGAGGCTCTGCCACATTCTACATTAGTTTGCGTGCTCTATCCCACGAGTTTCCAGGCAACTTTCGGCTGTGAAACACCTTCAGAGGATGGAGAGAACTTTCCAGGCATCTGAGAGTAAAGTGGGTAATTAACAGACAGCAAGATCAACCCAGTTTTTTTTGTTTGTTTTCCTGATGCGAAAATCTTCAATAAAATACTGTCAAACCAAATCCAACAGCACATCAAAAAGTTTATCCATCACAGTAAAGTCAGCTTCATCCCTGGATACAAGTCTGGTTCAACATATGCAAATGTATAAATGTAATCCATCACTTGTTTAAGCCTTTAAAATTTAGTGGTCACCCAAGTCACTTTGGTAAATTTATAGGGAAAATTTTTGGTGGTTTCATTACTGTATTCCTCTTCATATTGGGTGTGGGGAGATTTTTTCTAATTTTAATTATGTGAATCAGTGAATCCAGAAACCTAAGTTTCATTCCCTGAAGGCTTTCCTGGAGTTGGCCAGAGTCCAGCCAGATCCATGGGAGCCTTGAGGCTCCCGAGCCATCAGCTTGTTATCTTTTCCCCTCCACATTTCATGTGTCCTGAACATGTTACCAGGAGATGGGGTGCCCCTACCTCATGGCAAAGCTGCCCCCATCCTTTATCTTTTCTCTTTTGTCACTCCATCAGTGTTAACTCTTCTTATAACCTTTAACCTGAGAAGTCTGTGTGTGTGTGCAAGTCTTGCACACCATTAGACTGTGCAAGTCTAATGGTACAGATGTGAGTTTGCTTCATATAATGAGAAAATTGGTAAAAATGCCCAGGATCTCAGGGACTCATTCCCAAAGCAAACCCTATGACAGTGTTGAGCCCTGGACTAGGAGGTCAGAATGCTCTTTCATTCTCTGGACTCTGCCCACCTTATGGTCTCTGGGCCAGTCTCTGCTTCTCTTAAGTCTTCAGTTTTCCAGTTATCCAATGAGATGTTAGATGTTAAAGTGCTTAAGCCATAGCTCAGCATGCACATGGTCCAAGCTTCCTACCAACTAAGTTAGGTGTAGCAGGGCTGTGATCAGAGTGTGCCCAGATCTTCCTCACTTGGACAGAAATAGATGGGTTTAGCACTAGGCAGACAAACATTCTGTTCAAGAAGTGTCATGTACACAGGATCTTTCAAGGCCCAGTGTGTGCAGGTGAGTCCCACTTCCATCCCCCAACAGCTTCCCATGGAGCATACCAATATGTCCCCTGTCCTCTGCATCTGGAAAGTGGTGACATTCTCACTCAACACATAGACTGACAGTACCTTTGTGGTGGAGTTGTTCCACAAAAAGAATTTGAGATGCTATTAACTGTACAAGGGACGATGGATGTGGACCATGTAAAAACAGTAGAACTTTAGAATTAAATCTGTCTCCCTGCTGCCTCCACCACTTTGCAGATATGAAATGTCTTAGGAAAGAGACGTGTCTTATCCAATATTACACATGGATCCCATGGCAAAACTAGCACTTTGATGAGGATTACATTTGCCTAACTATAGAAGAAAACCCCACATGATAGAAGTGCAGACAATGGAGAAAATGCTTTCTTTCTCATAAATAATAATATTAGAGCTGGGCAATCTGACTCTGAATTGTGCACCAAGGCAGTCAAAAACAAGGTATCTTTTTGCTAAAATTCTCTTTCTTTTTTTAACTTTTAAGTTCAGGTGTACACGTGCAGGATGTGCAGGTTTGTTATGTATGTAACCGTGTGTTATGAATGTGGTTGTTCACAATGCTTTATCACCCAGGTATTAAGCCTAGTATTCATTAGTTATATTTTCTGCTTCTCTCCCTCCTCCCACCCTCCACCTCCTTATAGATCCCAATTTGTGTTGTTCCCTTGCATGTTTCTGTGTGTTCTCATAATCTAGCTCCCACTTATAAGTGAGAACATGTGGTATTCGGTTTTCTGTTCCTGTGTTAGCTTTCTAAAAATAATGGCCTCCAGCTCCATCCATGTCACTATGAAAGACATGATTTTGTTATTTTTTCATGTCACTATGAAAGACATGATTTTGTTATTTTCTGTGGCTGCATAGTACTCCATGGTGTTGATGTGCTACGTTTTCTTCATCCAGTCTATTATTGATGAACATGTGGGTTGATTTGATGTCTTTGCTATTGTGAATAAGGCTGCAATAAACTTGTGCATACCAATGTCTTTATGATAAAATGACATATTTATTTTGGGTATATACTCAGTAGTAAGATTGCTGGGTGAAATGATATTCTTATTTTTAGGTCTTTGAGGAATCATCACACTGTCTTCCACAATGATTGAACTCTACCAATAGGAAAAAAAACATTCATTTTTCTCAATTTGTCAGCATCTGTAATTTTTTGACTTTTTTAATAACCATTTTGACTTGGATAAAATGGTATCTCATTTTGGTTTGGATTTGCATTTCTCTATTAATCAGTAATGTTGAACTATTTTTTCATACACTGGTTAGCTGCATGTATGTCTTCTTTGAGAAGTGTTTCTTCATGGCCTTTGCCCAATTTCTAATGAGTTTTTTTTGCGAATTTATGTTCCATATAGATGCTGGAAATTAGATCTTTGTCAGATGCACAGTTTGCAAAACTTTTATCTCACTCTGTATGTCGCCTGCTTACTCTGTTGATGGTTTTCTTTGCTGTGCAGAAGCTCCTCAGTTTAATTAGATCTCATTTGTCAATGTTTTCTTTGTTCTAATTACTTTTGGCTGCTTCATCATAAATATTTGCCCAGGCCTATGTTCCAAATGGTATTGTCAAGGTTGTCTTCCGAAGTTTTTATGGTTTTAGGTTTTACATTTAAACTCTTCTGAGTTAATGTTTGTATATAATGTAAGAAAAAAATTCGCTTTCTTTTTTTTAAATTTTATTTCAAGTTCTGAAGTTCAAGTGCAGAGTGTGTACATTTTTTACATAGGCATACGTGTGCCATTGTGGTTTGCTGCACCTATCAACCCAGCATCCAGTCTTTAAGCCCATAGGCATCAGCTATTTAGCCCAACAAATTTCTCCCCTTGCCCCTCACTCCTCGAATAGCCCCACTGTGTGTCCTCGAGTAGCTCCCAGTGTCCATGTGTTCAACTCCCACTTATGAGTGAGGATATGCAGTGTTTAGTTTTCTGTTTCTGTGTTAGTTGGCTAAGGATGATGGAGGAAGGGGTTCACTTTCAATTTTCTGGATGTGGCTTGTAGTTATACCAGCACCTTGTATGGAGTCCTTTTTCCATTGCTTGGTTTTGTCAGGTTTGTCGAAGGCAGATATCTGTAGGTGTGCAACCTTATTTCTGGGTTCTCTATTCCATGTCGTTGGTTTATGTGTCTGCTCTTGGATGAGTACCATCTTGTTTTGGTTACTGTAGCTGTAGCACAGTTTGAAATTGAGTAGAGTGATGCCTCCAGCTTTGTGCTTTTTGCTTGTGTTGTCTTAACTGTTCAGGACTTTTTTGGCTCCATCAACTTTTTAAAGTAGTGTTGTCTAGTTTTGTAAAAAATTTCAATGGCACTTTCATGGAAATATTAACTCTGAATTTATTTGGGGAGTGTGGCTTTTTTAAAAATAGTAATTCTTTCTATCAACAAGCATGTAATGCTTTTACATTCGCTTATGTCATCTCTGATTTCCTTGGATAGTGGTTTATAGTTCTCCTTGTGGAGACCTTTCACTTCCCCATTAGATACATTTATTGGTGTTTTATTTTTTTGTGGCAATTGTGAATGAGAGTTCATTCATGATTTTGCTCTTGGCTTAACGGTTTTTGGTATATAAAAATGTTAGTGCTAGTGATTTTTGCACATTAATTTTGTATCTTATGACTTTGATAAAGATATTTATCAGCTTAGGAAGCTTTGGGGCTGAGCCGATATGGGTTTCCTGGATATAAAATTATGTCATCCGCTATCAACTGTAGTTGAACTTTCTCTCTTCTGATTTGAATATCTTTTATTTCTTTCTCTTACGTGATTGCTCTGGCCAGTACTTCCAATACTGGCTTAAATAGGAGTGGTGAGAGAAGGCATCCTTGTCTTATGCTGGTTTAAAAGGAAATTTCTTTCAACTTTTGCCTTTTCAGCATGATATTGTTTGTGGTTTCATCATGCATTGTTCTTATAATTTTGAGGTATGTTTTTTCAATACCTAGTTTACTGAGAGTTTTTAACATGAATGCGTGTTAAATTATGTTGAAAGCTTTCTCTGCATCTATTCACACAAGTCATATGGTTTTTAGCTTTAGTTCGGTTTGTGTAATGAATCACATATTGATTTCTGTATGTTAAATTAACATTTAACATGTTAGTTTTAAACATGTTAAAATTTTAACATGTTCCATCCTAGCATCCCATGGATGAAACCTACTTGACTGTGATGAATAATTATTTCGATGTGCTGCTGGATTAAGTTTGCCACTATTTTGTTAAAAATGTTTGCATCAATGTTCATCAAGAATATTGGCCTGAAGTTTTCTTTATCTCTTGTGTCTCTGCAAGGTTTTGGTACCCGGATGATGTGGTCTTATAAAAAGCATTAGGGAGAAGATTCTCTGTTTTAATTTTTTTAAATAGTTTTAGTAGGAAATGTACCAGTTAATCTTTGTAAATCTATTAGTATTCAGCTGTTAATCTTTGGTTCTGAGCTTTTGTAATTGGTAGGATATTTGTTACTGCCTCAAATTCAGAGTCTTTTATTTGTGTTTTCATGGATACAATTTTTTCATGGTTTAGTCTTGGAGGGTGTATGTATCCAGAAATTTACCCATTTCTACTAAATTTTTTAGCTTACGGGCATAGAGTTGTTTATAGTATTTTCTGATGGTTATTTTTATTTCTGTAAATTCAGTGATTAGCTTTACAATTTCTGATTGCATTTATTTAATTTTTTTATCTTTTCTTCCTTGTTGGTCTATCTGGTTGTCTCTCTATGTAGTTAGTTTCTAAAAAAAACCCAGTTTCTGAATTTGTTAATCTTTTGAATTATTTGTTATATTTCTATCTCCTTCAGTTCAGCTCTGAATTCAGTTAATTATTGTCTTCTACTAGCTGTAGAATTTTGTTGCTCTTTTTCTGTAGTTATTTCAGATGTGATATTAAGTTGTTAACTTGACTTTCTGGGTTTTGAATGTGGGCATTTAGTGCTATAAATTTTTCTCTTAACACTGCTTTAGCTGTGTCCTAGAGACTCTGGTATGTTTTGTCTTTGTTTTCACTGGTTTCAAAGAATTTCTTAATACTTGCATTAATTTCATTATTAAACTAACAGTCATTCAGAAGCAGGTTATTCAATTTCTGCTTAATTTTATGGTTTTTAGTAAATTTCTTTATTTTCTGCTCTAATTTGTGTTGTGGTCTGAGACACTGTTTATTATTATTTTAGTTCTGAGGAATGTTTCACTTCAGACTATGTGAGAGATTTCAGAAATAGTGCCATGTGTGATGAGAAGAATGTACATTCTGCTGTTTTGGGGTGGAAAGTTCTGTAAATATTCATCACATCCATTTGTTCCACAGCTAGGTTCAGATCCTAAATATCTTTATTAATTTTCTGTCTCAATAGTCTGTCTAATATTGTCAGTGAGTTGTCAAAATCTGCCACTATTATTGTGTAGGGGTGATCTAGGTCTCTTCAAAGATCTCTAGAAATTTATTACATGAACCTGGGTATGCTTGTGTTGGGTGCACATATATTTAAAATAGTTAGATCTTGTTGAATTTAATCCTTTGCCATTATATAATGACTCTCTTTGTTTTTTTTTGTTTGTTTGCTTGTTTGTTTTGTTTCTTCCTGTGTTGATATAAAGTCTATTTTGGGGGCTGGGTGCAGTGGCTCATGCCTGTAATCCCAGCACTTTGGGAGGCCAAGGCGGGTGGATCATGAGGTCAAAAGATCGAGACCATCCTGGTCAACATGGTGAACCCCCGTCTCTACTAAAAATACCAAAAATTAGCTGGGCATGGTGGCGTGTGCCTATGATTCCAGCTACTCAGGAGACTGAGGCAGGAGAATTGCCTGAACTCAGGAGGCAGAGGTTGCGGTGAGCTGAGATCATGCCACTGCACTCCAGCCTGGGTAACAAGAATGAAACACTGTCTCAAAAAAAGAATCTATTTCATTGGAAACTAAAATTGCAACCCTTGCTTTTTCTGTTTTTCATTTGCTTGGTAAAGTTTTCTCCATCCCTCTATTTTGAGCTTATATGTGTCACTTCACGAGAGATGGGTGTCCTAAAGACAACATACCAATGGGTTTTGGTTCTTTATCCTCTTGCCACTCTGTGTGCTTTAATTGTGGCATTTAGCCCACTTACATTATTGTTATATGCATATTTGATTTTGTTATCTTGATGCTAGCTGGTTACTTTGCAAACTTGTTCATGTTGCTAATTGATAGTGTCAATGGTTCATGTACTTCAGTGTGTTTTTGTTGTGGTTGGTAATAAGTTTTCATTTCAACTTTGGAGAATCTGATAATTATATATCTTTGGTATGATCTTTTCATGGAGTATCTTACTAGAGTTCTCTGCATTTTCTGGATGTTAATGTTGGCCTGTATAGCAAGGTTAGAAATGTTCTCATGGATAATATGCTGAAATATTTTTTTAAATTGATTTTGTTCTCCCCAGCTCTTTCTTTTCTTTCTTTTTTTTTTTTTGAGATGCAGTTTTGCTTTTGTTTCCCTGGCTGGAGTGCAATCGCGTGATTTCATGTCACCACGCACTCTGCTTCTCACGTCCAAGCAAGTCTCCTGCCTCAGCCTCACGAGTAGCTGAGATGGCAGGCATGCACCACCACGCCCAGATAATTTTGTATTTTTAGTGAAGATGGGGTTTCTCCACATTGGTCAGGCTGGTCTCAAACTCCCAACCTCAGGTGACCTGCTTACCTCAGCCTCCCAAAGTACTGTTACAGGCATTACTGATTACAGGCATGAGCCACTATGCTAAGCCTCTTCCTAACTCTTTCAGGTATACTAATCAGCTATAGATTTGGTCTTTTTACATAATCCCATATTTCTTGGATATTTTGCTTATTTCTTTTATTCTTTTTTATTGTTGTCTGCATGACTTATTTCAGAAACACAGTCTTCAAGCTCTGATATTCTTTCCTCTGCTTGGTCTATTCTGCTATTAATATTTGCGATTGCATTATAAAATTATTGCAGGTGGACCCCGGAATATGGCGTGGTAGGAGCAACTCAGGATTGCAGGACTCAGTAAAGGCACAGAGGGTGAGTCCAATCCGCATTTCCAGGCAGATCTCTGTTGTCCACAGAACGGGGAAATTACCAGGTGTAGGAGAGACATGGGATGCCAGCACAGCTGTTTCAGGTGGCGGTGCTGTTCCAGCCGGCACCACAGCACAGCAGCACTCCGCACAAAATACCCTGGACTGGGTGCCCTGTTAAACCGGTAATCTGAGATTTGGGAGGGCAGATTAGCATATCCATCTGATTAAACGGGACTTGGACAGTGAGCCAGACCAGGAGATTCCCAGGAAGCAAAATTTGAGTTAGTGCAGTGGGTCGCTGCATGAGAAATCACACAGATTCCAGTGCCCTTTCAGCAGGTGACTAAAATACCGGAGAGATAGTCAACAGTTCAACTTAAAAAAAAGTGCTCTGAGGCAGTGAGCCAGGTGATCAGGCTCGGTAGGTCCCACCCACACAAGGACAAACAAAATGGCGATTTGATATGCTCGGGGTTGAGAGTTTCACTGAGGGCACAGCTGAACCAAGGATGGTGCAGCTCGGTGGAGAAGGAACGTCCTCCATTACCAAGGCATTCCACCCATACTGAGGTACACTCCCATTGCTGTTGCCGAGGCAACATGCCAAAACAGAGAGACTTCACCAATACAGAGGCACCAGAGTGGAGCCCATGACAGCAGGACAGAGCCCACGGCAATAGGGCAGAACCCATGGCAGCAGGGTGGTGCCCAAGGCAGCAGGGCAGAGACCACAGCAACAGGGCAGACACCACAGCAGCAGGGTGGAGTCTTGGCAGGCTAATAGTGACTAGACTGCCTCCTAGCTGGTCAGGACAGTGCAATGGATACTCATAAAGAAAGCCCTACCTTCCCAAGACAGAGCATCTGAGGGAATAAAAGGGTTTTATGAGTTCTGCTGCAGCAGACTTAAACGTACCAGCCAAACAGCCCTGAATGAACAATGGAGCTCACAGCTCAGCACTTGAGCTCCAATAAAGAACAGACCATCTCCTCAAGCAAATCCCTGACCCCTGTATATACAAAGTCACCTCAAAATGGACTGATAAGACTGACAATTAGCGGGCATCATTCTGGGACAAAGATAGCAGAAATAGAAACTGGTAGCATCCCTCACTGTTTAGCAGCTGCTACAGGTGTACCCCAGAGAAGCAGGGCCTGGAGTGGACCTCAGCAGTCATACAGAAGAGGGTCTAGACTGTTAGAAGGGAAACTAAGTAACAGAAATACTTCATCATCAACAATCTAAGTGTCCACTCAGAGACTCAATCAAAAAGTCAGCAAGTACTCAGACGGCAGGTGGATAAACCCACAAAGATGAGAAGAATCCAGCGCGAAAAGGAGAAAAACACCCGAAACCAAAACACCTCACATCCTACAAAAAAAGAAAACTCCTCACCAGCAAGGGAACAAAGCTGGACGCAGAATGAGTGTGATGAAATGACAGAATCAGACTTCAGAAGGTGGGTAATGAGAAACTTCCGTGAGATAAAATAACATGTTCTAAATCAATGCAAAGAAACTAAGAACCTTGAAAAAACATTTAAAAAAAGATTTGAGGAAATTATAACAGGAATGGACAACTTAGAGAGGAATATGAATGAATTGAAGGAGCTGAAAAACACAACACGAGAACTTCACGAAGCATGCACAAGGTTCAACAGCCAAATTGACCAAGCAGAAGAAAGGATATCAGAAGTTGAAGATCAACTCAATGAAATAAAACGAGAAGTGAAGATTAGAGAAAAAAGCTCAAAAAGGAATGAACAAAGTCTCCAAGAAATGTGGGACTATGTGAAGAGACCTAACCTACGTTTGATAGGTGTACCAGAATGTGATGAAGAGAATGAATTCAAGCTGGAAAAATCTCTTCAGGATATTATCAAGGAAAATTTGCCCAATCTAGCAAGGCAGGCCAATTTTCAAGTCCAGGAAATACAGAGAACACCGCAAAGATATTCCACAAAAAGAGCAACCCCAAGGCACATAATCGTCAGATTCACCAGGGTTGAAATGAAGGAGAAATTACTAAGGGCAGCCAGAGAGAAAGGTCGGGTTACCCACAAGTGGAAGCCCATCAGACTCAAGCAGATCTATTGGCAGAAACTCTACAATACAGAAGAGAGTGGGGGCTAATATTCAACATCCTTAAAGAAAAGAACTTTCAACCCAGAATGTCATATCCCGCCAAACTGAGCTTTATAAGTGAAGAAAAAATAAAATTCTTTGCAAACTTGCAAGTACTCAGAGATTTTGTCACCATCAGTCCTGCTTTACAAGAGCTCCTGAAAGAGGCACTACACATAGACAGAAACAACCAGTACCAACCATTTCAAAAACATACCCAATGCTAAACAGCATCAACAAAATGAAGAATCTGCATCAACAAACGGGAAAAACAGCCAGCTAGCATCAAAATGGCAGTATCAAATTCACACATAACAATATTAACTCTAAATGTAAATGGGCTAAATGCACCAATCAAAAGATACAGACTGGCAAATTGGATAAAAAGCCAAAACCCATTGGTGTGCGGTATCCAGGAAATTCATCTCACATGCAAGGATACTACAAAGGCTCAAAATAAAGGGATGGAGGAAGATTTACCAAGCAAATGGAGAGCAAAAAAAAAAAAAAGCAGGAGTTGCAATTCTCATCTCTGATAAAATGGACTTTAAAGCAACAAAGATCAAAAGAGACAAAGAAGGACATTACGTAATTGTGAAAGGATTGATACAACAGGAAGAGCTAACGATTCTAAATATATATGGACCCAATACAGAACCACCCAGATATATAAGGTAAGTTCTTAATGACTACAAAGAGACTTTAACACTTGACTGTCAATATTAGACAGATCAACAAGACAAAAAATTAACAAGGATACCCAGGACTTGAACTCAGACCTGAAACAAGCAAACCTGACAGACATTTACAGAACTCTCCACCCCAAATCCACAGATTATACATTCTTCTCAGCACCACATCACACCTCCTCTAAAATTGACCACATAATTAGAAGTAAAGCACTCCTCAGCAAATGCAAAACAACTGAAATCATAACAAACAATCTCTCAGATCATAGTGCAATCAAGTTAGAATGCAGAATTCAGAAACTAACTCAGAACTGCACAGCTTCATGGAAACTGAACAACTGACTCCTGAATGTTGATAGGATAAACAATGAAATGAAGGCAGAAATAAAGAAGTTCTTCGAAACCAAGAAGAATGAAGACACAACATACCAAAATCTCTGGGATACATTTAAAGCAGTCTCTAGAGAAAAATATATAGCAATAAATGCCCATAGGAGAAGAGTGTAGAGATCCAAAATTGACACTGTATCATCAAAATTGAAAGAGCTAGAGAAGCAAGATCAAAAAAACTCAAAACCTAGCAGAAGACAAGAAATATCTAAGATCAGAGCAGAAGTGAAGGAGATAGAGACAAGAAAAACCATTTTAAAAAATTAATAAATCCAAGAGCTGGTTTTTTGAAAAGATCAACAAAATAGACAGACCACTAGCCAGACTGATTAAAGAGAGAACAACCAAATAGATGCAATAAAAAACAATAAAGGGGAAATCACCACAGATTCCACAGAAATTCAGATCACCATCAGAGAATATTACAAATATTTCTATGTGCATAAACTAGTAAACCTGGAAGAAATGGATAAATTTCTAGACACCTGTGTCCTCCCAAGCCTAATCCAGGAGGAGGCCAAAACTATGAATAGACCAGTAACAAGGTCTGAAGTCGAGGCAGCAATTAAGGTCCTACTACACAAAAAATGCCCAGATGCAGATGAGTTCACAGCCTAATTCTACCAGACAAACAAAGAGGAGCTGGTACCATTCCTTCTGAAACTATTCCAAATAATCCAAAAAGAGGGAATCCTTTTCAAATCATTTTATGAGACCAACATCATCCTGATACCAAAACCCAGCAGAGACTCTACAAGAAAAGAAAACTTCAGGCCAATATCCATGATGAACAGAGATGCAAAAATCTTCAATAAAATACTGGAAAGCTGATTGCAACAGCACATCAAAAAACATATCCATCATGATCAAGTAGGATTCATCTCGGGGATGCAAGGCTGGTTCAACATACACAAGTCTATAAACGTAATTCACCACATAAACAGAACAAAAAACAAAAACCACATGATTATCTCAATTGATACAGAGAAGGCATTTGACAAAATTCAACAGCCCTTTATGCTAAATACCCTCAATAAACTTGGTATTGATGGAACGTATCTCAAAGTAATAAAAGGTATTTATGACAAACCAACAGCCAATAACATACTGAAAGGGCAAAAACTGGAAGCATTCCCTCTGAAACCCGGCACTAGACAAGGATGCCCTCTTTCACCACCCCTATTCAATATAGTACTGGAAGTTCTAACCAGAGCAATCAGGCAAGAAAAAGAAATAAAGTGTATTCAAATAGGAAAGGAGGAAGCCAAATTGTCTCTATTTGCAGACGACATGATAGTATACCTAGAAGACCCCAATGCCTCAGCCCAGAAACTCCTGAAACTGATAAGCAACTTCAGCAAAGTCTCAGGATATAAAATCAATGTGCAAAAATCACAAGCATTACTGTACACCAATAACAGACTGAAAGAGAGCCAAATCAAAAATGAACTGTCATTCACAATTGCTACAAAAAGAATAAAATACCTAGGAATACAACTTACAAGGAAAGTAAGGGACTTCTTCAAGGAAAACTACAAACCACTGCTCAACGAAATCACAGAGGACACAAACAGATGGAGAAACATTCCATGTTCATGGTTAGGAGGAAACAATATCGGGAAAATGGTCATACTGCACAAAGTAATTTACACAATCAACGCTATCCCCATCAAGCTACCATTGACTTTCTTCACAGAACTAGAAAAAACCACCATGAACTTCATATGGAACCAACAGAGAGCCCTCATAGCCAAGTCAATTCTAAGCAAAAAGAACACAGCGGGAGGCATCACACTACCCTACTTCAAACTATACTACAAGGCTACAGTAATCAAAACAGCATGGTACTGGTACCAAAACAGAGATATTAACCAATGGAACAGAACAGAGGCATCAGAGGCAACACAAAATATCTACAACCATACAATCTTTGATAAACCTGACAAAAAACAAGCAATGGGGAAAGAATTTCTTGTTTAATAAATGGTGTTGGGAAAACTGGCTAGCCATGTGCAGAAAGCAGAAACTGGACCTCTTCCTGACACCTTACACTAAAATTAACTCCAGATGGATAAAAGATTTAAACATAAGACCTGGCACCATAAAAACTTTGGAAGAAAATCAAGGCAAAATTATTCAGGACATAGGAGTAGGCAAGGACTTCATGACCGAAACACCAAAAGCATTGGCAACAAAAGTCAAAATAGACAAATGGGACCCAATCAAACTCCACAGCTTCTGCACGGCAAAAGAAACAGTCACTAGAGTGAATTGGCAACCAACAGAATGGAAAGAATCTTTGCAGTTTACCCATCTGTCAAAGGGTTGATATCCAGAATTTACAAAGAACTCAAACATATTTGCAGGAAAAAAACAAACAAGCCCATTCAAAAATTGGCAAAGGTTATGAACAGACACTTTACAAAAGAAGGCATACATGAGGCCAGCAAACATGAAAAAATGCTCATCATCACTGGTCATTAGAGAGATGCAAATCAAAGCCACATTAAGATACCATCTCACGCCAGTTAGAATGGCGATCATTAAAAAATCTGGACACAACAGATGCTGGAGAGGATGTGGAGAAATACGAACAATTTTACACTGCTGGTGGGAGTGTAAATTAGTTCAACCATTGTGGAAAACAGTGTGGAGATTTCTCAAGGACTTAGAAATAGAAATTCCATTTGACCTAGCAATCCCATTACTGGGTATATATGCAAAGGATTATAAATTGTTCTACTATAAGGACATATGCACACAATTGTTCATTGCAGCCCTGTTTACAATAGCAAAGACCTGGAATCAACACAAATGCCCATTTATGATAGACTGGACTGGGAAAATGTGGCACATATACATCATGGCATATTATGCAGCAATCAAAAATGATGAGTTTGTGTTTTTTGTAGGGACATGATGAATCAGGAGAACATCATTCTCAGCAAACTGACACAAGAACAGAAAATGAAATACCGTGTATTCTCGCTCATAGGTGGGTGATGAAAAATGAGAACACATAAACACAGGGAAGGGAGTACTACACACTGGGGTCTATTGGGGGAAATAGGAGAGGGACAGCAAGGGGGGCGGGTGAGGGATAGCCTGGGGATAAATGCCAAAGAGGGTGAATGGGAGGAAAGCAGCAAAACACACTGCCAGGTGTGTACCTATGCAACTATCTTGCATGTTCTGCACTTGTACCCCAAAACCTAATATGCAATAAAAGTATTTTTTAAATAAAATTATTGTATTGCATTTTTCAGCACTATCAGGTTGGTTAAGTTCTTTTCTATTCTGGCTAATTTGTTTATCAGCTCCTGAAAATTATATATATTGTTATCTTTAACTTTCTTGCATTGAGTTACAACATGTTCCTTTAGCTCAGTGAAGTTCATTTTTGTCCACATACTGGAATCTACTTCTGTTATTTCAGTCATCTTAACCTCAGCCTTATTCTGAAACCTGGCTGGAAATGTGGTCATTTTGGGGAAAAAGGGCACTGTGATTTTTGAGTTTTTAGTATACTTGAGCTAACTATTTCTCACATGTGTGTGCTTATCTACCTTTAATCTTTGAGGTTGCTGACCTTTGAATTGCTTTTCTCTTTATTTGTTTGTTTCCCTTTAATAGTTTGGCTATTTTGTGTAAGGCTGTTACAGTTTGTAGGGCTTCTACTCCAGTCTCCAGTCACCTCACATTTCCCAGTAACTGGAAGTAATACTAGTGAAGGCCATAAAACAGGAAATATAGGAGCCCACCACTTTGGGAGCTCCATCCCAGGGGAGGCGCAGTCCTGTTGCTGGTTTAAACACACCTGTAGAAGGTGTCTGGAGACCCTGGTCGGTAGCGCTCACTCAGCAAAGAGGAACAGGTTTGGAGACACGCTTAAAGAAGCCACCTAGCTTTACTTTCATAGATCAGCCATGCTGTGCTGGTACAATTTCTACCCCTAATCAGGTTGGGCTCTCCATAGCCGAGAGACTGAAAGAGCTAAGTTCCTGAAACAGCATAGATGGTAGCCCACTCTTTCTCTAGGAACTCTCAGAAAGTTTTTAAACCTCTGTTGGCCAGACAACATCTGGCCCACCCAGAGATGAGGAGCATATCAGGGTCCCACTTAAAAATGCAGGCTGATTACATTATGATGGAGCCACTGGACTGTGCTGGGGTACCCCTTCTGCTCCTGAATGATTTGGATTCTCCTAAGCCGACAGGCTGGAATGGCTGAGTTGTCCAAACAGCAAATGGGGACCCACACCTCCCACTGGGCACTGCATCCAGGAAGATATCAAAACTCTGTCTGCTGGAGAATATGAAGGGGCTCTCTGGAGGCTCTGGTAGAAGGCCCCACCATTAGGTAAAAAATGCATCAGGGTTCCACTTCAAGAAGCAGTCTGGCCACATTTTGGTAGAGCCACTGTGCTGTGTTGAGGGTTCCCTCCATCTAACGTCAGTTTTATTTGGACTCTTCTAAGTCCAGGCTAGAATGGCTCAGTAGTTCAAATAGCAAACATGGCAGCCTGCCCTGCCTCGAACAACTCTGTTTCATCCCAAATAGGTGCAACACTATTACTGGAGGAGGCTGGAATTCCAAGCCAATGAGTCTTACCATGTGGGGCATCACGGAAATGGGGCCCACAGACTGACGCTGCTCAGGCCCACAGATTCAGCTTCCTCTCTAGGGGTGTTTACAGAGGTCCAATCTCCCACCTTGTCTGAATTGCAGTCATCTTTTCCAGAGATCCCAGAGCCAAAGCATGTAAAGCTCCGGAGATTCTGTTTGTGTCTGAGCAGTTGTTTTGCCAAGACCATATAGCTGTATGTGTCAGATCAAAAGCCCTGGTGTAATGGATTCATAAGAAAATCTCCTGAACTGAGGTTGCAGAGATCCAAGGGAGAAGTGTGCCTTTCCAGGGTCACACATTTGCTCACCACTTCCCTGGACAGGGCAGGTTCCCTTGGGTTTGTGTTACTTCTGGGTGAGCGGTTGCCATACCCTGCTTTTATCCATTCTTCATTAGTCCCAATGCAAATACCTGGGTATTTCAGTTGAAGGTGTTGTATTTACATCCCCCTTTGTTTCTTTCCAGGAGAGCCACACATCATAGCTACTTTTAGTCAGCCCTCTTGGCACCATTATCTGCTACAATATTTTGGTAGATGGTTTTTATTCTGTAGGCTGTCTCTGGCCCTAGATGACTGTAGGAGCACCAGCCTTCACCAAAAGCTATGTGCATTAAGTAGGAGGAAAAACACAAGGTCAAAGTGATTCACACAGCTGTGTCAGCTCCATCTGAGGAGTCTTCCCAAAGTTCCATCAATACTTCTGATTATGCCCAGCGTCTTAAATGTCCTCTAGTCATTGTTAGCTTCAATAGTCGTCAGGAGCTATAACCTTTGTGTTCAGTAAGTTGCTGTTTGCATAAAAGTGAATTTGTTTTGAAGAATGAAAGAAAAATAAGAAATATGGCAATGTCAACTGATCTTTTACTATGCTAAATTCAAAGATAAACAGGAGAAGGTGGAGCTTTTCTCAGACAAAGTGGGCATTCATTTTCCAAACAAAAATTCTTTTGTGTTTATTACTTTTCAGACCCAATGAGAAAAAGTCTTGGTTGTGATAAAAACGTCCTTTATGGACTATAGATCGTTCTACTGTAAGGACACATGCACACGAATGTTCATTGCAGCACTGTTTACAATAGCAAAGACCTGGAATTAACCCAAATGCCCATCGATGATAGACTGGACTGGGAAAATGTGGA
>CM052662.1:46565-80677 GCA_028533165.1 Leontopithecus rosalia
AGTTCGTGTCCTTTGTAGGGACATGGATGAATCTGGAGAACATCATTCTCAGCAAATTGACACAAGAACAGAAAAGGAAACACCGTATATACTCACTCATAGGTGGGTGATGAACAATGAGAACACATGGACACAGGGAAGGGAGCACCACACACTGAGGTCTATTGGGGGAAATAGGGGAGGGACAGCGGGGGAGGGAGTGGGGGAGGGATGGCATGGGGAGAAATGCCAAATATGGGTGAGGAGGCAGAAGGCAGCAAAACACACTGCCACGTGTGAACCTATGCAACTATCTTGCATGTTCTGCACATGTACCCCAAAACCTAAAATGCAATAAAAATTAAAACAAAACAAAACAAAAAAAAACGTCCTTTATTACCAAAGGTTACTCAAGATTAACTGAACCCTTTATTTGACTATGCCAACCTTGACTTATTTTTTATTTTTTGAAATGGAGTTTCACTCTTGTTACCCAGACTGGAGTGCAATGGCATGATCTTGGCTCACTGCAACCTCTTCTTCCTGGGTTCAGGCAATTGTCCTGCCTCAGCCTCCCAAGTAGCTGGGATCACAGGCATGCGCCACCATGCCCAGATAATTTTTTGTATTTTTAGTAGAGACTGAGTTTCACCATGTTGACCAGGTTGGTGTTGATCTCTTGACCTCATGATTCACCCGCCTTGACCTCCAAAAGTGCTGGAATTACAGGCATGAGCCACTGCACCTGGCCCTCAACCTTGACTTATTACTCTGCTTGTGGTTTAAGAAGCTCATTTTCAGAAATCCTGTTATGACTTAGCATATTCCACATATCCTTTGCATCCACTCAGATTCAGATTCTCCTTTCTTAATATTTAAGTCCTCAGCCAGCCTGTAGCCAGAATTCTGTTAGAAAAAATTCCTCTTCCTTTGATATTTTAGTGAATGTTTTTCAGCAATTTTTTATCCACTGATTTATTCCACTTATTGACTACCAATTCTGAGTTGTCTGTGTTCAGAGTTATGATCAACTTCTGAGCCCTATTACAATGGCCATAACAACTACTGCAATTGTATTACAGTCTTCCTTCCCAATTTCTAACAAATGTCAGAATTCTTTTATTTGATAATTGGCCAACAAATGTTTGTTTATAAAAACAGTTTTAAGTTCTCCCCAGAAAATGATGTGAACCACTGTGTAGCTGTGTCTGCCTGACCCTTGTGTGTCCAAAAAAGGATGTTTTTTATTCAAATGGGATGAAAGTGGAAGATATAAAAAAGTGGACCTGTAGAAATAATGGTCCCCATAGACAATTTGTAGAAGCAGAATCTGTAAATTTTGATATTAAAAAATCAGGTAATTTTTATTTAAATGTAGTAATCTCACAAAATCAATTCAATTTAATTAAAAATTAGAGCAGGTTAACTTGAATTAATTATATTTTTGTAGAATATAAATTCATGAAGTTAAAATGTCCTGTCTAAGATTGCTCTGGAAAACACATTCTTAAATAAATAAAATCTGTTTTATTTGATTATTTGTTTCATTTTATCTGTTTATTAAATCCATAACAAAATTATTTTGTGTGGTTCAAGTTTTTTAATATAGCATAGTGTGGTCAAAATGGAAGGGTAAAAATTGAAAGACCAATCTAACATTTGTCAACCTAAATAGTCATTCTTATAATCATAAGAATGCATTTTAAATTAATTCAGTAACTAGGTATTTAAGTGCATGTTTTAGCTTATGCTGAAGTGTCAGATACCATCCCTCCAATTTGCAGTAGATTAACAGCATATTTTAACACACATAACAGTGCTGTTGGGTGACCAAATTGAAAAGGTCCCTCCTCTCTATGTAGTCATTCAGGAACTCAGAATTCTTTCATTATTTTTCTTCACCACTCATGACTCTAAAATATAGACTTGATTTGATATGATTTGATTTGATAATGGAAAGAATGATAATTCCACTGGATTCTGTAAAGATGAGCACATTGCTACACTTTGGTTGTGAAGTGGATTTCTTGGTCTGAGCAATGCTGAGTGGGATACCGTGTGGGTGGATAAAAGATTCTGTGAGTCCATGGATGGCAGTTTTGGCATAAGAATTTCATGCAAGAAAAACAATTTTATATCCATAGTGAGAGCCTGATCCATTGAGTAACAACTGTTTCCCCTTATATTATATAAATTATTAAGTGTAATAAACATACTATCAGGGCCTGGAGAATCACCGCAGAAATAACATCATATCAAAAACTCAATGTTGATCTGTGGTGCTGTCAGATTGAACATTCAGAGTTGGCTGTATCGAGACTGGGCTTTGGGATTCAAAGTTCATGTTGCTCAGGCTGTGCATTGTTTCTATTTCTGCCACTATGTTCACCTTGTTCATAAGTTCATGGGGTAGTGACGGGGCTGGCAGGAAAATAAGAAAGACCAATACCCACAGAACAAGTCATTCTGTCCACCTTATTATCAACATTCTGCTCTGACACAATCACCCCATGGTGGGTATTCACATGGAACATACATATTTTTATGTAATTTACCCAGTGAGAGATGTTTATCCACAAAATTCTTTCCATTTTTTTAAGAATTCTTTAATCAAATTTTCTGCATTTCGCTGACCATCTAACCAATTCATGAGCCACAGACGTGTTGAAAGAGTGGGGATTAAAAGATCTAAAATTCCTGGTCTTAAGCAGTCACTGTCTCAGCCTCTTCAGTAGCTGAGACTGCATGTGCACGACACAATGCTCCGCTAATTTTGTGTTATTTCTGTTAGAGATGGAATTTGGCTCTGTTTTCCAGGCTGGTCTCACTGCACCTGCCTCAAGAATTTTCTCAGCTTGGCCTGCAAAGTGTTGGCACTAAAGGCATAAACCACTACACTCGGCACCTATAAATTGATATTTTAAACAGTATGTAGTGAAAGCTATCACGAAGTTATCTAGGGAAAGAAAGCTCACGATCACAGTGTAAAACTGTACAGATATAATGCATGCCCATATGTTCATACATGCTTGCCTTTGTGTGTTGGTGTGTTTTCTGAGAATGTACTTCATTGCAACCAGGCTAGGATAGCATTCATGGTCTTCTGGTGATGTCGGATATTGAAATTTCAGGATTCATGGAACAAGACTTCTAACTTATTCACAAGAGGGTGAATGTTGTGAAACACGATTAATAAGCACTGTGGAAGAAACAACTGGCCATGGACAACAGTGAGTGTTCACACCGTCTTATCTGTGAAACTCTTTGCTCAGAGCACGCTTTTTATTCACTTCATTCTATGGTGATGCATATTGCTACTCTGTGTTGGTGAGAGAGTGGAGCTGTGGTCCACTGTGAAAGCCTGAGGACTGGACTTCTGTCTGACGTAGCTCCTGCCTCTATCCGTACCTGTGCCATGCACCAATGGAGACTCTTCTCTCTGGATAAATGGAAGCTCCCAATGATCCGATGGGCAGAGTGAGGCTGTCATTCCCAGGGGGCTCTTGGTTGAATTGTTTTTGGAACCGTCTGGGAGGATGTCCTGCATTCAGAAACAACGTCCGAGAAAAATCACAAGAAAAGGCTCGACTCCCTGTGCCTGTGTCCCCTCCACTTCTTCGCTTACCCTTCCATCAGGGATCCAACTTGTTCCAGGATGACACTTGTTTTGGTTGTCATTGTGCGTCACCTAGCGGCGGCCTATATTAAAAATTTAAGCAGCGCTCATGACCAGCCTGGCCAATATGATGAAAACCCGTCTCTACTAAGAATACAAAAATTAGCCAGGCATAAGGGTAGGTGCCTGTAATCCCAGCTACTCAGGACGCTAAGGCAGGAGAATTGCTTGAACACTGGAGACAGAAGTTGCAGTGAGCCAAGATACTGTTATTTCCCTCCAGTTTGGGCAACAAAGCCTCTGTCTCAAAAAAATAAATAAAGAGAAGAAAATTTAAAAGCACAGAACAGAAAGAGCTCTGGTAGCCTGCGCACAGCTCACTCACTGCAACAGTAAATTTCTGTGTGTAAGCACTCCTCTTGCCTCAGCTTCCTGCATTGCTGAGAATATAGGCATGTTCCACAATGCTTGGCAATTTTTAAAGTAGTGCTAATCTCTCTCGTTGTGTTGCCCAGGTTAGTCTCAGACTCCTGGCCTCTAGCCATTCTTCCACCTCGGTCTGTAGAAGTGCTAGAATTACAGGCATGAGCCACTGTGCTCATCCCCATAATTTGATATTTTTAACAATACTTTCTAGTGAAATCCATCATGAAGACATTTAGCAAAGAAAGCTCATGATATAAAGTCGTATACATATTATAATATAAAGTTGTATACATGTGGTGTGCTCATATGAGCCTACCTGCATGTCTATTTTCCAAGAAATGGTATTCTTTTACCTAGGCGCATTGGTTGAAGAGCTGTGGGGACTGTCTGGAAGGGTGGTCTTGGCCAGTAACACAATCAAACAGAAATCATAAGACTGGCGACCCCATGTGCCTTCATATCCCTCCCCTTCATCGCTCACCCATAAACCAGGGATCCCACTCATTCCTGGCCGACATGTCGTTTGCTTGTCATCTGGCATCACCTATCAGTCACTTTTATTGTAAACGTAGGTGTTAAACTTGTAGGCAAAACTTCTGGCTGCCTGAGAGCAACCAGGTAAAGCAGTGGTTTCTCTGCAGCCACACCCACCCTGAATTCAGAGGCACTCCTTTCCTCCCTTCCCACAAGGCCTTGTTGTCTAGGAAACTTCCACCCCAGCTGGGCCCCATTGTTCTATTATTTATTTCTCTTTCTTTTCTTTTTCTCTTTCTTTTCTTGTTTTCTTTCTTTTCTTTTCATTTTTTTTTTGAGACTGAATTTTGCTTTTGTTGCAAAAGGTTGAAGTACAATGGCTCCATCTGAGCTCATTACAACATCCACCTCCTGGGTTCAAGCGATTCTCCTACCTTGGCAAAATAAATTTTCTAAAATAACTGAGACCCGTCTTACGTTTTCAAGGTTCACAATAAGTGCATTGTAGCTCCACACTTGGAGTTGTCATGAACAAGAACGATCCTAAATCTCTACAGATGCAGTGAATCCGGGATGTGTAAACTATATGAAACTAAATGGCACTTCCTAGAAGTAAATGAGTGCATGCTGGGAAAAACAATGAACCTCCCACCTTTTAAGAAAGCGATAACACTGAATTATTTGTCATTTCCAGAGCCAGCTTTTTCCCTGAGTCATCCCCAACCAGGTTGGAAACATTCCAGAGTAAGCTAAGGTGCCTCCAGCCTTTGCTCCTCCCCCCTTTGTCCCTTGGCCCTCCTCTCAACCTTTGCCCCAATAACATTTCTGATCCTGCAAAAGCAGATGGGAGCCTTGGAGAGAGTTCTCTTTTCTTTCTTTCTCCAGTACAATGGCACGACCTTGACTCACTGCAATCTCCACCTCCTGGGTTCCAGGGATTCTCCTGACTCAGCCTTCTGAGTAGCTGGGATTATGGGTGCCCAACATCGCGCCCAGATAATTTTTGTGTTTTTAGTAAAGTGGGGTTTCATCGTTTTTTCCAGGCTGAGATCAGAGGCTTGAGCCACCACATCTGGTGAGTTATCTTTTCTTTCTGAAGGGCAAGGCAGACTGAAATGGATTCACCCCAGAGCAGTGCATATGCTTGGAAATCATCGTGGTTAGACATGTGAAACAGTTTAGTTTCACTGTATCTGTGTCTCATGTGTTGTTGCCTATGTGTTGCCACAGTACACTAGAAACCACAGGTTCAGACGTTTGGTGTATGTGCTTGGCTGAGTAGTTAATGGGGCGAAGCTACCCTCTGTGAGATTATTATTGATGCCTCTAAGTCAGAATCCCACCTAGTCAGAACTGTAAGTCAGCTGCAGAGCCTCGATTGGCCTCAGATAGAGGGTCTCCTTCATCTCCTCAATGGGCTAGTCCACTACGTGCATCACTGAAACCGGGGTTCATTTCGGAAAGCCCCTCCTCCTGGGAAATGAGGTGTGACCAGAAAGATGGTAGTACCCTGGGCCATCACATAATGAGATTGTGGGAAGCCTGATGTTAAATTATTCCTAGATGCCCTGCTTCAGGGGTCAGCGTTTTCTTTTTTTCTTTTTATTTTTTGAGATGAGATTTCACTCTAACCCAGATTGGAGTACAGTGGCATGATCTCAGCTCACTACAACCACCACTTCCCGGGTTTAAGCAATTCTCCTGCCTCACCCTCCTGAGTAGATGGGATTACATGCATGCACTACTATGCCTGGTTAATTTTTTATTGATACGGAGTCTTGCTCTGTCACCCAGGCGTGAGTCCAGTAGGGTGAACTTGGTGTTCTGTAACCCCGCCTCCTGGATTCAAGTGATTCTCCTGTCACAGCCCAATAAGTAGCTGAGATTACAGGTGCTCAACACACCCTGCTTTTTGTATTGTTAGTTTCCCCATGTTGGCCAGGCTGTATGGCTCTTGTGACTGCAGGTTACCTGCCTGCCTCAGCCTCCCAAAGTGCTGGGACTACAGGACTGAGTCACCATGATGGGTCCTGAGTCAGGGTTTTCTATGGAGCAGAGCAGTTCCCTCGCTGCAATCTAATGCAACTCAGCCCTCCACACAAGGTTATCTCCACACATGTGTGGGGAACCTGGAGATGTGGCATGTTCTGTGTAAGTTAGCTGTGCTGCTTTACCTTCCATTCTTCCTCCTTTTGCCCCTGGAGATATCCCTCCAAACCTGTTTATGTCCACTGGCCATAGAGTCCCAGAACATGAAGCCTGTCTCTCATTTTAGAGATCATCTGTGGCTACCAGGCTATGGGGAGGCTCCCATCCCCTTTCTCTGGCTTTCCAAAGTACGTTGCCAATGGTTGCTCAAGTAACGGGGGCGTCGTTCCTTGGCTTTTGCCTCTTTGTTTTGGCCTTATCCCTCCACCGCACTGGAAACTACTGCATGGGCTGGGACCAGATTCATCCAGCCTGGTGACAATGACTGAGGTGGACATGTCAGATGGTATACCCTTACTAAAATCTGATACTGACACCTCCGGGACCGTTGACTATGTTGGATACAAGTTTTCCCTCCTTGTTGCATAAAATGTGTTCACCGTTCTTTTATTTTGGTACTCTGTTGACGGTTGAAAGTTGGGGGTGGGGAACTGACAAAGGACTCTGACTTTGGTAGGTTTCACGAGAGACACGGGAGACCGAGGAACGTAAGATGAGTGCTTTGCTGAATGTCCTGCTTGTTCTCCCGACCCGGCTCATAAGAGTACAAACACAGCTGGTGGGTTGGGAGATCTCTATATGGTCGTGACTCTGCTGTTATGCTTAAGGATAGCGGCAAGGACTCAGAAACGTGTGCTCTCTTGGTGCCGATTTGGCACGGTGATGACAGATTCCAAACGGCTCGTGTCTGTACCTGATGATACCGTGTATCTGCTCTGGTGTTTAGAAAAAGGTGAAGCTTCCCCGTGCTGCGCTGTTTTCTTGCATTTTCCTTTTGACGTTAATTTATTCACTTACGTATTTGTTTATTTAAGATGAAGTCTCAGCTGGGGCTGTCAGCGTGCACCTATAAAATGAATGAATGAATGAATGAATGAATGAACAAACGAGTTAGTTTTCGGAAATATTTACAGGTGAGGTCGGGTGACGCAGATAACGGCAGGGTCTTGCTCTGAAATCCTCGAGGCCTCCGCTGTCATTCGGAATGGTGGCTACCTCAAGCGGATGGTCCTGTTTATCTGTTCTGGTCTTTAGGAATGAGTGGAGCCTTCCCGTGCTCCACCACCTCCTTGTATGTCTTCTACGACCGTCCATCCGTCCATCTGTCCATGCATCCATGTATTCTTTTAAAGATGGGGTCACCCTTTATCACCCAGGCTGATCGTAGGTCACTGTAACCTTGAACTGACTAGTGGGCTTAGAGGGATCCTCCCCTGCCTCAGCCTCCTGAGGAGCTGGGCCTACAGGCTTGGGCGGGTGCCAGGATGCAACACGACACAACACCGGGCTGATTATCTTCCTTTTTAAAAATTGTTTTCTTCTGAGGTAAAGGTCCCACTCACTTGCTCACTCACTCTGTGGCCTGGGTTGGAGTGCAATTGCTCCTGGACAAAATGGGAGGGTAGGGCTGCTTATTCTTTTGGCCTGATGATGAGATGAAGACGAATTGAAAAAGGAGGGAGTTTTTATTTTTGTGACCACATACGGGGAAATGGAAGGCCTGGAAAATATCGCCAGACCGACTCAAAATTACAGAGGATTTCAGAGCCTGTATACCTTCTGAGCTCTCTGTGTACATGTAACGGTGCATGGTCACCTAAAAAGAGAAGCGAATTTTTTTTTTCCTTCCCCCTGGAGTCTTGCTCTGTTGCCCAGGCTGAAGTGCAGTCAGTGGTGAGATGTTGGCTCACTGCGACCTCCACTTCCCGAGTTCCAGAGATTCTCCTGCCTTGGCT
This sequence comes from Leontopithecus rosalia, assembly GCA_028533165.1. Classification (NCBI taxonomy): domain Eukaryota; kingdom Metazoa; phylum Chordata; class Mammalia; order Primates; family Cebidae; genus Leontopithecus; species Leontopithecus rosalia. The sequence continues at coordinate 55,005 of CM052662.1, forward strand.
GCTTGAGGGCCTAGAGATGGGGGTTTCACCATGTTGACCGGGCTGGTTTGGAACTCCTAACCTCAGGTGACCCTCCTACCTCTGCCTCTGACTACCAGAGTGCTAGGGTAACGGGCGTGGGCCACTGCACCCTGGCCTGCTTTTCCTTTTGTTACTAGAAAAGAAAAGTGTGGGCCCTCTCACTATCATGGTATAAACTCTGCTATACTGTGGGATATGGTGCACATGTGAGTGTGTGCGTGGGTACGTGCATGCGTGCGTACGTACCTACATGAGTACGTAGGTGCGTGTGTTTCTGCATGTATTGCGGAGTCACGGTGCTTCCTTTCCCCTCAGGGGCTTTGCTCGATTACTTGTGGGGAAATGCCTGGGAGGGTGCTGGACTGACACTTATATATGTTGTCATCGGGTGTCACCTAGTGGTCACTGGTTCTTGAAAGTCTAGGCGGCATAAGGGACGCTCTGGCTGCCTGCCCACAGTCAGGAGCAATGTGGCTTCTCTCCACTACCCGCCCTCCCCACCATGTCCCGAGCCTCACGTCCCCCCATCTCACCCACCTTACAGGCCCACCTTCCCTTGGTCCATCCTTTCCCCCCAGCTCCCTAGTTGTCCAGATGACCCCTGGAGACCCTGGCTGGGCCCGATTGTTCTTCTCTTTGATCCGTTGTTTCCCTTTCTTTCTTCGTGTCATTCTTAACCCATATGGACACTTCTGCCTAAGTTTTATGGATGACAGCTCCACTTTAGGCCTTGTCATTAGTGGGGACTTTCCTGATTCTCCCCAGATGTAGTGAAAACAGGTAGATGTTAAGAGCGTGCTAGTAAATGGCATTTCCCAGGAATCATCAAAAGAGTGTGGAGGAAGAAACATGCAGTGCCCCCCTTTCAAAGCAGTGATGCCAGAAATAATGAATTCGGTCTCATTGCTGGAGTTGGCTTGTTTCCTGAGTTGCCCTCCGTGCCCAACCCCACCCCAGGCTTGAAAACATTCTAGAAAAACCTACTGTGCCTCCATCCCTTCCCCTTTCTCTTTGTGTGCCCTCCTGCTCCCCTCGGTTTCTCTCCTTCCACTCAGGCATATCCCTCCTCATCTCTCCCTCTCTCTCTCACTCTCTCCACCCACCACCCCTCCCTCCCTCCCTCCCTAGGTAAACTCACTCAACCACCCTGGCCCAGGCCCTCACAGTCATTTTTTTTTTTTTGGAGACAGAGTTTTACTCTGTCACCCGGGCTGGAGTGCAATGTCGAGATCTCGACTTACGGCAACCTCTGCCTCCCAGGTTCCAGCGATTCTCCTGCCTCAGCCTCCTGAGTGGCTGGGGTTACAGGCATGTGCCACCACGCCCCAAGAACTTTTTTTTACATTAAAATTAATTTTTTTTGTAGCAGAGACGGGGTTTCACCATGTTGGCCAGCCTGGCCTTGGTTTCCTAACCTCAGGTGGTCCACCCACCTCAGCCACCCAGAGTGCTGGGATTACAGGCGTGAGCCACCATGCCTGCTCATAGTCACTTTTAATGGTAATGTTATGTGTGATATTTTTATTTCTGTGGCCAACTTATTCGTAAGGTGGAAGGTGTGTCGTAGCCCCTCCCTGGGTCTTACTATGCTTTTAGAGGATTTTTTAAAAAAGAAATCTTTCTATCCTTTCTCCTTTTGTTTCTCTCTTCCTAATTGCCTTTTCCAGTTCTTTCTTTCTTGTTTGTTTCTTTCGTTATTTCTGTGTTTCATGTGTGTGCGTGTGTATGTTTTTTCTTTCCTTTTTTTTTGAGACAGAGTCTCACTCTGTCACCCAGACTGGAGTGCAATGGTGTGATCTCAGCTCACTACAACCTCTGCCTCCCAGGTTCAAGCAATTCTCCTGCCTCAGTCTCCTGAGTGGTTGGGATTACAGGTGTGTGCCACCGCACCCAGCTAATTTTTGTATTTTTAGTAGAGATAGAGATGGGGTTTCAACATTTTGGCCAGGCTGGTCTCGAACTCCTGACTCTGTGATCCACCCATCTCGGACTCCTAAAGTGTTGGGATGACAGGCATAAGCCACCTTGCCCGGCTTCTCTCTGTGTTTCTTTCTTTCTCTTTCTCTTTCTCTTTCTCTTTCTTTCTTTTTTCTTTTTTCTTTCTGTCTGTCTTTCTCTCTTGCTCTTTCTTTCTCTCTGTCTCTCTGTCTTTCTTTCCAGATGGAGCCTTGTTCTGTCACCAGGCCAGATTATGTTGAGTACAGAGTTTTATTTTCTCTATTTTCTGTCTTTTTCTTCCTTTCTTCCTTCCTTCCTTCCTTCCTTCCTTCCTTCCTTCCTTCCTTCCTTCTTTTCTTTTCTTTTTTTTTTTACCTGGATGCAGGTGGGCTAACGCCAAAAAGTTAGCCTCTTCTTTCTTTCTTCTTTCTTTGTTTCTTTCTTTTTCTTTACTTCCTTCCTCCCTTCTTTAATTTTTTTCTGCTCCTTTTCTTTTTTCTTTCTTTCTTTTTCTTGTATACTTTTTTCCTCTCTTTTGCCCTTCTTTTCTTCATCTCTTTCCTCACTTTTTTCTCTTTTTCATCTTTCTTCATTTTCCACCTCTCTTTCATCATATATTTTCTCCCGATTTTTAAAATTCTGTCTCTCTGTTTTCTCCATCTCCTTCCTCCACCCTTCCTACTTTCTTTCTGCCTTCCCTCCTTCCTCCATGTCTCTTTTTTCTACCCCTCTCTCCCTTCCCCCCACTGTGTGGATTGTGAAAGTGTACTCATTCTGTATCTCTCTGTCACCTGAACAACTTGCGACCGAGACCTGTGTGTTCTTTCTAGCTCCAAGATGCGTCTCCAAACACCCACACTTTTGAGTCTGTCTTGGTCTATGCAAAGACATGTTTGGAGGATGGTTTCTGTGGTGTTGGGGTGGAGGGCCTGTGTTTTCGACCATGGGAAGATTTTCCATTTTGCGGCCCACCGGCTGCCCTGCCATCCAGATCTGTCTTTGTGACAGGTTTGGAAATTGTTGTTGCCGATTGACAGGCTCCAACTGGTGGCCACTTTTATATAGCTCTCTTGGCTTCTGGAGCTCCAGTGGCAGCTGCTGAGGGAATGGACCATTCCCACTGTGAGCTAGGCAGTGCTCTGGAAAGCCTGCGGCCATCAGCGGGGCTGTCCCTGTGGCACCAGAGCTCTGGCGATTCACTTGTGAGTCAGAGCTCAGGCATGCAGGATTATACAGGGGCAGGCTGTCGCTGAGTTTCTAGGCCTGAGAGCGGTGTGAGGGCTGCCTGGACTGGTCAACCAGTATGTCGTAGTTCCTGAGGCTCAACCTGCAACCCACAGCGACCCTCTGGGCATTGCGTGGGTAACTGGGATGCCCTTCCCTGGCACTGTGGTGGGCCTGCATGGGCCCTGGCCACCTGAGGCACCCACCAAATTTCTTTTCCAAGTCCCAATGGGGAGTTGGTGGCCGTTCTGCACCATCCTCTCAGGGTGCTGTGCCTGGCCGCATTTCCTCTGCTGTGACCCTTTTCTTCCAAGCCTGCATTTGTAGTCGGAGAGTGGTCTCTGAGCGCCTTCAGCCTATGCTGTGCCCATCGAGTGTGAGGGGATGGCAGAAAGAGTCTTGCTCTGGAGGCACAGGCCGGTCCCTGCGTGGCACCAGTGGCCTGGAGGGCATCTGTGGCACCACTGCTGCTCTTGTGTCTTGGGGTAGACCAGTTGGCCCTGGATGCTCCATGTCTGGCTGCGATGGTGGCCTTTTTGTGGACAGATGTCTGTGTTGTGCATTTCTGAGTCAGCGATGTGGCCAGTGACTCAACCCCCTGCCCTCTGGATGGGATATGTCTTTCACTCTGAGTTGGCATTTTGGGCCACAGGGTTATTGCTGACACACTGTCCTCTGGCAACCTGTTGCTGGAGAAGTTGGGCATCTAAATGTGTGTGGGGGGTCTCTGGTCTACCGGTGACCTGGCTAGCCTGTCCTGCTCTCACTTAAGCCACCAGCTGGGGCCCATGTGCCTTGTGTCCTGTGTGTCTGCTTGAGTGTCCCGACTCCCTGGGGCTGCCTTGGGCCAGGGTCTCCTCTGACCCAACCGGGTGTGGCAGGGAAAGGATGATGCAGTCAGGCTCCCCTCTGCCTGTGTGTATGCTCTCTGCTGTGGGTAGCTGGGGTGGTCATGACGACCCCACCCTGTTGGCTCTATGCCATGTGTGTCAGGCATTCTCCTCTACCCTGAGGTTGTCCACCAAACCTTCCCCAGAGTGGGGTTGGCCAACTGCAGGCTGGTCGGCTTGGTTTTGGTGAGGCTGACCCCCATTGCTCTGCTCTGGGTCTTTTCCCGATTGATGTGGTGATGTCACGCTCTCCTGGGCCACAAACAATTCACGGTGGGTGAGTGACGGATATTCACAGGGGATGGTACCGTTCTTCTCATCCCACCCATTGGGGCCCCTTGCCTCTTCTCTCCCCTGCTGTGGAGGAGTACAGGATTCTGCCCAAACTCACTGTGCTCCCCCACCCTCTGCCTGGTGAAAGCAGCAGAGTTCTCTGATGCAGGAGTCATCCCCCGCTATTGCTTCCTGTGGTCATTGCCCTGCATCAATGGCCCCTCTCCATGGCGAAGAGGGCTTACCTGCCAGTCTGTCGGGCTGCCCTTGTTGGGGCGGTGTGAGCGTTGGCTCCTCTTGGTCCTTTGCAGTGCTCCTGGAGCACTCTGGGTTGTCCCTCAGGTGTGTGAGGCCAAGCTGTGTTGTTCTTCCCGTCACTGGGGCCCCCTCCTCTGGTTGCTGTCTCGGGGTTTGCGTGTGGGTCCTGAGAAAAAGCTCAGAGCTCGTCAGGGGGTGTCATTGAGGTGGTTGAGCGAGGTGCACCCCTCCCATGTGGGGTAAGGGGTGCCTCAGGTTTTCCTCCTCTCACCATAGACTGCACCCCTCCTTTCCCTAGGTGTCCCTGAGCACTTTCGTGTGTGGCCCAATAAGGGGCGACTGATGGGTAGGGGAGTGTGACCTGCACTCGGTGAGAAAGTCTTCTCTAGCAATCCAAAAGGTGTGCCTTGAAATGTCGAACTCCCCCGGCCCGCTGCCTCTCTGTGTTGTGGTAGCGCTACCGTAGGATTGAATTCATTCATGTGTAAGCAGAGTTCCCTCTAGGTGACAGGGAGTAGAAAGGTCTGCTGGTCCCCATGCTGGGGACCGAGCGCTGCTCATCTCCTACTGTGGCCCGTGCCTTTCCCCTCTGAGTTGGGGGAGGGTCTCAATGGGCTGGACCCTGTGACCTAGCTGTTGGGGAGGTCGTCACTTTAATGCTGGGTGCACGTGGTGTTCCGTCTGGCACGTGACCCACTTCCACTGTGAGCCGGCTCTCTGCTCTCTCCCATGTCTAGCCCTGGCTGGTGCCAATGACCACGCTGTGTGCAGGGCAATGGATTGGCCGCCAGGGCCCAGGAAAGCATCCCCATGGTGGGGCATGCCAGTCACCCGGAGCGATATCGGGTCAGGGATGCATGAACTCTGGGCATGTTGCCCTGGTGTTGGACTTGTGGCTGGGATCTCTTCAGGGCCCCCAGTGGTGGGGCCTGTGTCCCGTGCGGGGGGGATCTGCAGTGCTGCCAAGGGCCAGTCAGCTCCCAAGCAAGAGAACTGTGCAAAAGCCATCATGTCTGTGGCAGTGGGATGCTGCGGTCGTATTTTCTAGATGGCCCAGCTGTGCCCAAGGTTTCTGCCTGAGCTCTCGGCTGGCTCCTGTGCCCTTGCCCTCGTGAGCACCAGCCCTGGGTGTGTGCTTTCCCCCCTTGGCCACCTGCCCATCCTTCCTCTTCAAAAGGATCTTTGGCTGCACTGGGGCAGCCCAGTATGGGACCCCAGCAGGCTCTGCCTTGTGGAATGTCACCACCAGCCACCATGAGCCAGTGTCCAAGTCCCACTGGTGTGTGCCATGGCTTCGTGACCCAGTGGTGGTCAGCCCCACGTGGGTTTGGTTGATGTCAGAGTGGTTGGGTCTGCCTGATGTGTGTGCAGGAAGAGGGTTCCGGGGCAATGGCTGCAGCTTCAGTGGCAATAGGTAGAGCCCTGGGACCCCAAGAGGCATGTAAGGGTCACCAAAGGCCAGGCAGCCACTCCTGGTGCCATGTGGGACCGCCCTTGTGGTCAGAAGGCCACTGGTGGTGAAACCCTGTGTGTGTCCTGGCTGCAGTCGGCTCTGCATGAGGCTTCTCTCCAGATTCTCATAATGGCCTGCCACCTCTCCTGGCTAGCCATCTTCCCGATGCCTTCGCTGGTCACCTTGGCCTTGCCTGGGGTTTTGTCTCCTTCCAAGTCTGCTATTCCTCTCTGTGTCCGCATGCCCCAGGTGTGTGTCTCGCTTCCTGGGCCCACTGCAGTCGCTCCCTGAGGCATCTTGGGTGTCAACGTGTGGGGGCAGTTGTGTGTTTTTCCCTCATGTAGCAGGCCTTGTTTGGCGTGTGCATGCACCCGAGCATGCTTCAGTAGTCTCTCCCAGCCAATGGTGGTGTGTAAGGTCGACTTCTGCTGTGCCGGCCGTGTGCCCCACGAGTTGGGTCCCCAGTGCCAGTCCCTAGCCCAGGACAGGTGGGTGCACCAGACAGATTCTGAAGTCTTTTGGCCTTCTTAGGGAATTGGGACATTGCTGGTCATGCATCTCCTTCCCACCTGCACCTGTGCCAGACAGCAGATCTCAAGGTACCCCCTTGGAGGAGACCCAAACCTGGACCGGGCAGGCATGCAGCCAATAAGGCTACATGGCATAACTGTCCCCAGGTTGGGGACATAGGGCCCCATCGTGCTCCGCACACACACACTGGGGCCACACACTGAGGGGTGAAGAGCACTGCCACCCTCATGCACAAAGAAGACTTCCAAACACGTGGCCGCCCGGAGTGTGCCTTGGCTTTGTGACACGGTGGTGATTAGCCATGTGTGGGTCTGGTGAATGACAGAGTAGTTGTGTCAGCCTGCCCTGTGTCCAGGAAGAGGGTACAGGGTGATGGCTGCAACTGCAGTGGGAATAGGTGTATCCCAGAGGCCCAAAGAGGCAAGAAACGGTTGCCCAAGGCCATGCGGGCACTCTGGGTGCCATGAAGGACACAAAGATAGTCTTGATCTCTTAACTTTGTGACCAACCAACCTCGGCCTCCCAAAGTGCTAGGAGTGCTGGCGTGAGTCACAGCACCTGGCCCAGCCTCTCTGACTTCTTTTTTAACAAGAAAGTCGGCCGGCTGAGCACAGTGGCTCATGTGAGCCTGTCATTTGAGCACTTTGAAGACCAAGGCGGGCGGATCACCCAAGGTTATGGGTTCGAGACCGGCCTGATCAACGTGGTGACACCCTGTCTTTAAAACGAAAACAAAACTTGGGTTGCGATCACCACTTATGCCTGTAATCCCAGCACTTTGAAAGGCCAAGGCGAGTAGATCATGAGGTCACAGGTTCGAGACTGGCCTTGAATGACACAGAACAACACTCTCCCTATAAAAAAACCCTAAAAACAGAAAAAAATTAAAAAGCTGAGCCATGCATGGCATGTGCTCGATTCGGCAGCACCTACACTAAAATTGGGATGATACACAGAAGGCTGGTGTGGCCACTGCAAAAGGATGACACGCAAAGGTGTGCAGCATTCCATACTTTTTTCTTTTTTTGCTGTTGTGGCTGTTTTGTAGAAATCAAATACAGAAAGATTTGAGGTGCAAAAATAAAAACAGAATGTTACCTGGATGTGGTATTTTGCACAGATAGCTTCTTTTTAATTTTCATCATGGTGTATTTGGTTTTTCATCATATGTCTCAATGGGATCTGAAATGTTGCTGCTAGATTCTACAAATAGAGTGTTTCCAACCAGCTGAGTAAAAATGAAGAATTGGCTTTGTGTGCTTCATGCAAACATCACAAAGCATTTTAACAGATACCTTCTCTCTTGTTTTTAACGTGGAATATTCTGTTTTTCACCAAAGTCCTCTATATTGCTTCTTAGATTCCGCAAGAAGAGTGACTGCAACCTCCAGAATCAAAATCAGTGTTCGACTGTATGAGCTGAATCCCTACATCACAAAGCATTTTCAGAGTATTTTTTTTTTAGTTTTCATTGTGGGATATTTGGTTTTTAACCATAGGACTCAATGGGCTCTGAAATGTTTATTCCTGAATTTTACAAAGAGAGTGTTTCCAACATTCTGAATCAAAGCAAATGTTAAACTCTTTGAGATGAATCCATACATCCCAAAACATTTTATCAGATATATATTTTCTAGCTTTTTATTACAAAATGTTCAGTCTTTCACCAGAAGCCTCAAGAAGCTTCAAAATGCATTATCTTAGATTCCACAAAAAGAGTGTCTTCAACCTGCTGAATCCAAACAAAAGTACAAAGTCATAGACTGACCCTACATATTGCCAAGCATTTTTATAGAATGCTTGTCCTTTTATAGATTATACAAAAAATAATTTCCAACCTGCCAAACCAAAACAAAGGCTCAAATATTTGGGCTGAATCCACATATCATAAAGCATATTCACAAATAGTTTCTTTCCAGTTTTTATCATGGGATATTTGGTTTATCAATACAGGCCTTAGTGGGCTTTCAAATATTTCTTCTTAGATTCTATAAAAACAGTGTCTTCAACCTGCTGAATCAAAACAATTCTTGAACTCTGTGAACTGGGGGCGTACATCTCAAAGCATTTGTAAAGATAGCTTGTTTATAGTTTTCAACATGGAATTCATAGGACTCAATTGGCTCTGAAATATCCCACCCTAGAATCTCCAGAATAGTGTTTCCAAACTGCTGAATCCAAACAAAGGTTTGAATCTGTGAGCTGAATGCACACATTGCAAAGTATATTTACAGATTTACAGAGAGTTGTTTTTAGGTTTCCTCACGGGATATTTGGTTTTTACCATAGGTCTTAATGGACTCTATAATGTCCCTTTCATGATTCCACATAGATTTTCCAACATGCTAAATGAAAGCAAAGGTTAAATTCTCTAACATTAATTCACACATTGCCAAGCATTTTCATAGATAGCTTACTTCTGACTTTTATTATTAAATATTACATTTTTCATGAAAGGCTTTAATGAGCTTCAAAATATTTTTCTAGATTCTACAAAAAGAAATGTTCCCAACTTGCTGAATCAAAACGAAAATTTATCTCTGTGAACTGAATCCGCACATCAAAAGGCGTTTTCACAGGTATATTGTTTCTAATTTTTTTCACAGGATATTTGGCTTTTCACCTATAGTCCTCAATGAGCCTTCAAATGTCCTTTTCTAAATTCTAAAAAACAGAGTGCTTCCAACATGCTGAATAAAAACAAATAATCACCTCTGTAAACTTAATCCACACATTGCAAAGCATTTTCCAGATTGTTTTTGTCTAGTTTGTATCACGGGATATTCTGTTTTTTGCCATAGGCCTCTAAAGACTCTCAAATGTCCCTTTTTAGATTCTCCAAAAAGAGTATTTCAGACATTCTTTATGAAAACAAACGTTTAACACTATGAGCTGCATCTGCACGTCATAAAGTATTTTTCACAGTGCGCTTCTTTTTAGTTTTCATCGTGGTGTATTCAGTTTTTCATCATACATCTCAATGAGATCTGAAATGTTGCTGCTAGCTTCCACAAATAGAGTGTTTCCGACCAGCAGAATAAAGACAAAGGGTCGACTTTGTGTGGTTAATGCAAACATCACAAAGCATTTTCACAGATAGCTTCTCTCTTGTTTTCAACGTGGAATATTATTTTCTCACCATAGGCCTCTATATCTCTCCTTAGATTCCACAAGAAGAGTGTTTGCAACCTACAGGATCAAAACAAATGTTCGACTGTATGAGCTGAAACCCCACATCACAAAGAATTTTCACAGTACTTCTTTTAATTTTTATTTTGGGATATTTTGTTTTTAACTATAGGATTCAATGAGCTCGGAAATGCACCCTCCTGAATTTTACAAAGAATGTGTTTCCAAACTTCCAAATTAAAACACATGTTCAACTCTATGAGCTGAATCCACACATCAAAAAGCATTTTCACAGATATCTTGTTTCTAATTTTTATCAAAACGTATTTGGTTTATTACATATTTATTAATGAGCATACAAAAGTCTTTTTTCAGATTCCACAAAACAGAGTTCTTCCAACCTACTGAATAAAAACAAGCCGTCACCTCTGTCATCTTATTTCACACATTAAAAAGCATTTTCCCAGATTGCTTGTTTCTAGTTTTTATCACGGGATATTCTGTTTTTCACCATAGGCCTCTATGGGCTCTGAAATGTCACTTTATAAATTCTCCAAAAAGAGTATTTCAGACATTCTGTATGAAAACAAACGTTTAACACTGTGAGCTGAATCTGCACATCGCAAAGTATTTTTCATAGATAGCTTCCTTTTAGTTTTCATTATGGGAAATTCAGCTTTTTGTCACACATCTCAATGGGATCTAAAATGTTGTTGCTGGATTCTACACAGAGAGTGTTTCCAACCAGCTGAATAAAAATAAAGATAGACTATGTATGCTAAATGCACGCATCACAAACTATTTTCACAGTTAGCTTCTCTCTTGTTTATCACATGGAATATTCGGTTTTTCACAAAGGCCTCTATATAGCTTCTTAGATATCACAAGAAGAGTGATTGCAACCTCCAGAATCAAAACCAAGGTTCAACTGTATGTGCTGAATCCGCACATTACAAATCATTTTTACAGATAATTTCTCTCTTGTTTTTAACGTGGAATATTCGTTTTTTTTACCAAAGGCCTCCCTATCACTTCTTAGATTACACAAGAAGAGTGATTTCAACCTCCAGAATCAAAACCAAAGTTCGACTGTGTGAGCTGAATATCCACATCACAAAGCATTTGCAGAGTAATTTTTTTAATTTTCATTTTGTGACATTTGGTTTATAACCATAGAACTCAATGGTCCCTGCAGTTTTTTCTGAATTTTACAGAGAGTGTTTCCAACATTCTGATTCAAAACAAATGTTAAACTCTGTGAGCTAAATCCACACAACCAAAAACATTCTAACAGATATATATTCTCTAGTTTTTAATCACAAAATGTTCAGTCTTTCACCAGAGGCTTCAATAAGCTTCAAAATATATTATCTTAGATGCTACAAAAAGAGTGTTTTCAACGTGCTGAATCCAAACAAAAGTTCGAAGCTGTAGGCTGACTCTACATATTGCAAACCATTTTTATAGAATGCTTGTTTCATTATAGATTCTACAAAAACATGGTTTGCAACCTGCTGAACCAAAACAAAGCTTCAAAAATTTGGGTGAATCCACATATCACAAAGCATTTTCACAGATAGGTTGTTTCATGTTTTTATCATGGGAAATTTGGTTTTTTATCATAGGCCTCAGTGGAGTTTGAAATATTTCTGTTCAGATTTTATAAAAACAATTTTTCCAACCTACTGAATCAAAACAATTCTTAAACTCTGTGAACTGGAGGCATACATGGCAAAGCATGTATAAAGATAGCTTGTTTATAATATTCATCATGGGATTCATAGGCCTCAATCGGCTCTGAAATATTCCACCCTAGAATCTCCAAAAAAGTGTTTCCAAACTGCTGAATCAAAACAAAGGTTCAAATCTGTGAGCTGAATCCAAACATTGCAAAGCATATTCACAGATAGTTCTTTCTAGTTTTTGTCATGGGATATTCAGTTTTTTACTATAGGCCAAATGGACTCCATAATGTCCATAGTTCCCCATAGATTTTCCAACATGCTAAATAAAAACAAATGTTAAATTATGTAACATTAATTCACACATTGCAAAGCATTTTCATAGATAGCTTATTTCTGGTTTTTACTATTCAATATTGGATTTTTCATGACAGCCTTCAATGAGCTTTGAAATATTTTTCTAGATTCTACAAAGAAAAGTGTGCCCTACTTGCTGAGTCAAAACAGAAGTTCAACTCTTTGAGCTTAATCCACACATCAAAAAGTATTTTCACCGATATCTTGCTGCTAATTTTTATCACATGATATTTGGCTTTTCAGCAATAGTCTGCAATGAGCTTTCAAAGGTCCTTTTCTAGATTCTACAACAAAGAGTGCTTCAACATGCTGAATGAAAACAAACAATTACCTCTGTGAACTTAATCCACACATTGTAAAGCATTTTTCTACACCGTGTGTTTCTAGTTTGTACCATGGGATATTCTGTTTTTTGCCATATGCCTCTAAAGGCTCTGAAATGTCCCTTTTTAGATTCTCCAAAAAGAGTATTTCAGACATTCTTTATGAAAACAAACGTTTGACACTGTGAGCTGAATCTGCACGTCACAAAGTATTTTTCACAGATAGCTTCTTTTTTGTTTTCATTATAGTGTATTCGGTTTTTCATCATACATCTCAATGGGATCTGAAATGTTTCTGCTAGATTCTACAAATAGAGTGTTTTTGACCAGCTGAATAAAAACAAAGGATCAACTTTGTGTGCTTAACACACACATCAGAAAGCATTTTCACAGATAGGTTCTCTCGTTTTTAATGCGAAATATTCAATTTTCATCAAAGGCCTCTATACAGTTTCTTAGATTCCACAAGAAGAGTGATTGCAACCTCCAGAATTAAAACAAAAGTTCGACTGTAGTAGCTGAATTCCCACATCACAAAGCATTTTCAGCATATTATTTTTTAGTTATTATGGTGGAATATAGAGTTTCATAGAATGCTTGTCCTTCATAGATTCTACAAAAACAGGGTTTCCAACATGCTGAATGAAAACAAAGCTTCAAAAATTTGGGCTGAATCCACATATCACAAAGCATTTTCACAGATAGCTTCTTTCCAGTTTTTATCATGGGATATTTGGTTTTTCACCATAGGCCTCAGTGGGCTTTCAAATATTTCTTCTTAGATTCTATAAAAACAGTTTCTCCAAACTGCTGAATTAAAACAATTCTTGAACTCTGTGAACTGGAGGCATACATGGCAAAGAATTTGTAAAGGTAGCTTGTTTATAGTTTTCATCATTGGATTCATAGGCCTCAATCAGCTCTGAAATATCCCACCCTAGAATTTCCAAAAACGTATTTCCAAACTGCAGAATCATAACAAAGGTCTGAATCTTTGAGCTGAATCCACATATTGCAAAGCACATGCACAGATAGTTATTTCTAGTTTTCATCACTGGATATTCAGTTATTTACCATGGGCCTTAACGGATTCTTTACTATCCCTTTTATGATTCAACAACATAGAGTTTACAACATGCTAAGCAAAAACAAAGGTTAAATTCTGTAACATTAATTCACACATTGCAAAACATTACCATAGATAGCTGATTTCTGATTTTTATTATTCAATATTAGATTTTCATGACAAGTTTCAATGAGCTTAGAAATATTTCCTAGATTCAACAAAGAAAAGTGTTCCCAACTTGCTGAATTAAAACGAGAGTTCAACTCTGTGAGCTGAATATAAACATCAAAAAGCACTTTCACAGGTATCTTGCTTCTAATTCTTATCACAGGATATTTGGCTTTTACCTATAGTCCTCAATGAGCTTTCAAATGTCCTTTTCTAGATTCTACAGAAAAAGTGCTTCCAACCTGCTGAATAGAAACAAACAATCAGCTTTGTGAACTTCAACCACACATTGAAAAGCATTTTCCCAGATCATTTATTTCTAGTTTGTACCACGGGATATTCTGTTTTTTGCCGTAGGCCTCTAAAGGCTCTGAATTGTCTTTTTTTAGATTCTCCGAAAAGAGTATTTCAGACATTCTTGATGAAAACAAACGTTTAGACTGTGAGCTGAATCTGCACGTCACAAAGTATTTTTCACAGTTAGCTTCTATTTAGTTTTCATTGTGGTGTATCTTCATCACACATCTCAATGGGATCTGAAATGTTGTTGCTAGATTATACAAATAGAGTGTTTTCGAACAGGTGAATAAAAACAAAGTATCAACTTTGTGTGCTGAATGCAAACATTACAAAGCATTTTTACAGATAGCTTCTCTCTTATTTTTAACGTGAAATATTCCTTTTTTCACCATAGTCCTCTATATCCCTTCTTAGATTCCACAAGAAGCCTGTTTGCAACCTACAGGATCAAAACAAAGGTTACACTGTATGAGCCAAAACCCCACATCACAAAGCATTTTCAGAATACTTTTTTTAGTTTCCATTTTGGGATATTTGGTTTTTAACTATAGGACTCAGTGGGCTCTGAAATGCTCCCTTCTGAATTTTACAAAGAAAGTGTTTCCAAACTTTCAAATCAAAACACATGTTTGACTCTGTGAGCTGAATCCACACATCAAAAAGCATTTTCACAGATATATTGTTTCTATTTTTTATCGTAACATATTTGGTTTTTCACCTATATTCCAAAATGAGGATTCAAATGTCTTTTTTTTAGATTCTACAAAACAGAGTGCTTTCAACCTGCTGAATAAAAACAAACCTTCACCTCTGTGATATTAATCCACACATTGCAAAGCGTTTTTCCAGATCTTTTGTGTCTAGTTATTATAACGGGATATTCTGTTTTTTGCCATAGGCCTCTATGGGCTCTGAAATGTCACTTTATAAATTCTCCAAAAAGAGTATTTCAGACATTCCGTATAAAAACAAACGTTTAACACTGTGGGTTGAATCTGCACATGGCAATCTATTTTTCACAGATAGCTTCTTTTTAGTTTTCATTGTGGGGAATTCGGCTTTTCATCATACGTCTAAATGGGATCTGCAATATTGTTGCTAGATTCTACAAATAAAGTGTTTCCCACCAGCTGAATAAAAACAAAGAATCGACTCTGTTAGATTAATGCACACATCACAAAGAATTTTCACACATTGCTTCTCTCTTGTTTTTCACATGGGATATTCGGTTTTTTTACCAAAGGCCTCTATGTCACTTCTTAGTTACCACAAGAAGAGTGATGGTAACCTCCAGAATAAAAACCAAGGTTCAAATTTATGAGTTAAATCTGCACATCACAAAGCATTTTCAGAGTATTTTTTTTTTTAGTTTTCATTGTGGTATATTTGGTTTTTAATTGTAGGACTCAATTGGCTCTGAAATGTTTTTTTTTCTGAATTTTACAAAAAGAGTGTTTTCAACATTCTGAATCAAAACAAATGTTAAACTTTGTGAGCTGAATCCACATATCCCAAAACATTTTAACAGATATATATTTTCTAGTTTTTAATCACAAAATGTTCAGTCTTTCACCAGAAGCCTCAGTAAGCTTCAAAATATATTATCTTAGATTCTATGAAAAGAGTGTTTTCAACCTGCTGAATCCAAACAAAAGTTCACAGCCTTAGGCTGACTGTACCTATTGCAAAGCATTTTTATAGAATGCTTGTGCCTTTATAGATTCTACAGAAACAGAATTTCCAACCTTCTGAGCCAAAGCAAAGCTTCAAAAATTTGGGCTGAATCCACATATCACAAACCATTTTCACAGATAGCTTGTTTCCAGTTTTATCAGGGGATATTTGGTTTTTCACCATAGGACATTGTAGGCTTTCAAATATTTCTTCTTAGATTCTATAATAACAGTTTTTCCAACCCGCTGAATCAAAACAATTATTGAATTCTGTGAACTGTAGGCATACATGGAAAAGCATTTGTAAAGATAGCTTGTTTATAATTTTCATCATGGGATTCATAGGACTCAATGACTCTGAAATATCCCACCCTAGAAACTCCAAGAAAAGTGTTTCCAAACTGCTGAATGAAAACGAAAGTTCGAATCTGTGAGCTGAATCCACACATTGCAAACATATTCACAGATAGTTGTTTCTAGTTTTTACCATGGGATATTCAGTTTTTTACCATAGGCCTTAGTGGACTCTATAATGTCCCTTTCATAATTCCAGATAAATATTCCAACATGCTAAATAAAAACAAAGGTTCAATTCTGTAACATCAATTCACACATTGTGAAGCATTTTCATAGAGAGCTTATTTCTGACTTTTATTATTCAATATTAGATTTTTCATGACCAATATTAGATTTTTCAAAGGCATATATGACCTTTGAAATATTTTCCTACATTTTACAAAGAAAAGTGTTTTCAACTTGCTGAATCAAAACAAAAGTTCAACTCTGTGAGGTAAATCCACACATCAAAACGCATTTTCACAGATATCTTGCTTCTAATTTTTATCATAGGATATTTGGCTTTTCACCTACAGTCCTCAACAACCTTTCAAATGTCTTTTTCTAGATTTTACAAAAAAGAGTGCTGCCAACCTGCAGAATAAAAGAAATGATCACCTCTGTGACCTTAATCCACACATTGCAAAGCATTTTCCCAGATCGTTTGTTTCTCGCTTGTATCATGGGATATTCTTCTTTTCGCTGTAGCCATCCAAAGGCTCCGAAATGTCCCTTTTTAGATTCTCCAAAAAGAGTATTTCAGACATTCTTTATGAAAACAAATGTTTAAACCTGTGAGCCGTATCTTCATGTCACAACGTATTTTTTACAGATAGCTTTTTATTAGTTTTCATCGTGGTGTATTCAGTTTTTCAACATACGTCTCAATGGAATCTGAAATGTTGCTGCTAGATTCTACAAAGAGAGTGTTTCTGACCAGCTGAATAAAAACAAAAGATTGACTTTGTGTGCTTAATGCAAACAACACAAAGCATTCTCACAGATACCTTCTCTCTTGTTTTTAACGTGGAATATTCTTTTTCTCATCAAAGGCCTCTATATCCCTTATTAGATTCCACAAATAGAATGTTTGCAACCTACAGAATCAAAACAAAGTTTGGACTGTATGAACTGAATCCACACATCACAAAGAATTTTCAGAGTGTTTTTTTAGTTTTCATTGTGGGATATTTGATTTTTAAGCATAGGACTCAGTGGGCTCTGAAATTTTTTTCCTCAATTTTACAGTGAGAATGTTCCCAACATTCTGAATCAAAATAAATGTTAAACTTTGAGCTGAGACCAGATATTCCAAAATATTTTAACAGATATATATATATTTTTCATTTTTTATTTTTTTTTTTTAATAAATTTGATGCTCTGATACTTCATAGAAGTAGATTCATACAGGATTTTTGTTTTTAAGACTGGCTTATTTCACTTAGCATAAGGTCTTCAAGGTTTATCCATGTTATAACACAGAGTAAAATTTTCTTTCTTTTTAAAGCTGAATCATATTTTATTTTATGAATATATGCAGCAATCAAAAATGATGAGTTTGTGTCCTTTGTAGGGACATGGATAAATCTGGAGAACATCATTCTCAGCAAATTGACACAAGAACAGAAAAGGAAACACCGTATATACTCACTCATAGGCGGGTGATGAACAATGAGAACACATGGACACAGGGAAGGGAGTACCACACACAGATATATATTTTCTAGTTTTAATCACAAAATGTTCAGTCTTTCACCAGAAGTCTCAATAAACTTCAAAATGTATTATCTTAGATTCTACAAAAAGAATATTTTCAACCTGCTGAATCCAAACAGAAGTTCAAAGCCATAGGCTGACTCTACATATTGCAAAGCATTTTTATAGAATGCTTGTCCATTTATAGATTATACAAAAACAGTCTTTCCAACCTACTTAACCAAAAAAAAACTTCAAAAATTGGGCTGCATTCACATATCACAAAGCATTTTCACAGACAGCTGGTTTCCATTTTTTAGCATGGGATATTTGATTTTTTACCATAGTCCTCAGTGGGCTTTAAAATATTTTTTTCTGAGATTCTATAAAAACAGTTTTTCTAACCTGCTGAATTAAAATAGTTCTTGAACTCTGTGAACTGGAGGCACACATGCCAAAGCATTTGTAAAGATAACTTGTTTGTAGTTTTCATCATGGGATTCATAGGCCTTAATTGGCCCTGAAGCATCCCACCCTAAAATTTCCAAATAAGTGTTTCCAAACTGCTGAATCAAAGCGAAGGTTCAAATATGTGAGATGAATTCACACATTGGAAAGCATATTCACAGATAGTTGTTTCCAGTTTTTATCACAGTATATTCAGTTTTTTACCATAGGTTTTAATGGACTCTATAATGTCCCTTTCATGATTCCACATAGATTTTCCAACATGTTAAATGAAAACAAAGGTTAAATTCTGTAACATTCATTCACACATTGAAAAGCATTTTCATAGATAGCTTATTTCTGATTTTTATTATTCAATATTAGATTTTTCATGACAGGCTTCAATGAGTTTTGAAATATTTTTGTAGATTCTAAAAAGAAAGCTGTTTCCAACTTGCTGAATCAAAACAAAAGTTCAACTCTGTGAGCTGAATCCACACATCAAAAAGCATTTTCACAGGTATTTTGCTTCAAATTTTTATCACGGGATATTTGGCTTTTCACCTATAGTTTTTAATGAGTTTTCAAATGTTTTTAATGTCCTTTTCTAGATTCTACAAAAAGAGGGCCTCCGGCCTGCTGAATAAAAAAAAGATCACCTCTGTGAACTTATTGCACACATTGCAAAGCATTTTCCCAGATCTTTTTTTTCTAGGTTGCATCACAGGATATTCTGTTTTTTGCCATAGGCCTCTAAAGGCTCTGACATGTCCCTTCCTAGATTTTTCAAAAAGAGTATTTCTGACATTCTTTATAAAAATAAACGTTTAAAATTGTGAGCTTAATCTGCACGTCACAAAGTATTTTGCACAGAAAGCTTCTTTTTAGTTTTCATTATGGTGTATATGGTTTTTAATTTTATGTCTCAATGAGATTTGACATGTTGCTGCTAGATTCTACAAATAGAGTGTTTCCGACAAGCTGAATAAAGACAAAGGATAGACTCTGTTAACTTAATGCACACATCACAAAGCATTTTCACAGATAGCTTCTCTCTTGTTTTTAACATGGAACATTTGGTTTTTCACCAAACGCCTCTCCATTGATTCTTATTCCAGAAGAAGAGTGATTACAACCTCTAGAATGAAAACCATGGTTTGACTGTATGAGCTGAATTCGCACTTCACAAAGCATTTTCACAGATAGCTTCTCTCTTGTTTTTAACATCGAATATTTTGTTATTCTCCAAAGGCCTCTATGTTGCTTCTTAAATTCCACAACAATAGTGATTGCATCCTCCAGAATCAAAACCAAGATTCGACTGTATGAGCTGAATTCACACATGACAGAGCATTTTCGGAGTACTTTTTTTCTAGTTTTTATTGTGGAATATTTGATTTTTAACCATAGGACTCAATGGGCTCTGAAATGTGTATTCTGAGTTTTACAAAGAGACTGTTTCAAACATTGTGAATCAAAACAAATGTTAAACTCTTTGAGCTGAATCCATACATCCCAAAACATTTTAACAGATATATATTTTCTAGTTTTTAAACACAAAATGTTTAGTCTTTCACCAGAAGCCTCAATAAGCTTCAAAATGTATTATCTTAGATTCTACTAAAAGAGTGTTTTCAACATGCTGAATTCAAACAAAAGTTCAAAGCCATAGGCTGACTGTTCATATTGCAAAGCGTTTTTATAGAATTCTTGTCCCAGACTTGATCCAAGATGGCTGATCACTAAAAGCTCGGGAGTGTAACTCCCAGTGAAAGCACAGAGAACGAGAGGATGCCACACTTTCAGACGAATTTTTGTCACTCACAGACCAGCGGAGGAGCCCCATGGGTTGCCAGCGCGACTCTTGTGGCTGGTGCAGTGACGTCGTGGGAGCCTCAGCACAGCAGCTCTTTGTGCAGAGTAAACAGTACTGGTTTACCTCCTGACCGATGTTTGGAGCTTCGGGAAGGCAGAACCGCTTATTATGGACTCAAGAAGAAAGCCAGACCAGAGATTCCCAGGCAAAAGAGCACCATCAGACGTATCGCTGCTGTTTTGGCCAGCAGAGTGGGTTACTCAGATTCCAGTGTTGGGAATCAATAAATTGGACATCTACTCAGAAACCTAATTAGAAAGGCAGTAATTGTAAAGATGACAGATGAATAAATTTATAATAAAGGGAATAAAACAGCCTAAAAAGGCTGAGAATACCCAAAATCAGAACCCTCTTTCACTATAGGGGATTACAGTTCCTCATCAGCAATGGAACAAGCCCTAATGAGGAAGAACTATGTTCCATTAACAGAAGTAGGCTTCAGAAGGTGGATGATAAGAAACTTCTGAGAGTTAAAAGAACTTGTTCTAAACCAATGTAAAGAAACTAAGAACTTTGAAAAACGATTTGACAAAATGATAACAAGAATAGACAATATAGAGAGAAATATAAATGGATAACAGAGTTGAAAACCAAAACACGAGAATTTAGTGAAATATGCACAAGATTGAATAGCCTAATTGATCAAGCAGAAGAAAGGATATCAGAAGTCAAAACCAACTTAATGAAATAAAACGAGAAGATAAGAATAGAGAAAGAAAAGATAAAAAGAAATGAGCAAAGTCTCCAAGAAATATGGGACTATGTAAAAAGACCAAATTGATGTTTGATAGGTGTACCTGAATGTGATGGAGAGAATGAATCCAAGATGAAAAATACTCCTCAGGATATTATTCAGGAAAACTTTCCCAATCTAGCAAAGTGGGACAATATTCAACCCCAGGTAATACAGAGAACACCACAAAGATATTCCTCAAGAAGAACAACCCCAAGGCACATAATTGTCAGATCCAACAGAGTTGAAATGAAGGAGAAAATACTAAGGAAAGCCAGAAAGGTCAGGTTACCGCAAAGGAAAGCCTATTAGACTTACAGCAGATCTCTCAGCAGAAACCTTACAAGCCAGAAGAGAGTGGGGGCTGATATTCAACATCCTTAAAGAAAAAAACTTTCAGCCCAGAATTTCATTTACTGCCAAACTAAGCTTCACAATTGAAGAAAAAATAAAATCTTTTATGAACACGCAGGTACTCAGAGATTTTATTACCACCAGACCTGCTTTGCAAGAGCTTCTAAAAGAATCATTATACATAGAATAGAAAAACCAGTATTAGCCTTTCTAAAAATATACCAAAAAGTAAAGAGCATCAACATAAAGAAGAATTTATAGAAACTATTGGATAAAATAGCCAGTCAACATCTAATGGCAGTAACCCTAAACTTAAGTTGACTAAATCCCCGAATCAAAAGATACAGCCAAATCCTAATGGTATGTTGCATCCAGACCCATTTCACATCCAAAGATACACAAAGACTCAAAACAAAGGAATGGAGAAAGACTTACCAATCAAATGGAGAGCAAAAATAAATAAATAAATAAATAAAAAGCAGGAGTTGCAATTCTTGCATCTGATAAAATAGATTTCAAAGCAACAAAGATATAGTGGTAAAAGGATCAATGCAACAATAAGAGCAAATGATCCTAACACCCAGATACATAAGACCATAAAGAGATTTAGACTCAATGAGACAGATAATTGATGAGGACAACCAGGATTTGAACTCAGATCTGGAACAAGTAAACTTAATAAACATTTATAGAACTCTCCATTTTAAATACACAAATACACATTCTCCACTTTAAATACACAAAATATTGATCGGCCATTATTAATACCCATTTTTAGAATAAACAATTATTCCCATTCTCTCTCCCTCTTTTTTTACCTCTTTCTTCCTCTCCCTCACTCCTTTTTTCTGTTTCTTTTCTTCTTTCCCTTCTAAAGAAAAAAAATGGAATGCTTTTTCCCTTTATAGATTCTACAAACACAGGGTTTCCAACCTGCTGAATGAAAACAAAGCTTCAAAAATTTGGGCTGAATTCACATATCACAAAGCATTTCAACAGATAGCTTGTTTCCAGTTTTTACCATGAGATATTTGGTTTTTCACCATAGGCCTCAGTGGGCTTTGAAATATTTCTTCTGAGATTCCAGATAAACAGTTTTTCCAACCTGCTGAATCAAAACAATTCTTAAACTCTGTGAACTGGAGGCATACCTGGCAAAGCATTTGGAAAGATAGCTTGTTTTAATTTTCATCATGGGATTCATAGGCCTCAATCGGCTCTAAAATATTCCACCCTAGAATCTCCAAAAAAGTGTTTTGAAACTGCTGAATCAAACAAAGATCCAAATCTGTGAGCTGAATCCACACATTGCAAAGCATATTTATAGACAGTTGTTTCTAGTTTTTATCATGGGATATTCGGTTTTATACCATAGGCTTTAATGGACTCTGTAATGTCCCTTTCAAGATTTCACATAGATATTGCAATGCGCTATATTTAAACAAAAGTTAAATTCTGTAACATTCATTCACACATTGCAAAATATTTTCATAGATAGCTTATTTCTGACTTGTATTATTCAATATTAGATTTTTCATGACAGGCTTCAATGACCTTCAAAATATTTTTCTTAATTCTATAAGGAAAAGTGTTCCCAACTTTCTAAATCAAAAGGAAAGTTCAACTCTGTGAGCTAAAACCACACATCAAAAAGCATTTTCACAAATATCTTGCTACTAATTTTTATAACATGGTATTTGGCTTTTCACCTATAGTCATCAATGAGCTTTCAAATATCCTTTTCTAGATTGTACAATACAGAGTGTTTTCAACCAGCTGAATAAAAACTAACGATCACCTCTGTGAGCTTAATCCACACATTGCAAAGCATTTTATAGATCCTGTGCTTCTAGTTTGTACCACGGGATATTCTCTTTTTTCACTGTAGGCCTCTAAAGGCTCTGAAATGTCCCCTTTTAGATTCTCTAAATCGAGTATTTCAGACATTCTTTATAAAAACAAACGTTTATAACTGTGAGCTGAATCTGCACATCACAAAGTATTTTTCACAGATAGCTTCTCTAGTTTTCATCGTGGTGTATTCAGTTTTTCATAATACATCTCAGTGGGATCTGAAATATTATTTCTAGATTCTACAAATAGAGTGTTTCCGAACAGCCCAATAAAAACAAAGGCTCGGCTTTGTGTGCCTAATGCAAACATCACAAAGCATTTTCACAAAGAGCTTCTCTCTTCTTTATACCTAAAATATTCTTTTTTTTCACCATAGTCCTCTATATCCCTTCTTAGATTACACAAGAAGACGGTTTGAAACCTTCAGAATCAAAGCAAAGTTTCGACTGTATGAGCCAAAAACCCCACATCACAAAGCATTTTCAGAGTAATTTTTTAAGTTTACATTTTGGGATATTTGGTGTTTACCTATAGGAATCAATGGGCTCTGAAATGCTCCCTTCTGAATTTTACAAAGAAAGTGTTTCCAAACTTCCAAATCAAAACACATGTTCAACTCTGTGAGCTGAATCCACACATTGAAAAGCATTTTCACAGATATCTTGTTTCTAATTTCTATCACAAGATATTTGGTTTTTTACCTATATTCCTCAATGAGCATTCAAATGTCATTTTCTAGATTCTACAAAACAGAGTGCTTCCAACCTACTGAATAAAAACAAAAGTTTACTTCTGTAAACTTAATCCACACATTGCAAACGTTTTCCCAGATTGCTTATTTCTAGTTTTTATAACAGGATATTCTTTTTTTTGCCATATTCCTCTATGGACCCTGAAATGTCACTTTATAAATTATCCAGAAAAAGTATTTCAGATACTCTGAATAAAAAGAAACCTTTACCACTGTGAACTGAATCTTCACGTTGGAAAGTATTTTTCACAGATAGCTTTGTTTTAGTTTTCATTGTGGGAAATTCGGCTTTTCATCATACGTCTCAATGGAATCTGAAATGTTGCTGATAGATTCTACAAAATAGTGTGTCCGACCAGATGAATAAAAACAGAGGATTGACTCTGTGAGCTATATGCACACATCACAAAACATTTACACAGATAGCTTCTCTCTTGTTTTTAACGTGGAATATTTGTTTTTTCACCAAAGGCCTCTATATCGCTTCTTAGATTCCACAAGAAGAGTGATTGCAACCTCCAGAATCAAAACCAAGGTTCAACTGCATGAGCTGAATCCACACATCAAAAAGCATTTTCACAGATATATTGTTTCTAATTTTTATCACAATATCTGGTTTTTCACCTATATTCCTCAATGAGCATTCAAATATGTTTT
The DNA here is from genome assembly GCA_028533165.1 of Leontopithecus rosalia. Lineage (NCBI taxonomy): Eukaryota > Metazoa > Chordata > Mammalia > Primates > Cebidae > Leontopithecus > Leontopithecus rosalia. The sequence goes on from CM052662.1 coordinate 78,994, forward strand.
TCCAGATTCTACAAAACTGTGCTTCCAACCTGCTGAATAAAAACAAACAATCACCTCTGTGAACTTAATCCACACATTGCAAAGCATTTTTCCAGATCGCTTGTTTCTAGTTTTTATCATGGGATATTCTGCTTTTCGCCATAGGTCTCTATGGGCTCTGAAATGTCACTTTATAAATTCTCCAAATAGAGTATTTCATATATTCTGTATGAAAACAAATGTTTAATGCTCTGAGCTCAATCTGCACATCACAAAGTATTTTTCACAGATAACTTCTTTAATGTTTTCATTGTGGGCTTTTCATCATGCGTCTCAATGAGATCTGAAATGTTGTTGCTGGATTCTACAAAAAGAGTGTTTCAGAACAGCTGAATAAAAACAAAGGATCGACTCTGTGAGCTAAAAGCACACATCTCAAAGAATTTTCACAGATAGCTTCTGTCTTGTTTTTAACATGGAATATTCTTTGTTCACAGTAGGCCTTCATATTCCTTCTTAGATACCACAAGAAGAGTGTTTGCAACCTACAGAATCAAAACAAAGGTTGGACTGTATGAGCTGAAACCCCACATCACAAAGCATTTTCACAATATTTTTTTGTTTTTATTTTGGGATATTTGGTTTTTAACTATAGGACTCAATGGGCTCTGAAATGCTCCCTCCCGAATTTTACAATGAATGTGTTTCTGAACTTCCAAATCAAAACACATGTTCAACTCAGTGAGCTGAATCCACATATTAAAACTTTTTCACGGATATCTTGTTTCTTTTTTTAAAAAAAAACAAGTTGATTTCTTTCTTTTTTTTGAGAGAAGGAAAGAAAAAAATGAGTAAAGGAGAGGAAGAAATAGAAAAAGAAAGAGGGAGGGTGAATGGAAATATTGCTTTATTCTGAAAAAAATGAGTATTAATAATGACTGATCAATGTTTCATTTAAAACTATGAGTAGCTGTAATGTGGTATTGACAAGAATGTATATTTTGTGTATTTGAAGTGGAGAGTCCTATAAATACTTATTAAGTTTACTAGTTCCGGATCTGAGTTCAAGTCCTTGATATCCTTATTAATTTTCTGTCTCATTGAATCTAAGTCTATATGTATCTGGGCGTTAGGATCGTTAGCTCTTGTTGCATTGATCCTTTTACAACTATATCTTTGTTGCTTTAAAATCTATTTTATCCAATGCGAAAATTGCAACTCCTGCTTTTTATTTATTTATTTATTTATTTATTTTTGCTCTCCATTTGGTTGGTAAATCTTTCTCCATCCCTTTGTTTTGAGTCTTTGTGTATCCTTGCATGTGAAACTGGTCTGGATTTAACATGCTGTTGAGTTTTGGCTGTGTCTTTTGAATGGGGGATTTATTCTATTTAAATTTAGGGTTACTGCCATTTGTTGTTAAGTGGCTGTTTTATCCATTTGTTGATGTAAATTCTTCTTTATGTTGGTACTCTTTACTTTTTGGTATACTTTTAGAAAGGCTAATACTGGTTGTTTCTTTCTATGTGTAATGCTTCTTTCAGAAGCTCTTGTAAAGCAGGCCTGGTGGTAATAAAATCTCTGAGTACTTGCTTGTTCATAAAAGATTTTATTTTTCCTTCAGTTGTGAAGCTTAGTTTGGCTGGATATAAAATTCTGGGCTGAAGGTTCTGTTCTTTGAAGATGTTGAATATTGGCCCCCACT
>CM052662.1:81177-107058 GCA_028533165.1 Leontopithecus rosalia
TTCTTGGAGACTTTGCTCATTCCTTTTTATCATTTTTTCTCTAATCTTGTCTTCTTGTTTTATTTCATTATGTTGGACTTCGACCTCTGATATCCTTTCTTCTGCTTGAACAATTCGAGTGTTTAAACCTGTGCATACTTCTCGAAGTTCCTGTATTGTATTCTTCATTTCCATTAATTCACTTATATTCCTCTCTAGGTTGTCTATTCTCATTAGGATTTTGTCAAACCTCTTTTCAAAGTTCTTAGTTTCTTTACATTGGGCTACAACATGTTCTTTGAGCTCACAGAAGTTTCTTATTATCCATACCCTGAAGCCTGATTCTGTTACTGGGATGTGCTCATTCTCCATCAAGTCTTGTTCCATTGTTGATGAGGAACTGTGATCATCTTTAGAGGGAGAGGCGTTCTGATTTTGAGTATTCTCAGCCTTTTTATGCTGGTTTCTTCCCATCATTGTAAATTTATCCTCTTATCATCTTTGAAATTACCGGCTTTCAGCTTAGTTCTCTTGAGTGGACGTCCAAGTTGTTAGTTTCCAGGGCCAGAACAGCAGCGTTAAGACTGGTGGTGTTTTTCTGCTCAGGCTTCTCCTGTCTGGCTTTCTTCTTGTGTCCGTAATAGGTGACTCTGCCTTCCCAGAGCTCCAAACCTCGGTCAGAAGGGAAACCAGTCCCTTTCACTCTGTGCCAAGAGCTGCTGCACCAAGGTGCTGGCACAGCCACTGCACTGGCCTCAGGAGTCTTGCTGGGGACCCACGTGGCTCCTCCCAACCTCAGTCAGAAGGGGAGCCAGCCCCACCTACTCTGCTCGGAGAGCTGCCACGCTGAGATGCCAGTGAAACCGCTGCACACTGGCGACCCGCATGGCTCCTCCACTGGGAATCTTCCGTTCCTGAGCAACCAGAATTTGTCTGAAAGTGTGGCATCCTCTAGTTCTGTGCACTTTCCATCTTGTTTCTAATTTTTATCACAACGTATTTGGTTTTTCACCTATATTCCTCAATGAGCATTCAAATGTCTTTTTCTAGATTCTGCAAAACAGAGTGCTTCCAACCTACTGAATAAAAACAAACGTTCACTTGTGTAAACTTAATCAACACATTGCAAACCATTTTCCCAGATAGCTTGTTTCTAGTTTATATCACGGGATATTCTGTTTTTCACCATAGGCCTCTAAAGGCTCTGAAATGTCTTATTTTAAATTCTCCGAAAAGAGTATTTCAGAAAATCTTTATGAAAACAAACGTTTAACACTGTGAGCTGAATCTGCACATCAGGAAGTATTTTTCACAGATAGCTTCTTTTTAGTTTTCATTGTGGGAAATTCAGCTTTTCATCATATGTCTCAGTGGGATCTGAAAAGTTGTTGCTAGCTTTTACAAAAAAGTGTTTCTGACCAGCTGAATAAAAACAAAGGATCCACTCTGTGAGCTTAATGCACACATCACAAAGCATCTTCACAGATAGCTTCTCTCTTCTTTTTAACATGGAATACTCAGTTTTTTTACCAAAGGCCTCTATATCGCTTCTTAGATTCCACAAGAAATGTTTGCAACCTCTAGAATTAAAACAAAAGTTCAACTGTACAAGCCAAATCCCCACATCACAAAGCCTTTTCAGAGTACTTTTTTTAGTTTTAATTGTGGGATATTTGGTTTTTAATTATAGGACTCAATGAGCTCTGAAATACACCCTCCTGAATTTTACAAAGAAAGTGTTTCCAAACTTCCAAATCAAAGGACACGTTCCACTCTGTGAGCTGAATCCACACATCAAAAAGTGTTTTTACCAATAGCTTCTCTCTTGTTTTTACTGTGGAATATTCGGTTTTTGACCAAAGGCCTCTATATTGCTTCTTAGATTCCACAAGAAGAGTGATTGCAACCTCCAGAATCAAAACCAAGGTTCAACTCTATGAGCTAAACTCGCACATGACAAAGCATTTTCAGAGTATTTTTTTTAGTTTTCATTTCGGGATATTTGGTTTTTAACCATAGGACCCAATGGGATCTGAATTTTTTTCTGAATTTTATAAAGAGAGTGTTTTCAACATTCTCAATCAAAACAAATGTTAAATTATGTGAGCTGAATGCACACATCCCAAAACATTTTAACAGATATATATTTTGAAGTTTTTAATCACAAAATATTCAGTCTTTCACCAGAAGTCTAAGTAAGGTTCAAAATATATTCTCTTTGATTCTACAAAAAGAGTGTTTTCAACCTGCTGAATACAAACAAAAGTTCAAAGCCATAGGCTGACTCTACAAATTGCAAAGCATTTTTATTGAATGCTTGTCCCATACTTGATCCAACATGGCTGATCACTAACAGCTCAGGATATTAGCTTCCAGTGAAAGTGCAGAGAACGAGAGGATGCCACACTTTCAGATAAATTTTCATCACTCACAGACCAGAAGATTCCCAGTGGAGGAGCCACACGTGTCGTCAGCGGGACTCTTGTGGCCGGCACAGCAGATTTCTTGGTGCCATGGCATGGTAGCTCCTTGTGCAGAGAAAACAAGACTAGTTCCCCTTCTGACTGTTGTTTGGAGCTCTGGGAAGGCAGAGCCGCTTATTACAAAGTGAAGAAGAAAGCCAGACTGGAGATTTCCTGGCAAAAGAGCACCATCAGTCTTATCACTGCTGTTTTGGCCGGCAGAGTTGGTTGCTCTGATTCCAGCACTGGGAATCAGTAAATTGAATGTCCACTCAGAAACCTAATTGGAAAGGCAGTAATTGTAAAGACTACAGATGGACAAACTTATAATAAAGGGAAGAAACCAGGCTAAAAAGGCTGAGAATACCCAAAATCAGAACCCTTCTTCCTCTACAGGGGATTACAGATCCTAATCAGCAACAAAACAAGCCCTGATGGAGAAGGACTGTGTTCCATTAACAGAAGTAGGCTTCAAAAAGTGGATAATAAGAAACTTATGGGAGTTAAAATAACTTCTTCTAACCTAATGTGAAGAAACTAAGAACTTTGAAAAACAGTTTGACAAAATGCTAACAAGAATAGACAATATATAGAGAAATATAAATGAACTAATGGAGTTGAAAAACACAACACGAGAACTTAGTGAAATATGCACAAGATTGAATAGCCTAATCGATCAAGCAAAATAAAGGATATCAGAGGTCGAAGACCAAATTATTGAAATAAAATGAGAAGATAAGAATACAGAAAAAAGATAAAAAGAAATGAGCAAAGTCTCCAAGAAATATGGGACTATGTGAAAAGACCAAATTCACATTTGATAGGTGTACCTGAATGTGACGGAGAGAATGAATCCAAGCTGGAAAATACTCCTCAGGATATTATTCAGAAAAACTTTTCCAATCTAGCAAAGCAGGACATTATTCAACCCCAGGCAACACAGAGAACACCACAAAGATATTCCTCAAGTAGAGCAACCCCAAGGCACATAATCATCAGATTTACCAGGGTTGAAATGAAAAAGAAAATACTAAGGGAAGCGAGAGAGAAAGGTCAGGTTACCCACAAATAGAAGCCTATTAGACTTACAGCAGATCTCTCAGCAGAAACCTTACAAGCCAGAAGAGAGTGGAGGCTGATATTCAACATCCTTAAGGAAAAGAACTTTCATCCCAGAATTTCATATCCTGCCAAACTAAGCTTCACAATTGAAGAAAAAATAAAATCTTTGATGAACGAGCAAGTACTCAGAGAGTTTATTACCACCATGCCTGCTTTACAAGAGCTTCTGAAAGAAGCATTATACATAGAAAGAAACAACCAGGATTAGCCTTTTTAAAAATATACCAAAAAGTAAAGAGCATCAAGATAAAGAGGAATTTATAGAAACAAATGGATAAAATGGCCATTTAACATCAAATGGCTGTAACCCTAAATTTAAGTTGACTAAATTTTGTAATCAAAAGAAACAGCCAAAACCTAATGGTATGTTGCATCCAGACCCATTTCACATCCAAAGATACACAAAGACTCAAAACAAAGGGATGGAGAAAGACTTACCAACCAAATGGAGAGCAAAAATAAATAAATAAAAAGCAGAAGTTGCAATTCTCGCATCTGATAAAATAGATTTCAAAGCAACAAAGATATACTGGCAAAAGGATCAATGAAACAATAACAGCTAATGATCTTAACACCAGATACACAAGACCCATAAAGAGATTTAGACTCAATGAGACAAAAAATTGATGAGAACAACCAGGACTTGAACTCAGATATGGAATAAGTAAAGTTAATAAATATTTATAGAGCTCTCCATTTTAAATACACAAAATATACATTCTACACTTTAAATACACAAAATATTGATCGGCCATTATTATACCCATTTTCATGATAAACCAATATTCCCAATCTCTCTCCCTCTTTTTCTTCCTTTTTCCTCCTCTCCTTCACTCCTTTTTTTCTCATTCTTTTCTTTTTTTTCTAAAGAAAAAAAAGAAAACAACAAAAAAGAATGCTTGTCCATTTATAGATTCTACAAAACAGTATTTTGAACCTGGTGAAACAAAACAAAGCTTCAAACATTTGGGCTGAATCCACATATCACAAAGCATTTTCACAGATAGCTTGTTTCCAGTCTTCATCATGGGATATTTCGTTTTTCACCATAGGCCTCAGTGGGCTTTGAAATATTTCTTTTTAGATTCCATAAAAACCATTTTTCCAACCTGCTGAATCAAAATAACTCTTGAACTCTGTGAACTGGAGGCACACATGGCAAAACATTTGTAAAGATAGTTTGTTTATAGTTTTTGTCTTGGGATTCATAGGCCTCAATTGGCTCTGAAACATCCCACTCTCAAATCTCAAAAAAAGGTGTCTCCAAACTGCTGAGTCAAAATAAAGGTTCAAATCTTTGACAGGAATGCACACGTTGCAGAGCATATTCACAGATAGTTGTTTCTAGTTTTTATCACGAGATATTCAGTTTTTTACCATAGGCCTTGATAGACTCTATAATGTCCCTTTTATGATTCCACATAGATTTTCCAACATGCTAAATGAAAACAAGAATTAAATTATTTAACTTTAATTCACACATTGCAAAGCAGTTTCATAGATATATTATTTCTGTTTCTTATTATTCAATATTAGATTTTTTATGACAGGCTTCAATGATCTTTGAAATATTTTTCTAGATTCTTCAAAGAAAAGTGCTCTCAACTTGCTGAATCAAAATGAAAGCTCAACTCTGTTAGCTGAGCTCACATCAAAAAGCATTTCATAGATATCTTGCTTCTAATTTTTATCACAGGATATTTGACTTTTCACCTATACTCCTCAATGGGCTTTCAAATGTCCTTTTCTAGATTCTACAAAAAAGAGTGCTTCCAACATGCTGAATAAAAACAAAGGATCACCTCTTTGAATTTAATCCACACATTGCAAAGCATTTTCCCAGACGATTTGTTTCTAGTTTGTATCACAGTATATTCTATTTTTTGCTGTAGGCCTCAAAAGGCTCTGAAATGTCCTTTTTTACATTCTCCAAAAAGAGTACATCAGATATTCTTGATGAAAACAAATGTTTAACATGGTGAGCTGAATCTGCATGTCACAAAGTATTTTTCAGTGATAGCTTCTTTTTAGTCTTTATCATGGTGTATTCGGGTTTTTATCATATGTCTCAATGAGATCTAAAATGTTGCTGCTAGATTCTACAAATAGAATGTTTCCGACCAGCTGAGTAAAAACAAAGGACCGACTTTGTTTGCTTAATCCCAACATCACAAAGCATTTTCACAGATACCTTCTCTATTGTTTAAAATGTATAATTGTTTTTTCACCATAGGCCTCTATATCCCTTCTTAGATTCCACAAGAAGAGTGTTTGCAACCTACAGAATCATAACAAAGATTCGAGTGTATGAGGTGAAATGCCAATCAGAAAACAATTTTACAATACTTCTTTTTATTTTCATTTGGGGACATTTGGGTTTTAACTATGGGACTCAATGGGTTCTGAAATGCTTTCTCCTGAATTTTACAAAGAAAGTGATTCCAAACTTTGAAATCAAAACACATGTTCAAATTTGTGAGCTAAAACCATACATCAAAAAAAAATTTCGCAGATACCTTGCTTCTAATTTTTATCACAAAATATTTGGCTTTTCACCTATAGTCCTCAAAGAGACTTCAAATGTTTTTTTCTAGATTCTACAAAAAAGAATGCTTCCAAACTTCTGAATAAAAACAAATGATCACATCTGTGAACTTAATCCACACATTGCAAAGCATTTTCTCAGATCTTTTTTTCTAGTTTGTATCACGGGGTATTCTGTTTTTTGCCATATGCCACTAAAGGCTTTGAAATGTCCCTTTTTAGATTCTGTGAAAAGAGTATTTCAGACATTCTTTATGAAAACAAACGTTTAACATGGTGAGATGAGTCTGCACGTCACAATGAATTTTTCACAGGGAGCTTCTTTTTAGTTTTCATCGTGGTGTATTCTGTTTTTCATCATATGTTTCAGTGGGATCTGAAATGCTGCTGCTAGATTCTAAAACTAGGGTGTTTCCAAACAGCTGAATAAAAATAAAGGATCAACTTTCTGTGTTTAATGCAAACATCACAAATAATTTTCACAGATACCTTCTCTCTTGTTTTTAACACGGAATATTCTTTTTTTTTTTACCATAGTCCTCTACATCCCTTCTTAGATTCCACAATAAGAGTGTTTGCAACCTACAGAATCAAAACAAAGGTTGGACTGTATGAGCTGAAACCCCACATCACGAAGCATTTTTACAGTACTTTTTTTAGTTTTCATTTGGGATATTTGGTTTTTAACTATAGAACTCAACAGGCTCTGAAATGCACCCTCCTGAATTTTACAAAGAAAGTCTTTCCAAAGTTCCAAATCAAAACACATGTTCAACTCTGAGCTGAATCCACACATCAAAAAGCATTTTCACACATATCTTGTTTCTAATTTTTATCACAAAATATTTGGTTTTTCATATATTCCTCAATGAGCATTTAAATGTCTTTTTCTAGATTCTACAAAACAGAGTTTTTCCAACCTGCTGAAGAAAATCAAATGTACATTCCTGTGACCTTAATCCACATATTGCAAAGCATTTTCCCAGATTGCTTGTTTCTAGTTTTTATCATGAATTATTCTATTTTTGCCATTGGCCTCTATGGACTCTGAAATGTTACTTTATAATTGCTCCAAAAAGAGTATTCAGTCCTTCTGTATGAAAACAAATGTTTAACACTGTGAGCTGAATCTGCATGGTGCAAAGTATTTTTCACAGATAGCTTCTTTTTAGTTTTCATTTTGGAAAATTCGGGTTTTCATCATAGGTCTCAATGGAATCTGAAAGTGTTGCTAGATTCTCCAAGAGTGTTTCTGACAGCTGAATAAAAACAAAGGATCGACTCAGTGAGCTAAATGCAAACATCATGAAGCATTTTCACAGATAACTTCTCTCTTGTTTTTAATGTGGAATACTCGGTGTTTCACCATAAGCCTCTATATAACTTCTTAAATACCACAAGAAGAGTGTTTGCAACCTCCAGACTTAAAAGAATAGTTTGACTCTACAAGCTGAATTCAAACATCAAAAAACATTTTCAGAGTATTTTCTTTAGTTTCCATTGTGGAATATTTGGTTCTAACCATAGGACCCAATGGACTCTGAAATATTTTTCTTGAATTTTACAAAGAGAGTGTTTCCAACATTTTGAATTCAAACAAAAATTAAACACTGTGAGCTGAATCCAAGTATCCCAAAACATTTTAACAGATATATATTTTCTAGGTTTTAATAAGAAAATATTCAGTCTTTCACCAGAAGCCTCAATAAGCTTCAAAATGTATTACCTTAGATTCTACAAAAAGAGTATTTTCAACCTGCCGAATCCAAACAAAATTTAAAAAAAAACAGGCTGACTCTACATATCGCAAATAATTTTTATAGCATGCTTGGCCCTTTATAGATTCTACAAAAACAGGGTTTCCAACTTGCTGATCCAAAACAAAGCTTCAAAACTTTGGGCTGAATCCACATATGATAAAGCATTTTCACGGATAAGTTGTTTCCAGTTTTCATCATGGGATATTTGATGTTTCACTATAGGCCTCAGTGGGCTTTGAAATATTTCTTAGATTCTATAAAAACAGTTTCTGCAACCTGCTGAATAAAAACAATTCTTGAACTCTGTGAACTGGATGTATACATGGCAAAGAATTTGTAAAGATAGCTTGTTAATAGGTTTCATCATGGGATTCATAGGCCTCAATCGGCTCTGAAATATCACACCCTGGAATCTCCAAAATAATGGTTCCAAACTGCTGAAACAAAACAAAGGTTCGAATCTGTGAGCTGAATCCTCATATTGGAAAGCATAATCACAGATAGTTTTTCTATTTTTTTTGTAACGGGATATTCAGTTCTTTACCATAGCCCTTAATTGACTCTATAATGGGCCTTTCATGATTCCACATAGATTTTTCCAACATGCTAAATGAAAACAAATGTTGAATTCTGGAACATTAATTCACACATTGCAAAGCATTTTCATAGATAGCTTATTTCTAATTTTTTTACTCAGTGTGAGGTTTCCAACGACAGGCTTCAATGAGCTTCAAAATATTTTTCTACATTCTGCAAAGAAAAGTGTTCTCAACTGGCAGAATCAAATCAAAAGTTCAACTCTGTGAGCTGAATCCACACATAAAAAAGCATTTTCATAGATATCTTGATCACAAATAATTTTCACAGATAGCTTCTCTCTTGTTTTTAACATGGAATACTCGGTTTTTCATCATAGGCCTTCATATAACTTCTTAGGTTACACAAGAAGAGTGTTTGCAATCCCCAGAATTAAAACAAAAGTTCAGTTGTACGAGCTGAATTCCCACATCACCAAGCATTTTTCTAGTATTTTTGTTAGTTTTCATTGTTTGATATTTGGTTTTTAACCATAGACTCAATTGGATCTGAAATGTTTTGTCCTACATTTTACAGTGTTTCCAACATTCTGAACCAAAACAAATGTTAAACTTTGTCAGCTGAATTGACACATCCCAAAACATTTTAACAGATATCTATTTTCTAGTTTTTAATCACAAAATGTTCTGTCTTTCTCCAGAAGCCTCAAGCTTCAAAATGTATTATCTTACATTCTACAAACAGAGTGTTTTCAACCTGCTGAATCCAAACAAAAGTTCAAAGCAATAGGCTGACTCTACATATTGCAAAGAATTTTTATAGAATGCTTGTCCTTTTATAGATTCTACAAAAACGGGGTTTCCAACCTGCTGAGCTAAAATAAAGCATCAAAAATTTGAGCTGAATACACATATCAAAAAGCATTTTCACAGATAGCTTCTTTCCAGTTTTTATCATGGGATGTTTGGTTTTTCACCATAGGCCTCAGTGGGCTTTGAAATATTTCTCCTTAGATTCTATAAAAACAGTTTTTCAAAACTGCTGAATCAAAAGAGTTCCTGAACTCTGTCAACTGGTGGCATACATGGCAAAGCATTTGTAAAGATAGCTTTTTTATACTTTTCATCATGGGATTCCCAGGCATCAATTGGCTCTGAAATATCACACTCTAGGATCTCCAACATATGTTTCCAAAGTGCTGACTTAAAACGAAGGTTCAAATGTGTGAGCTAAATCCACACATAGAAAAGCATATTCACAGATAGTTTTTTTTAGTTTTTATCACTAGATATTCAGTTTTGTACCATAGACCTTAATGACCTCTACAATGTCCCTTTCATGATTTCATGATTCTACATAGATTTTTCAACATGCTAAATAAAAACAGAGGTTAAATTTTGTAACATTCATTTACACATTGCTAAGCATTTTTATAAATAGCTTATTTCTGATTTTTATTATTCAATATTAGATTTTTCATGACAGGCTTCAATGAGCTTGAAAATATATTCCTAGATTCTACAAAGAAAAGTGTTCCCAGCCTGCTGAATCAAAAGGAAAGTTCAACTCTGTTAGTTGAATCCACACATCAAAAAGCATTTTCACAGATAACTTCTTTCTAATTTTTATCACAACATATTTGGTTTTTCATCTATGTTCCTCAATGAGCATTCAAATATCTTTTTTGAGATTCTGCAAAACAGAGTGCTTCCAACCTGCTGAACAAAAACAAACTTTTACTTCTGTGAACTTAATCTACACTTTGCAAATCATTTTCCCAGATTGCTTGTTTCTAATTTTTATCACGGGATATTCTGTTTTTTTGCAATAGGCTTCTAGGGGCTCTGAAATGTCACTTTATAAGTTCTCCAGAAACATTATTTCAGACATTTTGTAGGAAAACAAACTTTTAACACTGTGAGCTGAATCTGCACGTTGCAAAGTATTTTTCACAGATAGCTTCTTTTTAGTTTTCATTGTGAGGAATTCGGCTTTTCATCATACGTATCAATGGGATGTGAAGTATTGTTGCTAGATTCTTCAAATAGGGTTTTTCAGACCAGCAGAAGAAAAACAAAGGATTACACTGTGAGCTTAATGGACACATCACAAAGCATTTTCACAGATAGCTTCTCTCGTTTTTAACGTGAAATATTCTGTTTTACACCAAAAGCCTTTATATCACTTTTTAGATTCCACAAGAAGAGTAATTGCAACCACCAGAATCAAAACCAGCATTCGACTGTATGATCTGAATCTGCACATCACAAAGCATTTTCAGAGTAATTTTTTTTGTTTTCATTGTGGGATATTAGGTTTTTAATCATGAGACTCAATGGACTCTGAAATGTTTTTTCCTGAATTTTAAAAAGAGAGTGTTTCCTACATTTTGAATCAAAACAAATGTTAAACTTTGTGAGCTGAATCCACACATTTCAATACATTTTAACAGATATATATTTTCTAGTTTTTAATCACAAAATGTTCAGTCTTTCACCAGAAGCCTCAATAAGTTTGAGAATGCATTATCTTAGATATTACAAAAAGAGTGTTTTCAACCTGCTGAATCCAAACAAAAGTTCAAAGCCATAGGTTGACTCTACATATTTCAAAGCATTTTTGTAAAGTGATTGTCCTTTTATAGATTCTACCAATACAGGTTTTCCATCCTGCTGAACCAAAACAAAACTTCAAAAATAGCTTCTTTCCAGTTTTTATGATAGGATATTTGGTTTTTCACCATAGGCCTCAGTGGGCTTTCAAATATATCTCCTTAGATTCTATTAAAAGAGTTTTTTAAACCTGCTGAATCAAAACAGTTATTCAAATCTGTCAACTGGTGGCATACATGGCAAAGCATTTGTAAAGATAGCTTTCTTATAGTTTTTATCATGGGATTTATAGGCCTCAATTGGCTCTGAAATATCCCACCCTGGAATCTCCAAAATGTGTTTCCAAACTGCTGAATCAAAACAAAGGTTCAAATCTGTGAGGTGAATACAAATATTGCAAAGCATATTCGCAGATAATTGTTTCTAGTTTGTATCACAGGATACTCAGTTTTTTTTACCATAGACCTTAATGGACTCTATAATGTTCCTTTCATGACTCCACATAGATTTCATAACATGGTAAATAAAAACAAAAGTTAAATTCTGTAACATTATTTCACCCATCGCAAAGCATTTTAATAGATAGCTTATTTCTGATTTGTATTATTCAATATTAGATTTTTCATAACAGGCTTCAGTGAGCTTCAAAATATTTTCCTAGATTCTACAAAGAAAAGTGTTTCTAACTTGCTGCATAAAAATGAATGTTCAACTCTGTGAGCTGAATTCACACATGAAAAAGCATTTTCACAGATATCTTGCTTCTAATTTTTATTACATGGTATTTGCTTTCCACCTATGGCCCTCAATGAGCTTTCAAAAGTTCTTCTCTAGATTCCACAAAAAAGAGTGCTTCCAACCTGCTGAATAAAAACAGATGATCACCTCTGTGAAATTATTCCACACATTGCAAAGCATTTTCCAGATGGTTTGTTTCTAGTTTGTATCATGGGATATTCTCTTTTTTGCCATAGGCCTCTAAAGGCTCTGAAAGGTCCCTTTTTATCTTCTCCAAAAAAAAGTGTTTCAGACATTCTTTATGAAAACAAACATTTAACACTGTGAGCTAAATCTGCATGTCACAAAGTATTTTTCACAGATAGCTTCTTTTAAGTTTTCATCATGGTGTATTCGGTTTTTCATCATATGTCTCAATGGGATCTGAAATGTTGCTGTTAGATTCTACAAATAGTGTTTCTGACCAGCTGAATAAAAACAAACGATTGACTTTGTGTGCTTAAGGCAAACATCACAAAGCATTTTCACAGATACTTTCTCTCTTGTTTTTAACATGAAATATTATTTTTTACCATTGGCCTCTATATGCCTTGTTAAATTCCACAAGAAGAGTGCTTGCAACCTACAGAATCAAAACAAAGGTTCGAGTGTATGAGCTGAAACTTCATATCACAAAGCATTTTCACAGTACATGTTTTTACTTTTCATTTTGGGATATTTGGTTTCTAACTATGAAACTCAATGGGCTCTGAAATGCTCCCTTCTGAGTTTTACAAAGAAAGTGTTTCCAAACTTCCAAATCAAAACACCTGTTCAACGTTGTGAGCTGAATCCACACATCAAAAAGCTTTTTAACAGATATCTTCTTTCTAATTTTTATCACAACATATTTTTTTTACCTATATTCCTCAATGAGCATTCAAATATCTCTTTCTAGGCTTTACAAAAGAGAGTGCTTCCAACCTGCTGAATAAAACAAACGATCACCTCTGTGAACTTAATCCAAAGATTGCAAAGCATTTTCCCAGATTGTTTGTTTCTAGTTTTTATCACGGAATACTCTATTTTTCTCCATAGGCCTCTAAAGGCTCTGAAATGTCCCGTCTTAGATCCTCCAAAAAGAGTATTTCAGACATTGTTTATGAAAACAAACATTGAACACTGTGAGCTGAATCTGCACAGCACAAAAGTATGTTTCACAGATAGCTTTTATTTAGTTTTCATCGTGGTGTATTCAGTTATTCATCATAGGTCTCAATGGGATCTGAAATGTTGTTGCTAGATTCTACAAATAGAGTGTTTCCGACCAGCTGAATAAAAACAAGTGATCACTTTTGTGGGCTTAATGCAAACATCACAAACATTTTTACAGATATCTTCTGTCTTCTTTTAAATGTGGAATATTTCTTTTTCACCATAGGCCTATATATCCCTTCTTAGATTCCACAAGAAGAGTGTTTGCAACCTACAGAACCAAAACAAAGGTTCGACTGTAAGAGGCGAAACTCCACATCACGAAGCATTCTCACAGTACATTTTTTTAGTTTTCATTTTGGGATATTTGGTTTTTGACTATGAAACTCAATGGGCTCTGAAATGCTCCCTTCTGAATATTACAAAGAAAGTGTTTCCGAACTTTCAAATCAAAACACATGTTCAACTTTGTGAGCTGTATCCACACATGAAGAAGCATTTTCAAAAATATCTTATTTCTAATTTTTATCACAACATATTTGGTTTTTAACCTATATTTCTCAATGAGCATTCAAATGTCTCTTTCTAGATGCTACAAAACAGAGTGCTATCAACCTTCTGAATAAAAACAAACGTTCACCTCTGTGAACTTAATACACACATTGCAAAGCATTTTCCCACATTGCTTGTTTCCAGTTTTTATCATGCAATATTCGGTTTTTTGCCATAGGCCTCTATGGGCTCTTAAATGTCAGTTTATAAGTCCTCCAAAAAGAGTATGTCAGACATTCTGTATGAAATCAAATGTTTAACACTGTGGGTGAATCGGCACGTTGCAAGGTATTTTTCAGAGGTAGCTTCTTTTTAGTTTTCATTGTGGGGAAGTTGGCCTTTCATCATACATCTCAATGGGATCTGAATAGTTGTTGCTAGATTCTACAATAAGAGTGTTTCCGACCAGCTGAGTAAAACAAGAAATCGACTCTTTGAGCTTAATCCACACATCATTAAAAATTTTCACAGATAGCTTCTCTTTTTTTTAACGTGGAATATTCGGTTTCTCACCAAAGGCCTCTATATCACTTTTTAGATTCCACAAGAAGAGTGATTGCAACCTCCAGAATCAAAACCAAGGTTCGACTGTATGAGCCAAATTCGCACATCACAAAGTATTTTCAGAGTATTTTTCTTTTTTAGTTTTTTATTGTGAAATATTTTATTTTTAATCATAGGACTCAATGGACTCTGAAATTTTTTTTTTCTGAATTTTACAGAGTGTTTCCAACATTTTGAATCAAAACAAATGTTAAACTCTGTGAGCTGAATCCACATATCCCAAAACATTTTAACAGATATATGTTTTCTAGTTTTTAATCACAAAATGTTGTCTTTCCCCAGAAGCCTAAATAAGCTTCAAAACATATTATCTTAAATTGTACAAAAAGAGTGTTTTCAACCTGCTAAATCCAACAGAAGTTCAAAGCCATAGGCTAATTCTACATATTGCAAAGCATTTTTATAGAATGATTGTTTCTTTATAGATTCTATAAAAACAGGGTTTCCAAGCTGATGAAAAAATTTGAAAGCTTCAAATATTTTGGCTGAATTTCCGTATCACAAAGCATTTTCACAGATAGCTTGTGTTCAGTTTTTATCATGGGATATTTGGTTTTTCACCATAGGCCTCAGTGAGCTTTGAAATATTTCTTCTTAGATTCTATAGAAACAGGTTTTCCAACTTGCTGAATGAAAACAATTCTTGAACTCTGTGAACTGGAGGCATAGATGGCAAAGCATTTATAAAGATAGCTTGTTTATGGCTTTCATCATGGGATTCATAGGCCTCAATCGGCTCTGAAATATCCCACCCTAGAATCTCCAAATAAGTGTTTCAAAACTGCTGAATCAATACAATGGTTCAAATCTGTGAGCTGAATCCACACATTGAAAAGCATATTCATAAATAGTTGTTTCTAGCTTTTATCACAGGATATTCAGTTTTTTTTTTACCATAGGCCTTGATGGACTTTATAATGTCCCTTTCATGATTCCACATTGATTTTAAAAACATGCTAAAGGAAAACAAAGGTTAATTTACTGTAAATTACTGTAAACCTCTGTAACATTAATTCACACATTGTAAAGCATTTTCATAGGTAGCTTATGTCTGATTTTTATTTCTCAATATTAGATTTTTTATGACAGGCTTCAATGAGTTTTGAAATATTTTCTTAGATTCTACAATGAAAAGTTTTCCCAACTTGTTGAAACAAAATGAAATTTCAAATCTGTGAGCTGAATCCTCACATCAAAAATAATTTTCACAGATATCTTGCTTCTAATTTTTATCACAGGATATTTGGCTTTTCACCTATAGTCCTCAATGAGCTTTCAAATATTTTTTTCTAGATTCTACATAACGGAGGGCTTCCAACCTGCTGAATAAAAACAAACGATCACCTCTGTGAACTTAATCCACACATTGCAAAGCATTTTCCCAGATCATTTGTTTTTAGTTTGTATTACGGGATATTCTGTTTTTCACCAAGGCCTCTAAAGGCTCTGAAATGTGCCTTTTACATTCTCTGAAAAGAGTATTTCAGACCTTCTTTATGAAAACAAATGATTAACACTGTGAGCTGAATCTGCACGTCACAAAATATTTTTCACAGATAGCTTCTTTTTAGTTTTCAACATGGTGTATTTGGTTTTTCATCATACATCTCAATGGGATCTGAAAATTTCTGCTAGATTCTAAAAATAGAGTATTTCTGATCAGCTTAATAAAAACGAAGGATCAACTTTGTGTGCTTAATGCAAACATTACAAAGCATTTTCACAGATACTTTCTCTCTTGTTTATAATGTGGAATATTTTTTGTTCACCATGGACCTCCATATCCCTTCTTAGATTCCACAAGAAGAGTGTTTGCAATGTACAGAATCAAAACAAGGGTTCAATTGTACCAGCTGAAACCCCACATTCCAAATTATTTTCACAGTACTTTTTTTAGTTTTCATTTTGGAATATTGTGTTTTTAAATATAGGACTCAATGGGCTCTGAAATTCTCTCTTCTGAATTTTATAAAGAAAGTGTTTCCAAACTTCCAATTCAAAACACATGTTCAACTTTGTGAGATAAATCCACATATCAAAAATCATTTTTGCAGATATCTTGCTTCTAAGTTTTATTACAGAATATTTGGCTTTTCACTTATAGTCCTAAATGAGCTTTCAAATGTCCTTTTCTACATTCTACACAAAAGAGTGCTTCCAACCTGCTGCATAAAAACAAACGATCACCTCTGTGAACTTAATCAACACATTGCAAAGCATTTTCCCAGATTATTTGTTTCTTGTTTGTATCACAGGATATTCTGTGTTTTTTGCCATAGGTCTCTATGGGCTCTGAAATTTCACTTTGTAAATCCTCCAAAAAGAATATTTCAGACATTCTGCATAAAAACAAAGGATTAACTCTGTGAGCTGAATCTGTACGTCGTAAAGTATTTTTTGCAGTTGGCTTCTTTTTAGTTTTCATTGAGGGGAATACGGCTTTTCATCACACATCACAATGGGATATGAAATGTTGTTGCTATATTCTACATAAAGTTTTTTTGACCAGCTGAATAAAAACAAAGGATCGAATCTGTTATCTTAATGCACACATCACAAAGCATTTTCACAGTTAGATTCTCTCTTGTTTTTAACGTGGAGTATTCGGTTCTTCACGAAAGGGCTCTATATTGCTTTTTAGACTCCACAAGAAGAGTGATTGCAACCTACAGAATCAAATCCAAGGTTCGACTGTATGAGGTGAATCTGCACATCACAAAGCATTTTCACTGTTTTTTTTGTTTGTTTATTTTTTTATTTTAGTTTTCATTGTGGCATATTCTGTTTTTAACCATAGGACTCAATGGGTTCAGAAATGTTTTTTACTTAATTTTACAAAGAGAGGGTTTAAAACATTCTGAATCCAAAAAAATGTTAAATTCTGAAATGTTATTTTAGAAAAGACACATCCAAAAAACATTTTAACAGATATATATTTTCTAGTTTTTAATCACAAAATGTTCAGTCTTTCACCAGAAGCCTCTTTGAGTTTCAAAATATACTATCTTAGATTCTACAAAAAGAGTGTTTTCAACCTGCTGCATCCAAACCAACGTTCAAAGCCAGAGGCTGACTCTACATATTGCAAAGAATTTTTATAGAATGCTTGTCTTTTTATAGATTCTACAAAAACGGGGTTCCCAACCTGCTGAAACAAAACAAAGCTTCAAAAATTTGGGCTGAATTTACATACCACAAAGCATTTCCACAGATAGTTTGTTTCCAGTTTTTATCATGGGATATTTGGTTTTTCACCATGGACCTCAATGGGTTTTGAAATATTTCTTCTTAGATCCTATAAAAACAGTTTTTCCAACCTGCTGAATCAAAACAATTCTTGAACTTTGTGAACAGGAGGCATACATTGCAAAGTATTTGTAAAGATACCTTGTTTATAGTTTTCACCATGAGATTTACAGGCCTAAAACGGCTCTAAAGTATCCCATCCTAGAATCTTCAAAAAAGTGTTTTCAATCTGATGAAACAAAACAAAGTTTCGAATCTGCGAGCTGAATCCACATATTGCAAAGCATATTCACAGATAGTTGATTCTAGTTTTTATCACGAGATATTCAGTTTATTACCATAAGCCTTAATGGACTTTATAATGTCCTTTTCATGATTTCACATAGATTTTGCAACATGCTAAATGAAAACAAAGGTTAAATTCTGTAACATTAATGCACACATTGCAAAGCATTTTCATAGATAGCTTATTTCTGACTTTTATTATTCAATATTAGATTTTTTATGACAGGCTTCAATCAGCCTCAAAATATTTTCCTAGATTCTACAAAGAAGTGTGTTCCCAACTTGCTGAATCAAAACGAAAGTTCAACTCTGTGAGCTAAATCCACACATCAAAAAGCATTTTCACAGATATCTATCTTCTAATTTTTATCACATGATATTTGCCTTTTCACCTGTAGTTCTCAATGAGGTTTCAAATGTAGTTTTCTAGATTCTACAAAACAGAGTGCCTCCAACCTCCTGAGTAAAAACAAAAAATCACCTCTGTGAACTTAATCTACACATTGCAAAGCGTTTTCCCAGATCATTTGTTTCTAGCTTGTATTATGGGATATTCTGTTTTTCGCCGTAGGCCCTGAAAGGCTCTGAAATGTCTCATTTTAGATTCTCCAAAAAGAGTATTTCAGACATTCTTTATTAAAACAAACGTTTAGCACTGTGAGCTGAATCTGCATGTCACAAAGTATTTTTCACAGATAGCTTTTTTTTTTAGTTTTCATTGTGTGGAATTCGGCTTTTCATCTTACATCTCAATGGGATCTGAAATGTTGCTAGATTCTACAAAAAGAGAATTTCCGACCAGCTGAATAAAAACAAAAGTTCAATTCTGTTAGCTTAATGCACAAATCACAAAGCATTTTTGCAGATAGGTTCTCTCTTGTTTTTAATGTGGAAAATTTGGTTTTTCACTAAAGGCCTCTATATTGCTTCTTAGATTTTAGAAGAAGAGTGATTGCAACCTCCAGAATCAAAACTAAAGTTTGAGTGTATGAGCCAAATTCACACATTACAAAGCATTTTCAGAGTATTTTATTTTAGTTTTCATTGTTGGATTTTTTTTTTTTTTTTGAGACGGAGTTTCGCTCTTGTTACCCAGGCTGGAGTGCAATGGCGCGATCTCGGCTCACCGCAACCTCCGCCTCCTGGGTTCAGGCAATTCTCCCGCCTCAGCCTCCCGAGTAGCTGGGATTACAGGCATGCGCCACCAGGCCCAGCTAATTTTTTTATCTTTAGTAGAGACGGGGTTTCACTATGTTGACCAGGATGGTCTCGATCGGTTGACCTCGTGATCCACCAGCCTCGGCCTCCCAAAGTGCTGGGATTACAGGCTTGAGCCACCGCGCCTGGCCCATTGTTGGATATTTTGTTTGGACCTAGGACTCCATGGGCTCTGATATAATTTTTTCTGAATTTTACTAAGAGACTGTTTCCAACATTCTAAATCAAAACAAATGTTAGACTCTGGGAGATGAATCCACACATCCTGAAATATTTTAATAGATACACATTTTCTAGTTTTTTTATCACAAAATATTCAGTCTTTCATCAGAAACCTCAATAAGCTTCAAAATGTATTATCTTAAATTTTACAAGAACAGTGTCTTCAACTGGTTGAATCAAAAAAATAGTTCAAAGTCATAGGCTGACTCTACATATTGCAGAGCATTTTTATAGAATTCTTGTCCCTTTATAGATTCTACAAAAAACAGTTTCCAACGTGCTCAACCAAAACAAAACTTCAAAAATTTGGGCTGAATCTACATATCAAAAAGCATTTTCACAGATAGCTTATTTCCAGTTTTTATCATGGGATATTTGGTTTTTCACCATACGCCTCAGTGGGCTTTCAAATATTTCTTCTTAGATTCTATAGAAACAGTTTCTCCAACCTGCTGAATTGAAACAATTCTTGCACTCTGTGAACTGGAGGCATACATGGCAAAGCATTTGTAAAGATAGCTTGTTTATAGTTTTCCATATGATAATCATAGGCCTCAATTAGCTCTGAAATATTCCATTCTATAATCTAAAAAAGTGTTTCCAAACTGCTGAATCAAAACAAATGTTCAAATCTGTGAGCTGAATTCCCACATCGCAAAGCACATTCAGAGATAGTTGTATCTATTTTTATCACGAGATATTCAGTTTTTTACCATAGGCCTTAATGGACTCTATAATGTCACTTTCATGACCCAACAACATTTCAGATCTCATTGAGACATATGATGAAAACCGAATTCCCTACATTGAAAATTAAAAAGAAGCTATCTGTGAAAAATTCTTTGTGATGTGCAGATTCAGCTCACATTGTTAAGCATTTGTTTTCATACAGAATGTCTGATATACTCTTTCTGAAGAATTTATAAAATGACATTTCAGAGCCCATAGAGGCCTATGGCAAAAAAAATAGAATATCCCTTGATTAAAACTAGAAAGAAGTGATATGAGAAAATACTTTGCAATGTGTGGATTAAAATCACAGAGGTGAACATTTGATTTTATTCAGCAGGTTGGACTCACTCTGTTTTGTAGAATCTAGGAAAAGACATTTCAATGCTCACTGAGGAATTTATGTAAAAAACCATATATGTTGTGTTTAAAATTAGAAACAAGATTTTTGTGAAAATGCTTTTTGATGTGAGGATTCATCTCAGAGATTTGAACATGTGTTTTGATTTGGAAGTTTGGAAACACTTACTTTGTAAAATTCAGAAAAAAACATTTCAGAGCCCATTGAGTCCTGTGGTTAAAAACCAAATATCCCAAAATGAAAACTAAAAAAATACTGTGGAAATTTTTTGTGATATAGGCTTTCAGCTCATACAGTCTAACTTTTGTTTTGATTCTGTAGGTTACAACACTCTTCTTGTGGGATGTGGAAGCCTATGGTGAAAAAAAAGAATGTTCCACGTTAAAAATAAGAGAAAAGGTATCTGTGAAAATGCTTTGCGATGCTTGCATTAAGCACCCAAAGTCAGTCTCTTGTTTATATTCAGCTGGTTGGTTACACGCTAATTGTAGAATCTAGCTACAACATTTCAAATCCCATAGAGACGTATGATGAAAAACCAAATACACCATGATGAAAACTGAAAAGAAGCAATCTGTGAAAAAAAACTTTGTGACATGAAGATTCAGCTCACAGTGTTAAATGTTTGTTTTCATAAAGAATGTCTGAAATACTAATTTCAGAGAATCTAAAAAGAGACATTTCAGAGACTTTAGAGGATTACAGCAAAAAAAAAATGAATATCCTGTGATACAAACTAAAAACAAACGATCTGGGAAAATGCTTTATAATGTGTGGATTAAGGTCACAGAGGTTAACATTTGATTTTATTCAGCAGGATGAAAGCACTCTGTTTCGTAGAATCTAGAAAAAGACATTTGAATGCTCATTGAGAAATATAGGTGAAAAACCAAATATTTTGTGATAAAAATTAGAAACAAGATATCTGTGAAAATGCTTTTTGATGTGTGGATTCAGCTCACAGAGTTGAACATGTGTTATGATTTGGAAGTTTGTAACCACTTTCTTTGTAAAATTAAGGAGGGAACATTTCAGAGCCCGTTGAGTACTATGGGTAAAAACCAAATATCCCTAAATTAAAACTAAAACAGCTACTGTGAAAATGCTTTGTGATTTTGGGTGTCTGTTCATAGAGTCAACCTTTTGTTTTGATCCTGTAGGTTGCAAACACTCTTCTTGTGGAATAAGAAGGGAAATAAGCCTATGGTGAGAAAATTAATATTCCACGTTAAAAAAAGAGAGAAGGTATTTGTGAAAATGTATTGTGATGTTTGCATTAAGCACACAATGTCGATCTTTGTATTTATTCAGCTGGTGGGAAACACTCTGTTCTGGAATCCAGCAGCAATATTTCAGATCCCATTGAGATGTATGATGAAAAACCAAATTCCCAACAATAAAAAGTAAAAAGAAGCTATCTGTGAGAAATACTTTCTGACGTGCAGATTCGATTCACAGTGTTAAACGTTTATTATCATAAAGAATATCTAAAATACTCTTTTTGGAGAATCTAAAAATGACTTTTCAGAGCCTTTAAAGGCCTACAGGGAAAAACAGAATATCCTGTGACACAAACTAGAAATAAACAATCTGAGAAAATGTTTTGCAATGTGTGGATTAAGTTCACAGAGGTGATCGTTTGTTTTATTCAGCAGGTTAGAAGTGCTTTCTTTTGTAGAATATAGAAAAAAATTTTGAAAGCTCATTGAGGACTATAGGTGAAAAGCCAAATATCGTGTGATAAAAATTAGAAGTAAGATATCTGTGAAAATGTTTTTGATGTGTGGATTTAGCTCACAGAGTTGAACTTTCATTTTGATTCAGCAAGTTGGGAACACTTTTCCTTGTAGAATCCAAGAAAATATTTTGAAGCTCGTTTAAGCCTGACATGAAAAATCTAATATTGAATAATGAAAATCAGAAATAGGTGGTCTATGAAAATGCTTTGCAATGTGTGAATTAATGTTACAGAATTTAAATTTTGCTTTCATTTAGCATGTTGCAAAATCTATGTGGAATCATGAAAAGGATATTAGAGAGTTCATTAAAGCCTCTGGTAAAAAACTGAATATCCCGTGATAAAAACTTGAAACAACTATCTGTGAATATGCTTTGCAATGTGTGGTTTCAGCTCACAGATTCGAAACTTTGTTTTGATTCAAGAGTTTGCAAACCCTTTTTTGAAGATTCTAGGGTGGTATATTTAAAAGCCAATCGAGGCCTATGAATCCCATGATTAAAACTATAAACAAGCTCTCTTTATACATGTTTGCCATGTATGCTTCTAGTTCACAGAATTCAAGAATTGTTTTGATTCAACAGGTTGGAAAAACTGTTTTCATAGAATCTAGGAAGAAACATTTCAAAGCCAACTCAGGTCTATGGTGAAAAACCAAATATCCCATGATAAAACTGTAAACAAGCTATCTGTGAAAATGCTTTGTAATATGTGGATTCAGTCCAACATTTCGAAGCTTTGCTTTGGTTCAGCAGGTTGGAAATTCTGTTTTTGTAGAATCTATAATGGGACAAGCAGTCTACAAAAATGCTTTGCAAAATGTAGAGTCAGCCTATGGCTTTGAACTTTTGTTTGGATTCAGCAGGTTGAAAACACTTATTTTGTAGAATCTAAGATAATACATTTTGAAGCCTATTGAGGCTTCTGGCTGTACATATTCTGAAAAAACCTAGAAAATATATATCTGATTAAATGTTTTGGGATGTGTGGATACAGCTCAGAGAGTTTAACATTTGTTTTGATTCAGAATGTTGGAAACCCTCTTTTTGTAAAATTCAGGAAAAAACATTTCAAATCCCATTGAGTTTTAAGAAAAAAAAAACAAATATTCCAAAATGAAAATTAAAAATATATATATATATACTCTGAAAATGCTTTGTGATGTGTGGATTCACCTCATAGAGTTGAAACTTGCTTTTGATTCTGGAGGATGCAATCACTCTTCTTCTGGAATTCATTAAGTGATATAGAGGCCTTTGGTGAAAAACTGAATACTCCACTTTAAAAACAAGAAATAAGTTATCTGTGAAAAAGTTTTGTGATGTGTGGATTCAGCTCACAGAGTTTAACATTGGTTTTGATTCAGAATGTTGGAAACACTCTCTTTGTAAACTTCAAGAAAAAGTATTTCAAATCCCATTAAGTCCTATGGTTAAAAACTAAGTATCCCACAATGAAAATTAAAAAAAAAATACTCTGAAAATGCTTTGTGATATGGGGTTACAGCTCATACAGCTGGAACTTTATTTTGATTATGTAGGCTGCAAACACTCTTCATGTGGTATCTAAGAAGCTATATAGAGGCCTATGGTGAAAAAAGAAATATTCCACGTTGAAAACAAGAGAGAAAGTATCTGTGAAAATACTTTGTAATGTTTGCATTAAGCACACAAAGTCGATCATTTGTTTTTATTCACCTGATTGGAAACACTCTCTTTGTAGAATCTAGCAGAAGCATTTCACATCCCATTGAGACATATGATGAAAAACGGAATACACCACTATGCAAACTAAAAAGAAGCTATCTGTAAAAATACTTTGTGATGTGCAGATTCAGCTCACAGTATTTAACATTTATTTTCATAAAGAATGTATGAAATACTCTTTTTGGAGAATATAAAAAGGGACATTTCAAAGCCTTTACAGGCCTACGGCGAAAGAAAGAATATCCCGTGATACAAACTAGAAACAAATGGTCTGGGAAAATAATTTGCAATGTTTGGATTAAGTTCAGAGAGGTGATCGTTTGTTTTAATCCAGCACGTTGCAAGCAGTCTGTTTTGTAAAATCTAGAAAAGTACATTTGAAAGCTCATTGAGGACTATAGGTGACAAGCCAAATATCCTGATAAAAATTAGAAGCAAGATATCTGTGAAAATGCTGTTTGACTTGCAGATTCAGCTCACAGAGTTGAAATTTCGTTTTGATCCAGCAAGTTGGGAACTCTTTTCTTTGAAGAATCTAGAAAAATATTTCCAAAGTTATTGAAGCCTGTCATGAAAAATCTAATATTGAATAATAAAAATCAGAAATAAGCTATCTATGAAATTGCTTTGCAATGTGTGAATTAATACAGATTTTAACCTTTGTTTTTATTTACCATGTTGGAAAATCTATGTGGAATCATAAAAGGGACATTATAGAGTCTATTAAGGCCTATGGCAAAAACTAAATATCCTGTGATTAAAAACTAGAAAGAACTATCTGTGAATATGCTCTGCAAATTGTGCATTCACCTCACAGATTTGAACCTTTGTTTTGGTTCAGCAGTTTGGAAACCCTTTTTTGGAGATTCTAGGGTGGGATATTTCAGAGCTGAGGGAGGCCTATGAATTCCATGATGAAAACTATAAACAAGCTATCTTTAAAAATGCTTTGCCATGTATGCCTCCAGTTCACAGAGTTCAGGAATTGTTTTAATTCAGCAGGTTGGAAAAACTGTTTTTATAACATCTAAGAAGAAATATTTCAAGGCCCACAGAGGCCTATGGTGAAAAACCAAACATCCCATGATGAAAACTGGAAACAAGCTATCTGTGAAAATGCTTTGTAATATGTGGATTCAGACCAAATGTTTGAAGCTTTATTTGGTTCAGGAGGTTGGAATCCCTATTTTTGTAGAATCTATAAAGGGACAAGCATTCTATTCTTTTCTTTAGAAAAGAAAGAAAAAAAAAGAGAAAAAAGGAGTGAAGAAGAGGAAAAAAGAGGAATAAAAAGAGGGAGAGAGATCGGTAATATTAATTTACTGTTAAAATGGGTATTCATAATGGCCGATCAATATTTTGTGTATTTAAAGTGTAGAATGTATATTTTGTGTATTTAAAATGGAGAGCTCTATAAATATTTATGACATTTACTTGTTCCAGAACTGATTCCAGTCCTGGTTTTCCTGATCAATTTTCTGTCTTGTGCAGTCTAATTCTCTGTATGGGTATTATGTATCTGGGTATTAGGATCATTGGCTCTTATTGTTGCATTGATTCTTTTACCACTATATTTTTGTTGCTTTGAAATCTATTTTATCAGATGCAAGAATTGCAACTCCTGCTTTTTATTTGTTTATTTATTTATTTTTGCTCTCCAATTGGTTGGTAATTCTTTCTCCATCCCTTTGTTTTGAGTCTTTGTGTATCTTTGGATGTGAAATGGGTCTGGATGCAACATACCTTTAGGTTTTGGCTGTATCTTTTGATTGGGGGATTTAGTCGACTAAAATTTAGGGTTACTGCCATTCGATGTTAAATTGCCATTTTATTTATTTATTTCTATAAATTCTTCTTTATGTTGATGCTTTTTACTTTTTGGTATATTTTTAGAAAGGCTAATAGTGGTTGTTCCTTTCTATGTATAATGCTTCTTTCAGAAGTTCTTGCAAAGCAAGCCTGGTGGTAATAAAATCTCTGAGTACTTGCTTGTTCATCAAAGATTTTATTTTTTTTTCAATTCTAAAGCTTAGTTTGGCAGGATGTGAAATTCTGGGATAAAAGCTCTTTTCTTTTTTTTTCTTTTTTTTTAATTTTTATTGCATTTTAGGTTTTGGGGTACATGTGCAGAACATGCAAGATAGTTTCATAGGTACACACGTGGCAGTGTGTTTTGTTGCCTTCTGCCCCCTCACCCATATTTGGCATTTCTCCCCAAAACATCCTTCCCCCACTTCCCCCCCCGCTGTCCCTCCCCTATTTCCCCCAATAGATCTCAGTGTGTGGTGCTCCCTTCCCTGTGTCCATGTGTT
>CM052662.1:107558-125802 GCA_028533165.1 Leontopithecus rosalia
TTATTTGTGAGTATCCGTTGCGCTGTCCTGCCCAGCTAGGAGGCAGTCTAGTCACTATTTGGCTGCCGAGGCTCCGCCCTGCTGGCGTGAGGTTTGCCCTTTTGCTGTGGGCTCCGCCCTGCTGTTTTGGGCTCCGCCCTACTGACGTAGGCTCTGCCCTGCTGATGTGGGCTCTGCCCTGTAGGTGGAGTCTCTCTGTTATTGCAGGTTGCCTTGGCAACGGCTGACTGTGTCAGCAGTGGGCAGGTACCTCAGTAGGGGCCGAAGCTCTCGGCAATGGTGGACGCCCCTCCCCGACCAAGCTGCACAGTCATGTGTTCAGCTCTTCCCGCAGTGGAACTCTCAACCCCCCGCACTCCGAATCGCCTTATTGCTTGTCCCTGTGGGGGTGAGACCTGTCGTCCTCCCAGAAATCTCCTAGTCTAGATCACCGTCCAAAACCCGTTCAATCAGATGAGCATAGCAATCTGCCCTCCCAAGTCTCAAATTGCCGGTTTACCAGGGCGCCCAGCCCCGCGTGTTTTGTGCGCCGGCCACAGTGGCGGCGCTGGTTGCCTGGACACGCCAGCGGAGAGCGCTGCCCTTGAGTCCTGCGTGCCTTTTTCACCTGGGCTATTTCCCCTGCTCTGTGGGCTATAAGGATCCGTCTGAAAATGCGGTGTTTGCTTACCCTCTGCGTCTTGACTGAGAGCTGCAGTGGTGAGTTGCTTCTACAGTGCCATCTTCCTCCCCTTAAAAGCTCTTTTCTTTAGGGATGTTGAATATTGACCCCCACTCTCTTCTGGCTTGTAGGGTTTCTGCTGAGAGATCTGGTGTAAGTCTAATAGGCTTCCCTTTGTGGGTAACCTGACTTTTCTCTCTGGCTGCCCTTAGTATGTTCTTTTTCATTTCAACCCTGGTAAATCTGATGATTATGTGCCTTGGGGTTGCTCTACTTGAGGAATATCTTTGTGGTGTTCTCTGTATTGTCTGGCATTGAATATTGTCCTGTTTTGCTAGATTGGGAAAGTTTTCCTGAATAATATCCTGAGGAGTATTTTTCAGCTTGGATTCATTCTCTCTGTCACATTTAAGTACACCTATCAAACGTGAATTATGTATTTTCACATAGTCCCGTATTTCTTGGAGGCTTTGCTCATTTCTTTTTATCCTTTTTTCTCTATTCTTATCGTCTCGTTTTATTTCATTAAGTTGGTCTTCGACTTCTGATATCCTTTCTTCTGCTTGATCGATTCAGCTATTCAAATTTGTGCATATTTCACTAAGTTCTCGTGTTGTGTTTTTCAACTATTTTAGTTCATTTATATTCCTCCCAATATTTTCTATTCTTATTAGCATTTTGTCAAACCTTTTTTCCAAGTTCTTAGTTTCTTTACATTGGGTTAGAACAGGTTCTTTTTACTCCCAGAAGTTTCTTATCATCCACCTTCTGAAGCCTACTTCTGTTAATGGAACACAGTCCTTCTCCATCAGGGTTTATTCCATTGCTGATGAGAAAGTGTAAACCCCTGTAGAGAAAGAAGGGTTCTGATTTCGGGTATTCTCAGGCTTTTTAAGCTGGTTTATTCCCTTTATTATAAATTTATCCATCTGTCGTCTTTACAATTACCACCTTTCTAATTAGGTTTCTGAGTGGATGTCCAATTTGTTGATTCCCAGCGCTGGAATCTGAGCAACCCACTCTGCAAGCCAAACAGCAGCGATAAGACTGATGGTGCTCTTCAGCCTGAGAATCTCTAATCTGGCTTTTTTTTTTGAATCTGTAATAAGCGGCTCTGCCTTCCTAGAACTCCAAAGACCAGTTAGAAGGGGAAACCAGTCCTGTTTACTCTGCACGAAGAGCTGCTGCGCTGAGGCGTGAGCAAAACTGCTGTGCCGGCCACAAGAGTCATGCTGGCAACTCGTGTGGCTCCTCCACTGGGAATCTTCTGGTCCGTGAGTGACAAAAATTTGTCTGAAAGTGTGGCATCCTCTCATTCTCTGTGCTTCCACTGGGAGCTACAATCCCGAGCTGTTAGCAGTCAGCCATCTTAGATCAAGTCTGGGACAAGCATTCTATAAAAATGCTTTACAGTGTGAAGAGTCAGTCTATGGCTTTGAACTTTTGTTTGGATTCAGCAGGTTGAAAACACTCTTTTTGAAGCATTTAAGATAATACATTTTGAAGCTTATTGAGACTTCTGGTGAAAGACTGAACATTTTGTGATTAAAAACTAGAAAACATATCTGTTAAAATGTTTTGGGATGTGTGGATTCAGCTCATAGGGTTTAATATTTGTTTTGATTCAGAATGTTGGAAACACTTTCTTTGTAAAATTCATGAGAAAACATTTCAGAGCCCATTGAGTCCTATGGTTAAGAACCAAATATCCCACAATGAAAAGTAAAAAATTAATATTCTGAAAATGCTTTGTAATGTGCAGATTTAGCTCATACAGTCGAACCTTGGTTTTGATTTTGGAGGTTGCAATCACTCTTCTTGTGGAATCTAAGAAGCGATATAGAGAACTTTGGTGAAAAAACGAATATTCCACGTTAAAAACAAGAGAGAAGCTATCTGTGAAAAGGCTTTGTGATGTGCGTATTAAGCTAACAGTGTCGATCCTTTGTTTTTATTCAGCTGTTCGGAATCACTGTTTTTCTAGAATCTATCAACAATTTTCAAATCCCACTGAGACATATGATGAAAAGCCGAATTCCCCACAATGAAAACTAAAAAGAAGCTATCTGTAAAAAATACTTGGAGACATGCAGACTCAGCTCACACTGGTAAACGTTTGTTTTCATACAGGATGTCTGAAATACGCTGTTTGGACTATTTATAATGTGTTATATCGGAGCCCATAGAGGCCTATTGTGAAAAACAGAATATCAAGTGACAAAAGAAACAAGCGATCTGGGAAAACGCTTTGCAGTGTGTGTATTAAGTTCACAGAGGTGAATGTTTGTTTCTATTTAGCAGGTTGGAAGCACTCTGTTTTGTAGAATCAAGAAAGATATTTGAATGCTCATTGAGGGATACAGGTGAAAAACCAAATATTTTGTGATAAAAATTAGAAACAAGATATCTGTGAAAATGCTTTTTGATTTGTGGATTCAGCTCACAGAGTGGAACATGTGTTTTGATTTGTAAGTTTGGAAACACTTTCTTTGCAAAATTGAGGAGGGAGGATTTCAGAGCTCATTGAGTGATATAGTGAAAAACCAAATATTCCAAAATGAAAATTAAAAACAGTGTTCTGAAAATGCTTTAAGATGTGGGGTTCTGGCTCATACGGTTGAACCTTTTTCTGATTCTGTAGGCTGAAAACACTCTTCTTGTGCAATCTAAGGAGAGATATACAGGCCTATGCTGAAAAAAAAGAATATTCCACATTAAAAACAAGAGAGAAGGTATCTGTGAAAATGATAAGTGATATTTGCCTTAAGCACACAAGTCAGTCCTTTGTTTTTATTCAGCTAGTTGGAAACACTCTATTTGTATAATATAGCAGCAACATTTCAGATCCCATTGAGACATATGATGAAAAACCGAATACACCATGATGAAAACTGAAAAGAAGCTATCTGTGAAAAATACTTTGTGATGTGCAGATTCAGTTCACAGTGTTAAACGTTTGTTTTCATAAAGAATGTATGAAATACTCTTTTTGGAGAATCTAAAATGGGACATTTCTGAGCCTTTAGAGGCCTACGGTGAAAAACAATATCCCGTGATACAAATTAGAAACAAAGAATTTGGGAAAATGCTTTGCAATGTGTGGATTACGTTCACAGAAGTGATTATCTGTTTTTATTCAGCAGGTTGGAAGAACTCTTTTTTGTAGAATCTTGATAAGAACATTTGAAAGCTCACTGAGGACAATTGGTGAAAATCCAAATATCCTGTGATAGAAATTAGAAGCAAGATATCTGTGAAAATGCTTTCTGATGTGTGGATTCAGCTCACAGAGTTGAACTTTCCTTCTGATTCAGCAAGTTGGGAACAGTGTTTTTTGTAGAATCTATGAAAATATTTCAAAGCTCATTGAAGCCTGTCATGGAAAATCTAATATTGAATAACAAAAAATCAGAAATAAGCTATCTTTGAAAATGCTTGACAATGTGTGAGCTTATGTTATAGAATTTAATTTTTGTTTTCATTTAGGAATTTGAAAAATTTATGTGGAATTTTGAAAGGGACATTATAGAGTCCATTGTAGCCTATGGTAAGAAACGGAATATCCCGTGATAAAAACTAGAAATTATATATCTGTTAATATGTTTTGGATGTGTGTTGCACATGTTTCAATAAGCCAAGATCCAACCAATGCACTCCAGCCTGGGTGACCAGAGGGAAACACTATGTTATAAGGAAAGGTGGGGCCCAGGGTGGAGTCATCCAGCACCTCGTTTTTACAATTGTACACACTGATCTGTTTGATTTCTTTTTCTTTTACTCTTTTTATAAAGGAAGTGGGTTTTCACCGGGATATCCAGGCTGACCTCGAACCCATGACTTCAGGTGACATACCCACCTCGGGCTTCCAAAGTGCTAGGAATGCTGGCGTGAGTCACAGCGCCCAACCCAGTCTCTCCAATTTCTTTTTTAAAAATAAAGTCATCTGGCTGGGCAAGGGGGTTCACTGGAGCCCATCATCAAAGCGCTTTGAAGACCAAGGTGGCAGATCACCCAAAGTTGCGGGTTCGAGACTGAGCCAACCAACATGGTGAAACCTCGTCTTTAAAACAAAAACACAACTTTAGTTGGGGTCGACGGCTCACAGCTGTAATCCTAGAAAATTGGAAGGCCGAGGTGAGTAGATTGTGAGGTCACAGGTTCCAGACTGGCCTAGAATGACACAGCACAAACTGCTCCCTATAAAAATCGTAAAAGCAGAAAAAAAATAAAAAAGATATTACGGGCATGACATGTGCTCGTTCGGCAGCACCTACACTAAAATTGGGACAATACACAGAAGACAGGCTTGGCTGCCACATAAGGATGTCACGCAAAGGTGTGAGCATTCCGTATTTTTTTTCTTTTTTTTATTTGCCATTGTGGCTCTTTTGTAGAAATCAAATACAGATAGATATGAGGTAAAAAAAAGAAAAAAAAAGTTAGCTGGACGTGGTGGTGTGGACACCTGCAACCCTAGCTACTTGGGGGGTTGCAGAAGGACAATCGCTTGAACCAAGGAGGCACATGTTGCAATAAGCCAATATCCCAAGGTTGCACTCCAGCCTGGGTGAAAAGAAGGTAACACTATGTCATAAAGGAAGGTGGGGATGGAGATGGAGTCATTGGGCACCTTGGCTTTTACAATTGTACACACTGATCTGTCTGACTTATTTTCTTTTTCTTTTTCTCTTTTTTTAAAGGAGGTTGGTTTTCACAGAGATTCCCAGGTTCACCTTGAACTTGTGGCCTCAGGTGACCCGCCCACCTTGTCCTCCCAAAGTGCTAGGATTGCTGTCGTGAATCATAGTGCCTGGCCCAGTTTCTCTAATTTTTTCTTTAACAATAAAGTCGGCTGGCTAGGCATGGGGTCTCACGTGAGCCTGCCATCCAAGAGCTTCGAAGACCAAGGCGGGAGGATCATCTGAGGTTGCGTGTTCCACCAACATGGTGAAACCCCATCTTTGGAAAAAAAAACACAACATAGGTTGGGCTTGGCTGCTCACACCTGTAATTCTAGCACTTTGGAAGGCCGAGGCGGGCAGATGGGAAGGTCACAGGTTCGAGACTGGCCTTGAATGACACAGTGCAACCTGCTCCCTATAAAAAACATAAAAGCAGAAAAAATTTAAAAAAAGCTGAGCCAGGCATGGCATGTGCTCGCTTTGGCAGCACATATTCTAAAATTGGGATGATACCCAGGAGGCAGGCATGACTGCCGGGCAAGTACGACATGCAAAGATGTGCATCATTCTGTATTTTTTTTGCCATTGTAGCTGTTTTGTAGAAATCAAATACAGATAGATTTGATGTACCAATAAAAAGTTAGCTGGACGTAGTGGTGTTGTCACCTGCAACCTCAGCTACTTGGGGGACTGAAGCAGGACAATCGCTGGAACCGAGTAGGCACATGCTGCAATAAGCCAATATCCCACCGTTGTACTCCAGCCTGGGTGACAATAAGGAAATACTACATCATAAAGAAAGGTGGGGCCAGTGGTGGAGTCATTCAGCACCTCGATTTTTACAATTGTACATGCTGATCTGATTTGTTTTCTTTTTCTTTTTCTGTTTTTTTTTTTTAAAAGGTGGGTTTTTACTGGGACGCCCAGGCTGACCTCGAACCCATGAGCTCAAGTGACCCGCACACCTCAGCATCCCAAAGTGATAGGATTGCTGGCACGAGTCACAGTGCCCTGCCCAGTGTCTCTGATTTCTTTTTTAACAATAAATTCGGTAGGCCGGACATGGTGGCTTACATGAGCCTGTCATCCAAGAGGTTTGAAGACCAAGGCAGGCGAATCACCCGAGGTTTCGGGTTCGAGACCGGCCCGATCAAGGCATGGAAACCCCATCTTTAAAACAAAAACACAACTTAGGTTGGGCTCGGGGGCTCGCGCCTGTAATCCAAGCACTGTAGAAGGCCAAGCCAAGCAGATTGTGAGGTCACAGGTTCGAGACTGGCCTTGAACAAGACAGTGCAACCCGCTCCCTATAAAAAACATAAGAGCAAAAAAAAATAAAAATGCTGAGCCGGGCATGGCATGTGCTCACTTCCACAACACCTACACTAAAATTGGGGTGATGCAAAGAAAGCGGGCGTGGCCAACGCACAAGGACGACTCACAAAGGTGTGCAGTGTTCCACAATTTTTGTCTTTTTTTTTGCATTGTGTCTGTTTTGTAGAAATCAAATACAAATAGATTTGAGGTACCAAAAAAAAGTTAGCTGAACGTGGTGGTGTGGAAACCTGCAAACCCAGCTTGGGGAGCTGCGGTAGGACCATCGCTTGAAATGAGGAGACACATCTTGCAATAAACCAATATCCCACCATTGCACTCCAGCCTGGGTAACAAGAGGGAAACACTATGTCATAAAGAAAGGTGGGGCCGGGGGTAAAGTCATCCGGCACCTCATTTTTTACAATTGTTTACACTGGTCTGCCTGATTTCTTTACTCTTTCTTTTTCGTGTTTTTTAAATGAGGTGGGTTTTCACAGGGATGCCCAGGCTGACATCGAACTTGTGACCTCAGGTGACCCTCCCACCTCGGCTTCCCAAAGTGCTAGGATTGCTGGAGCAATTCACAGCACCCGGCCCAGTCTCTCTGATTCCTTTTTCAACAATAATGTTAGCCAGCCAGGCATGGTGGCTCACGTGGGCCTGTTATCTAAGCGCTTTGAAGACCAAGGTGGGCAGATCATCCGAGGTTGAGGGTTTGAGACCAGCCTGACCAACATAGTGAAACCCCATCTTTGAAACAAAAACAAAACTTGAGTTGGGCTCAGTGGCTCACGCCTGTAATCCCAGTACTTTGGAAGGCTGTGCAAGTGGATTGTGGGGTCACAGGTTGGAGACTGGCTTTGAACGACACAGTGCAATGTGCTACCTATAAAAATCCTAAAAACAGAAAAAAATAAAAGAGCTGAGCCGGGTATGGCATGTGCTCGCTTTGGCAACACCTACACTAAAAGTGGGACGATACACAGTAGAACAACGTGTCTGCCACGCAATGATGACACGCAAAGGTGTGCAGCATTCCATATTTTTTTTTGACATTGTGTCTGTTTGGTGGAAATCAAGTACAGATAGATTTGAGGTACAAAAGATAAAAAATGACAGAAAGTTAGCTGGACGTGGTGGTGTGGACACATGTCACCCCAGCTCCTTGGGAGGCTGTGGCAGGACAATCGCTTGAACTGAGGAGGCAGATGTTGCAATAAGCCATGATAGCACCATTGCATTCCAGCCTGTGACAAGAGGGAAACACTACATCATAAAGAAAGTTGGGGTGGAGGGTGGAGTCATCCGGCACCTTGTTTTTTACAATTGTACACACTGATATGTCTGATTTCTTTTCTTTTTCTGTTTCTTTTTTTTCAGATGAGGTGGGTTATCACCGGGATGCCCAGGATAACCTCTAACTTGTGACCTCAGGTGATCCACATAACTCGGCCTCCCAAAGTGCTAGGATGGCTGGCATGAGTCACAGAGCCCGGCCCAGTCTCTCTGCTTCCTTCTTTAAAAACAGAGTCGGCTGACCGGCATGATGGCTCACGTAAGCCTGTCTCCCAGGCACTTTGGAGACCAAGGCAAGTGGATCACCCAAGTTGTGGGTCTGAGACCGGCCCGACCAACGTGGTGAAAACCCATCTTTAAATCAAAAACAAAACTTGGGTTGGGCTCGGCGGCTCCTGTCTGTAATCCCAGCACTTTAGAAGGCTGAGGTGAGCAGATCGTGAGGTCACAGGTTCGAGACTGGCCTCATACGACACAACCCAATACGGTTTCTATACAATACATAAAAATAGAAAAAAATAAGAAATCTGAGCCATGCATGGGATGTGCTCGCTTGGGCAGGACCTACTGTAATCTTAAGATGACACACAGAAGGCCTGCGTGGCTGCCCCACAGGATGGCATGCAAAAGTGTGCAGCATTCTGTATTTTTTTTCCCATTGTGGCTGTTTTGTAGAAATCAAATACAGATAGATTTTAGGTACAAAGAAAAAAACAAAAACAAAAAAAACAGGAAGTTAGCTGGACGTGGTGGTGTGGACACCTGCAAACCCAGATACTTGGGAGGCTGCTGCAGGACAATTGCTTGAACCGAAAAGGCAGATGTTGCAATAAGCCAAGATTGCTCCGTGGCACTCCAGCCTGGGTGACAAGAGGGAAAGAGAACGTCACAAAAAAAGGCGGGGAGGGGAGTGGAGTTATCTGGCTCCTCGTTTTCTACAGTTGTACTCACTGATATGTCTGATTTCTTTTCTTTTTCTTTTTTTTAGATGAGGTAGGTTTTCACCAGGATGCCCGGGCTGACCTTGAACTCGTGACCTCAGGTGACCCGCCCTCTTCAGCCTCCCAAAGTGCTGGGATTACTGGCGTGAGTCACAGTGCTGGGCCCAGTCTCTCTGATCTCTTTTTCAACAATAAAATCGGCTGGCTGGGCACGGTGGCTCACTTGAGCCTGTCATCCAAGCACTTTGAAGACGAAATCGGGTGTGTCACCTGAGGTTGCTGGTTCCAGAGCAGCCTGACCAACATGATAAAACCCCGTCTTTAAAACGAAAACAAAACTTAGGTTGGGCTCTGCGGCTCATGCCTGTAATCCCAGCACTTTGGAAGGCTGAGGCGAGTGGATCGTGAGGTCAAAGGTTCAAGACTGGCCTTGAACAACACAGTGCAAACTGCTCCTTATAAAAAACGTAAAAACAGGAAAAAATAAAAAAGCTGAGCCGGGCATGGCATGTGCTCGCTTTGGCAGCACCTACACTAAAATTGGGATGACACACAGAAGGCTGTCATGGCTGCCGTGCAAGGATGACAAGCAAAGGTATGCAGTGTTCCCTATTTTTTTTGCCATTGTGACTGTTTGTAGAAAGCAAATACAGATAGATTTGAGGTACAAAAAGAAAAAAAGAAAAAACAAAAACAGAAAGATAGCTGGATGTGGTCATGTGAACACCTGCAACCCCAGCTACTTGGGAAACTACGGTAGGACAATCGTTTGAACTGAAGAGGTAGATGTTGCAATAAGCCAAGATCACACCATGGAACTCCAGCATGGGTGACAAGAGAGAAACCGTCCATCACAAAGAAAGGTGGGGAGGGTTGTGTAGTCATTCGGCGCCTGGATTTTTACAATTGTACACACTGATCTGTCTGATTTCTTTTTCTTTTCTTTTTCTTTTTTTTGAGATGAGCTGGGTTTTCACTGGAATGCCCAGGCTGACCTCGAACTCATGACCTCAGGTGACCCACCCACCTCAGCCTTCCAAAGTGCTAGAATTGCTGGTGTGAGTCACAGCACCCAGCCCAGTCTCTCTGACCTTTCTTTTAACAATAAAGTTGGCCGGCCAGGCATGGTGGCTCACATGAGCCTCTCACCCAAGCGCTTTGAAGACCAAGGTGGGGGGATCACCTGGGGTTGCAGGTTCAGGACAAGCCTGACCAACATGGTGAAAACCTGTCTTTAAAATGAAAACAAAACTTAGGTTGGGCACGGCATCTCATGCCTGTAATCCCAGCACTTTGGAAGGCCGAGGCAAGTGGATCGTGAGGTCACAGACTGGCTTTGAATGACACAGCACAATGACCTTTGTATGTCATTTCTGTGTATCATCCCAATTTTAGTGTAGGTGCTGCCGAGGCAAGCACATGCCATGCCCGATTCAGCTTTTATATTTTTTTCTGTTTTTATTTTTTTATATGGAGAGGTTTGTGCTGTGTCGCTCAAAGTCAGTCTTGAACTTATGACCTCATGATCCACTCACCTCAGCCTTCCAAAGTTGTGTGATTATGGGTGTGAGCTGCCTAGCCCAACCCAAGTTTTGTTTTCGTTTTAAAGATGGGGTTTCACCATGTTGGTCACACCAGTCTCGAACCCGCAACCTTGGGTGATCTCACTGCCTTCATCTTCAAAGCTCTTGGATGACAGGCTCTTTTGAGCCACCGTGCCCTGCCAGCCGACTTTATTGTTAGAGAAGAAATCAGAGAGACTGGGCTGGGAGCTGTGACTCATGCCAGGAATCCTAGCACTTTGGCAGGCCAAGGTTGTTGGGTCACCTCAAGTAATGAGTTCCAGGTCAGCCTGGGCATCCAGGTGAAAACCCACCTCATTTAAAATAAGAGAAGAAGAAAAAGAAAGGAAATCACACAGACCAGTGTGTACAATTGTAAAAAACGAGGTGCTGGATGACTCCACCCTGCCTTTATTTATGACGTAGTGTTTCCCTCTTGTCACCCAGGCTGGAGTGCAACTGTGTGATCTTGGCTTATTGCAACATCTGCCTCCTCAGTTCAAGCGATTGTCCTGCTGCAGCCTCCCAAGTAGCTGGGGTTGCAGGTGTCCACACCACCACATCCAGCTAACTTTCCGTAATTTTTGTACCTCAAATCTATCTGTATTTGATTTCCACAAAACAGCCACAAAACGCTGCCCACCTTGGCATGTCATCCTTGTGTGGCAGCCATGACAGCATTCTGAGTATCATCCCAATTTTAGTGTAGGTGCTGCCAAAGCAAGCACATGCCATGGCCCAGCTCAGCTTTTTTATTTATTTATCTTTTTTTTTTTATTGGGAGCGGGTTGCACTGTGTCTTTCCAGTCTCGAACCTGTGACCTCACAGTCCGCTGACCTCAGACTTCCAAAGTGCTGGTATTACTGGCATGAGCCGCCAAGCACAACCCAAGTTTTGTTTTTATTTTAAAGACGGGGTTTCACCATGTTGATTGGGCCGGTCTCACACCCGCAACCTCAGGTGATCTGCCCCCCCTTGGTCTTCAAAGAACTTGGGTGAGAGGCTCATGTGAGCCACTGTCTTTAACCTGCTGACTTTATTGTTAATAAAGAAATCAGAGAGACTGGGTCAGGCACTGTGACTCATGCCAGCAATCATAGCACTTTGGGAGACTGAGTGGGACAGGTCACCTGAGGTCATGAGTTTGAGGTTGGCCTGGGCATCCCAGTGAAAATCCACTTCATTTAGAAAAAGAGAAAAAGGAAAAAAAAATAAATCAGCCAGATCAGTGTGTACAATGGTAAAAAACGAGGTGCTGGATGACTCCACGTTCTGCCCCACCTTTCTTTATGACATAGTGTTTTCCTCTTGTAACACAAGCTGTATTGCAATGGTGTGATCATGGCTTATTGCAACATCTGCCTCTTCGGTTCAAGCGATAATCCTGCCACAGCCTCCCAAGGAGCTGGGGTTGCAGGTGTCCACACCATCACATCCACCTAACTTTCTGTTTTTTTTAATGTTTTTTTGTACCTCCAATATGTTTGTATTTGATTTCTAAAAAACAGCCACAATGGCAAAAAAAATACTGAATGCTGCACACCTTTGTGTGTCATCATTGCTTGGCAGCCATGGCGGCCTTCTGAGTATTGTCCCAATTTTTGTGTAGGTGCTGCTGAAGCAAGCACAGGCCATGCCCAGCTCAGCTTTGTTATTTTTACTGTTTTTGTGTTTTGTATAGGAAGTGGGTTGCACTGTGTCCTTCAAGGCCTGTCTCCAACATGTGACCTCAGTATCCACTCACCTCATCCTTCCAAAGTGCTGTGATTACAGGTGTGAGCTGCCGAGCCCAACCTAAGTTGTCTTTTATTTTAAAGATGGTGTTTTACCATATTGGTCAGGCCAGTCTTGAACCCGCAATTTCGGGTGATCTGCCAGCTGTGGTCTACAAAGCACTTGGATGACAGGCTCATGTGAGTCACTGAGCCTGGACGGCCAAATGTATTGTTAAAAAATAATCAGAGAGACTGGGCTGGGCCATGTGATGCATGCCAGAAATACTTTGCGACATGCAAATTCAGCTCACAGTGTTAAAAGTTGTTTTTCATACAGAATGTCTGAAATACTCTTTTTGGATAATTTATAAAGTGACATTTCAGAGCCCATAAAGGCCTATGGTGAAAAACAGAATATCCCGTGATGAAAACTAGAAGCAAGTGATCTGGGAACACGCTTTGCAATGTGTGGACCAAGATCACAGAGGTTAACTTTTGTTTTTATTCAGCACGTTGGGAGCACTGTTTTTTTGTAAAATCTAGAAAAGGACTTTTGAAAACTCATTAAGGACTATAGGTGAAAAGCCCAATATCCTGTGATAAAAATTAGAAACAAGACATCTGTGAAAATGCTTTTTGATGTGTGGATTCAGCTCACAGAGTTGACCTTTCGTTTTGATTCAGCAAGTTTGGAACACATTGACGAATCTAGGAAAATATTTCGAAGCTCATTGAAGCCTGTTATGAAAAATCTAATATTGAAAAATAAAAATCAGAAATAAGCTATCTATGAATATGCTTTGCAATGTGTGAATTAATGTTACACAATTTAACCTTTGTTTTCATTTAGCATGTTGGAAAATCTATGTGGAATCATGAAAGGGTCTATCAAGGCCTATGGTAAAAAACTGAATATCCCATGATAAAAACTAGAAACAACTACCTGTGAGTATGCTCTGCAATGTGTGCATTCACCTCAAAGATTCGAACCTTTATTTTGATTCAGCAGTTTGGAAACACTTTTTTGAAGATTCTAGGATGGGATATTTCAGAGCCAATTGAGGCCTATGAATCCCATATCTTTACAAATGGTCTGCCATGTGTGCCTTCAGTTCCCAGAGTTCAAGAATTGTTTTGATTCAGCAGGTTAGAAAAACTGTTTTTATAGAATCTAAGAAGAAATATTTCAAAGCCCACTGAGGCCTATGGTGAAAAACCAAACATCCCATGATGAAAATTGGAAGCAAGATATCTATGAAAATGCTTTGTGTTATGTCGATTCAGCCCAAATATTTGAAGCTTTGTTTTGGTTGAGCAGGTAGGAAACCCTGTTTTTGTAGAATCTATAAAGGGACAAGCATTCTACTTTTTAGGTTTTTTTTTTCTTTAGAACGTAAAGAAAAAAGGAAGAAAAAAAGGAGTTAAAGAGAGGAGGAAAGAGGAAGAAAAAGAGGGAGAGAGAACAGGAATATTGGTTTATTGTGAAAATGGCTATTAATAATCGCCAATCAATATTTTGTGCATTTAAAGTGGAGAATGTATATTTTGTGTATTTAAAATGGAGAGCTCTATAAATATTTATTAAGTTTACTTGTTCCAGATCTGAGTTCAAGTTCTGGTTGTCCTCATCAATTTTCTGTCTCGTTGAGACTAAACCTTTTTATGGGTCTTATGTATCTGGGTGTTAGGATTGTTAGCTTTTATTATTGCATTGATCCTTTTACCAGTATACCTTTGTTGCTTTGTAATCTATTTTATCAGATGTGAGAATTGCAACTCCTGCTTTTTATTTATTTATTTATTTTTGCTTTCCTCTTGGTTGGTAAGTCTTTCTCCATCCCTTTGTTTTGAGTCTTTGTATCTTTGGATGTGAAATAGGTCTGGATGCAACATACTGTTAGGTTTTCTCTGTATCTTTTGATTGGGGGATTTAGTCGACTTAAATTTAGGGTTCCTGTCAGTTGATGTTAATTGGCTATTTTATCCATTCGTTTCTATAAATTCTTCTTCATGTTGATGTTCTTTACTTTTTGGTATATTTTTAGAAAGGCTAATCCTGGTTGTTTCTGTCTATGTATAATGCTTCTTTCAGAAGCTTTTCCAAAGCAGGCCTGGTGGTAATAAAATCTCTGAGTACTTGCTTGTTCATAAAATATTTTATTTTTTCTCCAATTGTAAAGTTTAGTTTGGCAGGATATGAAATTCTGGGCTGAAAGTTCTTTTCTTTAAGGATGTTGAATATTGGCCCCCACTCTCTTCTGGCTTGTAGGGATTCTTCTGAGAGATCTGTTGTAAGTCTAATAGGCTTCCCTTTGTGGGTAACCTGACCTTTCTCTCTGGCTGCCCTTAGTATTTTCTTTTTCATTTCAACCCTGGTAAATCTGACAACTATGTGCCTTGTGGTTGCTCTTCTTGAGGATTATCTTTGTGGTGTTCTCTGTATTGCCTGGGGTTGAATAATGTCCTGCTTTGCTAGATTGGGAAAATTGTCCTAATAATATTCTGAAAAGTATTTTCCAGCTTGGATTCATTTTCTCCATCACATTCAGATACACCTATCAAACATTAATTAAGTCTTTTCACATAGTCCCATATTTCTTGGAGACTTTGCTCATTTCTTTTTATTCTTTTTTCTCTATTATTATCTTCTCATTTTATTTCATTAAGTTGGTCTTTGACTTCTGATATCCTTTCTTCTGCTTGATCAATTTGGCTATTCAAGCTTGTGCATATTTCGCTAAGTTCTCATTTTTTGTTTTTCAACTCTGTTAGTTTATTTATATTCCTTTCTATATTGTCTATTCTTGTTAGCATTTCATCAAACCTTTTTTCCAAGTTGTTAGTTTCTTTACATTGTGTTAGAACAAGTTCTTTTAACTCCCAGAAGTTTTCTATCATCCACCTTCTGAAGCCTACTTCTGTTAATGGAACACAGTCCTTCTCCATCAGGGCTTGTTCCGTTGCTGATGAGGAACTCTAATCCCCTGTAGAGGAAGAAGGGTTCTAATTTCAGGTATTCTCAGCCTTTTTAGGCTGGTTTCTTCCCTTTATTATAAATTTATCCATCTGTCTTCTGTACAATTACTGCCATTCTAATTAGGTTTCTGAGTAGATGTCAATTTACTAATTCCCAGCACTTGAATCTGAGCAACCCACTCTGCCAGCCAAAACAGCAGTGATAAGG
The DNA here is from genome assembly GCA_028533165.1 of Leontopithecus rosalia. NCBI lineage: Eukaryota > Metazoa > Chordata > Mammalia > Primates > Cebidae > Leontopithecus > Leontopithecus rosalia. The sequence continues at coordinate 122,918 of CM052662.1, forward strand.
CTGATGGTAATCTTTGGCCCAGGAATCTCTGGTCTGCCTTTCTTCTTGAGTCTGTAATAAGTGGCTCTCCCTTCTTGGAGTTCCAAATATTGTTCAGAAGGGAAACTAGTCCAGTTTACTCTGCACGAAGAACTGCCGCACTAAGTCTCCAGCAAAACTACTGTGCTGGCCACCAGAGTCACGCTGGCAACTCGTGGGGCTCCTCCACAGAGAATTTTCTGGTTTGTGAGTGACAAAAATTTTTCTGAAAATGTGGTATCTTCCCGTTCTCTGCACTTTCACTGGGAGCTACAATCCCGAGCTGTTAGCGATCAGCCATCTTGGATCAAGTCTGGAACAAGCATTTTATTAAAATGCTTAGCAATATGTAGAGTCAGCCTATGGCTTTGAACATTTTTTTGGATTCAGCAGGTTGAAAACACTTTTTTTGTAGAATCTAAGATAATACATTTTGAAGTTTATTGAGGCTTCTGGTGAAAGACTTAACATTTTGTGATTAAAAAATAGAAAGTAGATATCTGTTAAAATGTTTTGGAATGTGTGGATTCAGCTCAAAGAATTTAACATTTGTTCATGGGGAGAAATGACAAATATGAGTGAGGGGGCAGAAGGCAGCAAAACACACTGCCACATGTGTACCTATGCAACTATCTTGCATGTTCTGCACATGTACCCCAAAACCTAAAATGCAATAAAAATTAAAAAAAGAATTTAACATTTGTTTAGATTCAGAATGTTTAAAACACTCTCTTTGTTAAATTCAGAAAAAAACATTCCAGAGCCCATTGAGTCCTATGGTTAATAACCAAATGCCCCACAATGAAAACCAAAAAAGAAAAAATACTCTGAATATGCTTTGTCATGTGTGAATGCAGCTCATACAGTCGAACCTTGCTTTTGATTCTGGAGGTTGTAATCACTATTCTTCTGGAATCTAAGAAGCAATAGAGAGGCCTGTGGTGAAAAAACAAATGTTCCGCATTAAAAACCAAAAGAGAAGCTGTCTGTTAAAATGCTTCATAATGTTGGTATTGAGCAAACAAATTTGATCATCTGTATTTATTCAGCTGGACGGAAACACTTTATTTGTAGAATTTAGCAGCAATATTTCAGATCCCATTGAGACGTACAATGAAAAACCAAATACACCACGATGAAAACTTAAAAGAAACTATTTGTGATTCCTGGAAACCCATCTCACATGCAAGGATACACAAAGGCTCAAAATAAAGGGATGGAGGAAGATTTACCAAGCAAATGGAGAGCAAAAAGAAGCAGGAGTTGCAATTCTCATCTCTGACAAAATAGACTTTAAAGCAACAAAGATCAAAAGAGACAAAGAAGGACATTACATAATGGTAAAAGGATCAATACAACAAGAAGAGCTCACCATCCGAAATATTTATGGACCCAATACAGAAGCACCCAGATATATAAGGCAAGTTCTTAATGACTTACAAAGAGACTTAGACTCCCACACAATAATAGTGGGAGACTTTAACACTCCACTGTCAATATTAGATAGATCAACGAGACAGAAAATTAACAAGGAAACCCAGGACTTGAACTCAGGCCTGGAACAAGCAAACCTGATAGACATTTACAGAACTCTTCCACCCAAAATCCACAGAATATACATTCTTCTCAGCACCAAATCACACCTACTCTAAAATTGATCATATAATTGGAAGTAAAGCACTCCTCAGCAAATGCGAAACAACTGACATTATAACAAACACCCTCTCACACCATAGTGCAATCAAGTTAGAACTCAGAATCCAGAAACTAACTCAGAACCGCACAGCGTCATGGAAACTAAACAACTGGCTCTTGAATGTTGATTAGATAAACAATGAAATGAAGGCAGAAATAAAGAAGTTCTCCAAAACCAATGAGAACAAAGACACAACATACCAAAATCTCTGGGACACATTTAAAGCAGTATCTAGAGGAAAATATATAGCAATAAGTGCCCATATGAGAAGAGCAAACAGAATTGACATCCTAGCATCAAAATTGAAAGAGCTAGAGAAGCAAGATCAAAAAAACTCAAAACCTAGCAGAAGACAAGAAATAACAAAGATCAGAGCAGAACTGAAGGAGATAGAGACATGAAAATCCCTTCAAAAAATCAATAAATCCAAGAGCTGGTTTTGTGAAAAGATCAACAAAATAGACAGACCACTAGCCAGACTGATAAAAACAAAAAGAGAGAACAACCAAACAGATGCAATAAAAAACGATAAAGGGGAAATCACCACAAAATCCACAGAAATTCAAACCTTCATCAGAGAATATTACAAACAACTTTATGCACACAAACTAGGAAACCTGGAAGAAATGGATAAATTTCTAGACACCTGTGTCCTCCCAAGCCTAAACCAGTAGGAAGCCAAAACTATGAATAGACCAATAACAAGGTCTGAAGTCGAGGCAGCAATTAAGAGCCTACCACAAAAAAAAAGCCCAGGTCCAGAGGGGTTCACAGCCAAATTCTACCAGACACACAAAGAGGAAATGGTACCATTCCTTCTGAAACTATTCCAAATAATCCAAAAAGAGGGAATTCTTCCCAACTCATTTTATGAGACCAACATCATCCTGATACCAAAACCCGGCCGAGACTCTATGAGAAAAGAAAACTTCAGGCCAATATCCATGATGAACATAGACGCAAAAATCTTCAATAAAATATTGGCAAGCCGATCACAACAGCACATCAAAAAGCTTATCCATCATGATCAAGTAGGATTCATCCTGGGGATGCAAGGCTGGTTCAACATATGCAAGTCTATAAACATAAGTCACCACATAAACAGAATTTAAAAAAAAAACCACATGATCATCTCAATCGACGTAGAGAATGCCTTTGACAAAATTCAACA